>OZ038514.1:17283742-17291242 GCA_964036315.1 Acanthosepion esculentum
TTTTGCACATACATTTTGTTTGTTTTTTGTTTTGTTGACTGCACAGTATAGTAGGATAAGTTGGGCACCATCTCTGAGAAAATGAGCACCATGATGCAATTCACTCCACCAGAAATTTGAAAATGGCATGCTGTACTGCTTGGCATTTACTTTGGAAGCTCCAATACAAACATTTCAGAATGTTTGTATTTCAATCTGAGGACTGCACAGAGGATTTGGAAAGAGTTGGATGAGTCTAATGGTGATTATGACGGTATGGAAGCTCAGAAAACTCAATCTGATTGTTCTGATAAGAAAAGAGCTCCTAAATTTGTTGGTAAGAGCCTCAAACTCAACACAGAGGTCTACATCAAATGCCTTGAAGAGGTAGTGGTGTCAAGAGGGTGTCTGTTGGAAGACCATATGTCTGGCAACAGGACTCTGCACCATGCCACGCAAGATGGAGAACCCAGTCATGGCTGTCAGACAATTTCTGCAATCACATCACCACTTACATCTGATTCCCTAACTCCTCCTAAGATAGATAGATAGATAGATAGATAGATAGAGAGAGAGAAACAGACTGCTATAAATAGATAGATATATATGAACAGACTGAGATAGGTAGATAGATATGAACAGACTATGATAGGTAGAGAGCTATGGACAGACTGAGATATAGATAAATAGATAGATAGATAGAAACAGACTGCTATAAATAGATAGATATGAACAGACTGAGATAGGTAGATAGAAATGAACAGACTGATAGAGAGATATATAAGAATAGACTCAGTTAGAGAGATAGATGGATATGAACAGACTGAGAGAGCTAGATAGATATAAACAGACTGGTATAGATAGATAGATAGATAGATAGATAGATAGATAGATAGATAGAAACAGACTGATATAGATAGATATGAACAGGCTGAGATAGATATGAACAGAGATAGGTAGATAGGTATGAACATACTGCAATAGAGATATAGATAGATAGATATAAACAGACTGAGATAGATAAAAATCAACTGAGAGAGATAGATATAAACAAACTGAGATAGATAGATAGATAGATAGATAGATAGATATGAACAGACTTAGATAGATGTTGAAGTAATTTTTTCTTATCATGTTGAGAGCTTTAAAAATTAAAATTGTTTCATTTCTTTTAGCTGCTGGGTCGTTTATTAAAAGATTCATTTTATAATGCAATTCTTTCATTAATAAAGTCGTTTCTATCATTCTGCCATTATTTTAACATTCTTTTACTGTTATTCTAAAATTATCATTCATTTTAATATTATCATCCAACAATTCTCATTCAATATTTCATTATTCTAGCATTTGCATTTTATTATTATCAATTCAATGTTGATTCTGACATTACAACATTCACATTTCAATATTTTGTTATTCCCATGTTCATTCTGACATTTCAATATTCTGGTCTTATCACAGTTTCCAGTCCCTTATTGCTCTAACATATGATTCCTTATCACTCCTTATTGTCCCCTCTATGGCACTTATTTTATATGCTGTGTCCCTTCAGGACATATGCTGTCATGGCCCTCCACACTCTCCTGTCCCTTATAGCGCTTAATAAGTTTTGTCTTTTTGTTATTTCTCACAAACACTGTTCCAACATCCATTTGCTCAAGCCCATCAAGTATGTTATGAACTGCTTTCCTCTGTCTCTCTTTCCCACTGTCTTGTGAGTATCAGATTTTCAAAGCCTTCCTTCCTCATTACGTGTCCCAGAAACTTCAACTGCCTCTTCCTGATGTTAAGTATAAGTTTCCTCTTTGTTTTCATTCTCTCCAAAACTTTGTTGTCACTCCCATGGTATCTTCAGCATCTTTCTGTAGAACCAAATTTCTGTTGCTTCAAGTCTCGTCTACATCTTTGAGGAGATTGTCTAGCATTCGCTGCCATACAGGGGGACAGATATCACGTAATACTTCAGTCCACTTTTCTTTGTTTCTCTTGCTTCAAGTCTCTTCTTCATCTTTGAGGAGATTGTCTAGCATTCGCTGCCATAAAGGGGGACAGATATCACGTAACAGTTCAGTAATCTTTTCTTTGTTTCTAACGAAATTTTCTGTTTCTTAATATTCTGCTTAGTTTTTGGAATGCATCTTTGGCCATCCCACTAGTAGCACAAAAAAAGTGAAAAAATCTGTTGCTTCAAGACTCTTCTTCATCTTTGAAGAGATTGTCTAGCATTCGCTGCCATACAGGGGGACAGATATCACGTAATACTTCAGTCCACTTTTCTTTGTTTCTCTTGCTTCAAGTCTCTTCGTCATCTTTGAGGATATTGTCTAGCATTCGCTGCCATACAGGGGGACAGATATCACGTAATACTTCAGTCCACTTTTCTTTGTTTCTCTTGCTTCAAGTCTCTTCTTCATCTTTGAGGAGATTGTCTAGCATTCGCTGCTATACAGGGGGACAGATATCACATAACAGTTCAGTAATCTTTTCTTTGTTTCTAACGAAATTTTCTGTTTCTTAATATTCTGCTTAGTTTTTGGAATGCATCTTTGGCCATCCCACTAGTAGCACAAAAAAAGTGAAAAATATTATTACTTCTTGGAGAGGTGCATTTCTGTAGAAATGCCCCCAAAATTTTCATCTGATAAAGGCTGTAGTGTACAATGGCTGAAATATGATAATAAAAATGATGAAAATAATCTATGCCTGTACATTAAATAAAAGAGTTCAGTTCAAAATTCCTGAACATTATCTGGATCAAGAAACATCTGATGAAGACCAAAGTGTACAATGGCTGAAAGATGATAATAACAGTGATGAGAACAATCTTTGCCTGTACAATAAAATAATGAGTTCTGTTCAAAATTCCTTGAACGTTACCTAGCTGAACAAGCATCTGATGAAGACCATAGTGTACAACAGCCAAAACATGATAATATTATAACAATGATGAGAACAATCTCTACCCATACATTAAATAAAGGGTTCAGTTCAAAATTCCTGAACATTATCTGGATCAACAAGCATCTGATGAAGACCATAGTGTACAATGGCCGAAACATGATAATAAAAATGATGAAAACAATCTGTGTCTGTACATTAAATAAAGAGTTCAGTTCAAAATTCCTGAATGCTACCTGGATCAACAAGTATCTGATGAAGGCCAAAGTGTACTACGGCTGAAACCTGATAATAGCAATGATGAGAACAATCTTTGCTTGTACTTTAAATAATGGGTTCTGTTCAAAATTCCTTGAATGTTACCTAGATCAACAAACATATAATGAAGGCCATAGTGTATAATGGCCAAAACATGATGATAATGATGAAAATAAACTATGCCCATACATTAAGGGTTCAGTTTAAAATTCTGTGATGGTTACCTAGACCAAACCAATATTTTATTCCACTAGATTAGTTCAGCACCTAGACTGGATTGTAAAGACTTGAACTGAGGGGAAACAGGGTGAGCAATAACTGAGCAGTGCTAAAAAGAACAAGACAGATGAAAACAATCTATCTTTGGAGATTAAATAAAGTGTTAGGTTCAGAATTCACAGAAGTTTACCTGGATTGAAAAATATCTGAAGAAAGCTAGAGGACACAATAGCTGAATCGTCGGGATAATAACAAAGATGAAGACAGTAGACTCAATCTAAATAATGTAAATATTGATTTTTTTTAGTTTTATATAAAATTAAACTTACAATTTTGCATTCGAGGCAGGTGAGAGCTGTCTCGGAATTTTCCAGATAAAATCCGATTTAATCCTTCTGGGTTTTCAATGATAGGTTAATACAGATAGGTAGACATATAGAAAGAAAGTGTCAATTTGTTGACCAGATTGAATGTGATTTTTCTTAGGATCTCAGGATGGCTATGTCCATGTGCGCTGTCCTGAAGTAACTAACTTGGTTTGACACACTTCTATAAGCATGTTTGAAAAAAATAACAGAAGGGAATGGCGTGGCGAGTTATCATATAGATAAGAGAAAAAAAGAAAAAAAAAAAACAGGCCAATAAATGTACTTGTGTGATAAGCATGATAAGTACGTGACAATGTATATGCTTTTACCTATTTGCCGATTTTCAAAAATGTATTTATTATCTATCTCAGTCTGTTCAAATCTATCTACCTTAACTAGAACAATGTTTACCTCATGACTCAATTATAATAAAAAACAGATTTTGACATTAAATAACTCAAGGATTGGTATGTGATTAACCTAACCTAATGTATCTGTCTATCCATATTGTTTATATCAATCTAATTTGTTTATATCTGCCTGTCTGTATATATATATATATATATATATATATATAGTCAAACCTAATGAGCCAGACAAACCTACCAAGGTTTCACTTAGGTAGATTGTCAGGGTCAGCTGGCCTGACGATCTACATAAGTGAAACCTTGGTAGGTCTGTCTGGCTCATTAGGTTTGACTAGGTTTTCTCTACGTTTGTGTCGAGCTCTTTAGTTAGTTGTTTACTCGTATCGGGGTTTTTTCTTTGGGCCTTGAACCTGTATCTGTGCGATTATTTTTGACAGACTTTCATGTTCCTGGCTCTTTCTTTTTTAAAACCTTTTTTTCCCTTCGTGACTGATTTGGCTATTGTTAAATCAAGAATTCGAAGGTTTTTCGACACGAGTATAGTTACCTATATTTATATACATATATATATATATATATATATATATCTTATTCATATCTATCTATCTATCTCAGTTTATTCAAATATATTTATCTTAACTGTATCAATATTAACCTCATGACTCAATTATAAGAAAAAAACTGATTTGTCATTAATCTAACATATCTATCTATCTATCTTAGTTTCATATCTATTGCAATCTGTTCATATCTATCTATCTATCTATTTTCAGGATGGAAAATCTTTCAGAATGTGTAGAAAATAAATGAGAGAAATTGATTTTATCCATGTCGACAACATGTAATAAATAAAAGAGAATTGCCCCTATTCCATAAATTTAGGTAATTACAGGTTGAGTATCCTTTATCCAACATTCCTAAATCTGAAAACCTACAAAATCCGAAGGTTTTTCAGGTGCTGACATGACTTGCCACATGTTGAAAATTTCAGAAAGCACTGGGAAGGTTCCTCGGTGATGTGCAGCTGTTGTATGTGGCTTTCTCTGCCGTGGGTGGGGGTTCCCTAGCTTAACTATTTAGCCTACATTGGCGTCAGTTTTTTGTTAACGATCATCACAGATGAAATGAAAAAAAGAAAGCATTTATGTTTATCAATTGATGTAATGGAATAACCTGTCACCCCCATGAGTGACTACACTATAGGTAGTAACTACCTATAAGTATCTGTAAGTCAACTGACTACAGAGACTAGCTGGGATCTCTTCCAGCTAGACGGTCGAACTCTCTGCCTTTGGGCAGAAAGGAACCCGGACAAGGCTCTGCCCTTTGGCAGAGCCTTGTTCGGGGAGGTAGACCAACCCAATCCCGTTTATGTGGGTTCTACAGGGATTTTTTGGCCGAGCCTACGGGCTCGGATGACCCACATTAAACTCAGCCTTGTGCCACATATACCCTCGTGAGGGGTGCTAGTAAATATTGACTAGCTTGGAGCTGTTACTCAGCTCTTAGCTGCTGTCGAACTCTCTGCCTTCAGGCAGAGAGGAACCCAGACGAGGCTATGCTGAGGGGGCAGAGTCTCATCCGGGGAGGTAGACAGACCCGAACCTGTTTATGCAGGATTTACAGGGAATTTTTGGCCGAGCTTATGGGCTCGGATTGCTCCACATTAAATTCAGCCTTGTGCCACATCCTACCCCGTGGGGAGGTTGGTAAATATTACTAGCTGGGATCTGCTGAGTATGACTCAGACTTACACGAGAACTACCGACCTTCCAATAGTAGCACTCTCTACCAGATTGACTTGCGACAACCTTGTGCATAACCGTACCTTTATTCTTATTGTACTGGTTTTGTACAATAAACCTTTACTTATTCTATCAACCTTGTTTTTCAAGTATATATTCCTGTTAACCACAGATTATAACATCAATATCACAGAAAGTAAAACTGTTGGAAAAACTAGAGAGGGGTGTAAGTGAAAAGCGTTAAAGTTTTATGTTGAAAGTTATGAACAGAAATTAACGGAAAATAGAAAAACACTGCCCAGAGCAAAGAGATGATGATAGAGTGAATTCATCAGTGTTGGAGTGAACATATGCCATTTAGTGGAATGCTGACCATGAAACAGGTGAAAATCTATCATGACAAACTGAATATTGACAGTAACTGTGAATATTCAGCAAGGTGGTTAAAGAAATTTAAGAAAAGGCATGGCATTAAATATTTAAAGGTGTGTAGTGATAAAGCATCTTCTGATATAAAACTATATTCAGTGTATAAGCTGTATTATTAAATATAAAGGGATATCATGTTCATGCCTGGGTTCCATTTCCAAGCTGCCCCATTTTATAGATGCTATATACAAATTAAATAGCCTGTATTTCAAAATCAAAAAAAAAAAAATCTGAAAACCGAAGAACTTCCGGCCCCAAGAATTTCAGATAATGGAGTCTCAACATGTACTAAAAGAGAGCTCAGCTACTTAATGTTGGTTGTTGATCTGATATCAGGGATCAATCTCAGTGTACAGCAGTATATGATGTTAGTGGAACATGTATGTTAAGAGGTAACAGTTTTATTTTATATTTTATCAAACCTTGTGTTATTATGCAAAGTTAGTACAGAAACAAAGGTTATTTTTTTGACAGCAAAAGACAGTTAAGAATCATATAATAATTATGTTTGTCCCTCCCTTTGTTAGTTCTTTAGTTCGCACAATGTTTACGTCCTGTCAATACCTCATAAATAATGGACTGTTCTGTTTTGATTGTGTGGAAAGACAAAAGACATATCAGAGACTCTACTTGGTTTCAGTGAAAAAAAGAAAGAAGTGTTTAACATGTTTTGTTAATACCATATATGCCAGCGTACAAGATGCCCTTTTAACCTTTAAAAAATCAGCCCCAAAATAGGGGCTTGTCTTATACTCCAAATATAAAATGTAAACCTTAAATTGTGGTTTATGGTAAGTTGTTAGCATGGGAAATTATTGACAGTAGGCTAACCCCTGCATTGGTAACTATCAGTACAAATATTTGAATACAGTAGAATCCCTGACAACCGGACTAAGAAGGTCTTCTGGATATGAGGAATTGGTTACAAAATCTGGATATGAGGGGTTATATTTAGATTAAAATAAAAGAAATGAAATCAGGTTTAACATTTATTTTCAGTGTTTAATAAGCTAATGGTGAGTAACTAAATTGATTTTAAGGAAAAAGAAATAAATGATGTAATTTTAATGAAAATTCATTAAATTAAGTATGCCATGTATGCAAAATAAATAATGTAACGAGGATTTTTTAAATGCTGTTGCATGATGAATCTTTTTCTTCTAATGTCATTCTCAACTTTTTCTGCATTTTGTTTTACTTTTAATTTTACTCGAAATTTTTAAACGAAAGACACTT
>OZ038514.1:17296242-17536242 GCA_964036315.1 Acanthosepion esculentum
TCGTAAAGCCAACATATATATTTTCTTTTTTGTCATAGATACAATCTCACAAAGGGCACTTAAATTTATATACAATGTTGGTCTTTTGCAAAACACTAGTTGATGGAGAAGAGTTTGCCGATGATTAAGTTGGTTGTATTAAATTTAGTGTAGTATATAATTAGTTTTATTTTTTTACTGGGATCAGTAGGGGATATATTAGTACTTACGAGTTTTTTTAGGATATTTTCATATTGTCTGTATTTAATTACAGTATAGTAGGTTGGTATGTTTTGGGTTATTTGAGGAAGCATTATGTCCTTTTTGATTTATACTAATATTTCTAATAGCACATTTAATTTGTTCATCAACAATGTAAATAGGAAAGTCATTATTAATGAGATTATATTTAATGTTTATTAATTCAGTGTAAAAAATCTTTTTCATTTCGGAGTTATCTTTTGCATGGTTTATTAAATTTTGCATAATTGCTTTTTTATAATAGTTAGGACATTCAGTTTTATAGCCGAGAGTGCTCATATTTATGCTCGTTGTGTTATTATATGGAGCTGATAGTAAATGCATTATCATTAATATCTATGAATACATCAAAAAAAGGGATTTTATTGTTATTGTTAAGTTCATATGTAAACTTAAGGATGGGGTTTTTTTTTTACATATCTTAGTTAGATGGAGGGCTTTTTAGTGGTATGAAATATCTTATTTTCAAGGTTAACCATGTAGAAATTACTAAAAGTTGTTTGTCGAACTGAACTCATGAAAACACTATCACGTTGTACATATATATTATTTTGATGGTCATAGAAGGGAACCTCAGTGTTACAATTCAAAAGTAGTTTCTGTAATATGCTAGAATTAAATTTTATTGGAGGGGGAGATGGATTGTTGTAAATATTCTTTATAATTATAACAACAGTTTCTCTAACTAGGACATTGGTAAATATACTTTCAACGTCAAGTGAGGCTATGGTTTCATTATTAGGATTTTGTGTTTTTAAAATTAGTTTGTGAGTTGATTTAATACTGTATTTATTAAGCATGTATTGTGTAATGAGTTGGTTAATGATTTTAATTAATTGAGAAACTGGAGTGAGGATTTGGGATATGATAGGGCAGAGAGGGAATACAAGTATACTCCACCATGAAAATATAAACAAAAACTTCAAATTCTAGAAGCCCTTTATATAAAAGAGCAAATGATAGAAATGTCCGGAACACCATTTTGGTTTAGAGGAAGAGATACCTTCGACCAATTTTAGTGAATTTATGTGGCAATGCTCTTGCCACATAAATTCACTAAAATTGAATGAGAGAAATATCCGGAAAATGCATTTTTCAAAATTTATAATTACAGTTATTTATTGTTATGTGCTTATGTAAACTTTCTTGTTCATAGACACTTTTTATAAATTTATCAATAAAAAAATTTATTTTCATATTTATTTCTTTATAAATTGATAAATGATAAACATTACATTGTATTTATTGGTTAGCATTTAAAAAAAAAAGAAAATTTTAATCGGAATCACCCAAAACAAGGCAATAATGTCACTAAAACACAAGGAGTTACAGAGCGTAAAAGAATTAAGAACAAAAATGATAAGCAGAAAGAGATATCAGGCAGCCAGTAGATAGCAATTGACATTGTATTTAAATTTTTGCAGATTAAAGTTGGCTAGAAAGCAAGGAGCCAGAAGGGAGTTCCACAAGCAAGAAGTGTGAGAAAAGAAACTGTTAGCATAGGATTTACAGCTACATCTAGCCCGCTTAACTTTAGATTGATGAGATCTTAATGCCAGTCTAGTGCTACATTTAAATTAAAATATTCTAGGTGCCACAGTGAAGAGCTCATTTGAATAATTACCATGAAAGTATTTATAGAAAAGGCACAGAGAGGCGACCTTACAGCGGTGGGAAAGTAACTGAAGCTGAGCCGCTAGATCAGGACCAATAATATTGCAGATTTTTCTTTGGATCTTATCAAGGAGCTCAAGGTAAACAGCAGGAGCACATGTGGCAGCAATATTCTAAGCATAGACAAATGGTAGACTTATAGATATATAAGATAGATTCTGGAGAGAAAAATTGTCTCACATGAGATAGTGACCTGACTTCTTTAGCAGCTGACCTAGCAATGGATTCAGTATAATCTTTCCACCTCATATCAGCAGAGAACGTGAGCCCTGGAGGATAGCATCAGCCATGCTGATGGAAGACAGTAAGGGGTCTCTCAGATGATTAATGGAGAGAAGTTTAGTTTTGGAGGCATTAAAATTATCAAGCCATCTATTGCCCCGGTTAACAACAGACTTTAGGTCATTTTGGACATTGGCTGTCATTTTGACCTTGTCAAACTGATAAGCCATACTATCAATGCAGGAGTAAATTGTTGTGTCATCAGTGTAGATACCATGTCATCAGGAAGGTCATTAATGAAAATTAAAAATAGAGTAGGACCAAGGATGGAGCTCTGGGTGACACCTGCATCAGTACAAAAGGATCCAGACAAGTGGCTGTTCAGGATAATTTTCATTTCATGATTTAATAGGAAAAATTGGATTAGTTCAAAAAAACTGTCCAGAGATACCATAACTTTTCAGCTTGTGGAGAAGACCTGAATGCCAGACTCTGTCAAAGGCTTTCAAGATGCCTAATGCAACAGCCCGGGTTTCACCATTTTTATCTAGAGCATGATAAACTCTTTCCACAAATATTGTCAGTACATCAGCAGTTGACCTGGAAAAATTAAAACTGTATTGCTCGTCTGAGAAAAGGCCCTGCAATTAGAGATGATGAACCAATTCAGCATTGATTAGGGTCTCTAGGAGTTTCCACAAAAGAGGTAGGAACTCATAGGCAAATAGTTGGAAGGATTGGATGGCTCACCATAATTTTAAAAACTTGAACAACAGATGATGACTTCCAGCAGGCAGGAAAGCAGGAGTCAGTGAGGCATTTATCATACAGTTTAGAGAGAACAGGAGCCAGTTCAGGAGTACACTTCTCAATGACTATTACAGTGATACCATTGGGTTCACATTAGGTTAGAAATGATAGCAGAAACCATGGAAGTGGTTATATGCATATTACTCAACAGGGATATTCCAGATGGGTCAAGAGTAGAGCTTCAGGAGAATTTATGGGCAAAGAATTCAGTTTTATCAGCAGAGGATGATACCTCATATTGAGTGAAGAGGGGGGGGAATAGAGACCTTACACTTATTCAATGCCCTATTACAGAGCCACTAGTAATCATGAGAGCCAAAGTTGTTAGAGGCTATGCGGTCCCTCATTCTCTCAGCAAACAGGAACTTTGCTTCTTTGAGGACTTGCTTACATTTATTGCGAGCAGCAACAAATATGCACTTGTTGTGATGAGAGCCATCACACTGGCATAGTCAAAAATAGTGGTTACTGTTGTTATAGCAGCCGAGCATGCTGATGTGAACCATAGAGAGGATTGAGAAGGGATGAAAGTGTTCATGCCTGCTTTGACTAAGGAAGAAACCTTAGTGGTGCAATTTTCAATTGGGAATTTAAAGATGTCAGTCCAAGGGGCGTTATGGAGAAAATCACGGAGTGAGTCCCAATCAGCATGCAAGTAATGGAAAGAGGTCTTAGGGATAGGGGTTCCTGTTTAATAGAGGATTGGAATGAAATATCAATAGATACCACAGAGTGGTCAGAATTACCAAGAGGGCAGTGTTGTGAAGCTCGGCAAGAGCAAGGAGAGGAAGTAAGAAATAAATAGAGAAGCATGTTGCTCGGTTTTGCTAGGGAAACAAGTAGGGAAGTCCACGGTTCGAGTAAAGGAATGGGCAATGGAAAAATTTTATGTCTGAACACTGGCAACATCAGACCCTTTAGAATGTTTAAGCCATGTGTTATGGTGAGCACCAAAGACAAAGATGTTCGCAAATGGGTGGAGGGAAAGAGCCTTTTCTATACTGTCTGCAGTATAGAAAAGGCTCTTTTAGTATAGAAAGTATCACACACTGCAGTCCTGAGAAGAGGGGGAGGAATAAGAGAAAAAGGGATAGCTAACAGAGTTTAGAAATGAAAGACGGAAACACATGAAGGAGTAGTCCGAGGCCCCGAGAGACAATTCCCTGGCCATTGGAAGATTATCCCGGATATAAACACCAAGGCCATGCATGCGAATGCTGGAATCCTTTAAGCAAAGAGAGAAATAGACTGAAACCAAGAATTCATTGGTAGCAATGGAAGAATTAAAGTTAGTTTCACAGGGAGCAAACATATCAGGCGACTGTTCCAAGAGGAAAGATTCTATGCTGCAAAAGTTGGGACAGATACTACAAATATTAATGAAAGAAAGGCTGAGTGGCATAGTGATTTTTTCTTTACTGGTTTAGTTGTATTTCTTTTCGTTGTGTTTTCTATGAAATTCATTTTGAGGAGAGAGATAGAAAAGACCACCGTAACTGTCACTATCTGTCGTCAATGGTAATACAAACCAGCCACACTATGACTGAGAACTAAGCATAGTATGGCTTCAGGATTGTCCACTGGAAATACATGCAGGGACACATACAAATACCCTGATATTATGCAACTGTTGATCAGAGCAGACTCTCTAAGGGTTACCAAAGAATTTGGGCTCCTAACGACTGGTTGGAAGCAGCAGCCAGCAAACTGCCAATCCGGTACCTTCACAATGAAAAGTCACAGCCACTAGTTAGTCTGATCACCAAAAGGTTAAGACAGTTAAATCACTGTGACCCTGGTAGAAGAAAGAAAGAGAACCAGTAAACCTTATCCTGAACAGGAAACAAGGGATGAACCTCTACTCCTGTTCAATAGATATGGAAGGAGTTGTAAATATAAAATTATTTTTTGTAAATAAAAAATCTAATAAATAAATTGTGTTTAATATTTTTGTTGTAAATTCTCAAAGAACAGGGAAAATATACAGCTTGTTTAATGGCACATCAACTCCTTATGGGTCATTTAATGCTAAAATTTAATTTTCTTGGGAGCATTAGTAATTTCTTTTTTAAAAATGTATTGCTGGTAATATTTTTTTTTTAAAAATGTATTGCTGGTAATTTTTATTTTTTAAAATATTTTACAAAAATGTAGTGCTGGTATTTTTTTACTATAAAAATGTAGTGCTGGTATTTTTACTATAAAAATATATTTTTATACTTTCATAGCATTTTGACCCCTGTTTAGGGGTTAACTATTTGCTCATAGTTGGGACAATAACAGGTGCTACCACCTGGGGTCAATGTGGACCTGAGAACAACAGCAATTAAGAGGTGGTTCCACGCTCCTCAAAAATTCCAATCATTGGCCTTGGTTGCCAGATGTAGTTTATCATCATACCAAGGATAAGAAAAAGTGTATAAATTTATATATTTATGAGTTTTATTAAAATTCTAATCATTGCTTTTTATAGCAACAAACATTACCAAGGGAATGAAGGTAAGTAAAATTGGTAATTAGTTGTTTTAAAACTTATTGCATTGTAGATTGTTTATATCTTTTTATAATTTAAAATTTTAAAAATATTTTTTAATATAAAGATTTCTTTTAACATTTATTTCTTTATAAAATAGTAAATAATAAATCTTTATAAAAGATAATTTTTACTAACGTTAATAAAACATTACCAAGGAAGTGAACATAGTTAAAATAATAGCAGTGTCAATAGAAATAAAACATCCCTTTGAAACACTGATTTTTTCTGGCATAAATATTCATGTTTGCTGCTTTTTTTAAATAATTGTCTTATTATCAAAAGCCAGATACAACAATTTTAGAGAATCTCTTAAAATATAATGTAATAATACTAACCAGTAACAATGTTATATCTTGGCGCCTTTTTTGTTGGTCTATCTTTACCAGTTCCCAAAGCGAGACCTAACTTGCCATGAGTTACCTTGTACTGTGTCCAGTAGGTTGGGTAGGAAGAGCATTCTGGATCATCCATTGTCATTAAATCATGCAGGGCAGGGCTTTTATTTTTGCATTGTTTGAAATCAAGTTTTTGGCCAGGTGCTAGATTGAATTCATTCTGATAATGAAAAAATAAAATGCTTTTAAATTGAAAAACTCAGAATATATAACCACATTTATTGATATTAATATATTGCCACATTAAATGCAGCAGATGCAGTTCAAATATTATTTTCTACATATGGTGGTAACTTTAGCATTAGAATTGAGAAAGACACCTTCAAGAAACCAAGTAAAATATTTCTTTTCTAAATTTGGTGATAAATTTAACATTGGAATAGAGAAAGATGCCTTTGAGAAACCAAGCAAAATATTTCTTTTCTAAATTTGGTGATAAATTTAACATTGGAATAGAGAAAGATGCCTTTGAGAAACCAAGCAAAATATTTCTTTTCTAAATTTGGTGTTAAATTTAACATTGGAATAAAGAAAGATGTCTTCAAGAACCAAGTAAAATATTTCTTTTCTAAATTTGGTGATAAATTTAACATTGGAATAGAGAAAGACGACTTTAAGAAACCAAGCAAAATATTTCTTTTCTAAATTTGGTTATAAATTTAACATTGGAATAAAGAAAGATGTCTTCAAGAACCAAGTAAAATATTTCTTTTCTAAATTTGGTGATAAATTTAACATTGGAATAGAGAAAGATGCCTTTGAGAAACCAAGCAAAATATATTTTTTCTAAATTTGGTGGTAACTTTAACATTGGAATAGAGAAAGATGTATTTGAGAAAACAAGTAAAATATTTCTTTTCTAAATTTGGTGTTAAATTTAACATTGGAATAAAAAAAAAATGCATCCAGAAAGGGTGAACATTATTGGCCTTCCAGAAACCAAGCAAAGTATCACTTGAGGACTTTCAACAGCAGCAACAACTAAAATGGATAGCACATGCACCTCGATAAAAAAATAATGATATAATGAAAATGTTGATATTCAACACTACTTCAAATAAAAATTTAGGAAGAAAAGAGCTACTGGACTTGAAACCTATCTTCCTGAAAAATTGTTTTAAGAGAAAGGTTTTTCAAATTTCAACTGATAGTAGTACTGGCTGTGTTGTCAATGAATGCCGAATGTTTCTTTATAAGGAAGCCACTAATATTACCATTACTATTATAATGAAGAAAAAATGCTTATATAGAAAGGAAATGATTAAAAGTTTGATCTGAATAAGACCTTTACAGATGCAATGTACAGAACTTATATAGAAGGGAATTATGAGGGCGAGTCAAAAATTAATGCAATTTATTTTATTACATTACAAATAAGGAACACAAACATATCCTACATCAAGATATAGCTGTATATCACAGGTTCGCATACCTACCTCACAACATAGTCACCACCTTTTTCAATGGTTGTGTCCCACCTACGAACAAGCCTGTATGCCAGTTTCCTTTGTAAAAATCAGTTGGCTGCTGATGTAGCCAATTCCTTTCAGCAGTTTTCACTTCTTCATCACCATCATAATATGCATCCCCTCAGTGCCTCTTTCATTGGACCAAAGAGATGATGCTGTGTCAGGTGGTGATGAACTAGTGAAAATTGCTGAAAGGAACTGGCTATACCAGCAAGTAGCTGAGTTTTATGCAAGTTGGACATATGGCCTCATTCAGAGGTTGAACTCTGCCATTGTTTAAAGAAGTGGCAACTATGTTGAAAAGTAGGGAAGTGAACCTGTGATGTATAGCTATATCTTGATCTACGATATATTTGAGCGTGTTCCTTATTTCGTATATAATAAAATAAATTGCATTACCTTTTGACTCACTTAGTATTAAACCCCTAAACTGAAAAGGAAATAGAGTCACATGCATTATACGTCTTATATGGAACCGAAATGATTAAAACTCTCATCTAAACAAGGATTTGAGACACACCCTGTATACGTCTTATATGGAACAGAAATGTTGAATATTCCTTGTAAGGACACAAGTAATATTACCATTAAAAAGTATGTAGGAGTGCAGTATTATTTGATATTTCTTGGAGGCTTAAAGAATTATAAGAGGTGCTTACAGCAGTTTTCACTTCTTTATCACCACCATAATGTGCGTCCTCTCAGTGCCTCTTTCATTGGATCAAATAGATGGAAGTCTAAGGGTACTGAGTCAGGTGGTGATGAACTAGTTATACTGGCTATACCAGCAAGTAGCTGAGTTTTATGAAGCTGGGACATATGGCCTCATTCAGAGGTTAAACTCTGCCATTGTTTAAAGAAGTGGCAACTATGTTGAAAAGTAGGGAAGTGAACCTGTGATGTATAGCTATATCTTGATCTACGATATATTTGAGTGTGTTCCTTATTTCTTATATAATAAAATAAATTGCATTACTTTTTGATTCACTTTGTATTAAACCTCTAAACTGAACAAGGAATTGAGTCACACCATGTATATGTCTTATATGGAAGAGAAATTAATAAACCTTTCATCTAAACAAGGGATTAAGACATTCCCATTATAAGTTTATATGGAAAAGAAATTATTAAATCTCTAATCTGAATAAGAACTTTAGAAATACCCTTTACAGATTTCATAAAGAAGGAAATTACTAAACCTTTAAATAAAAAGGAAACTTATACCTAAAACGGTTGCGGTTTCTGGAGCACATAACGTGTTTTTCTGGCTTTTATATTCTTATCAATCAACAATTAAAAACCAACACAAAGACTTAAAGGGAGTTAACCAATGTCTAACTAAATACAAGGAAGATGATCTAAGATTTGTAAAGCAGACCATGTAAATATCTACATGTTCCGATTGGAATTTACATAGTATATATACCGTTCCCCTTTAGGAATATCTCTAATGATTTAAGTAACTTTTTTATATGAAATAATTAAATCTCCTAAACAACAAGCCCGGAAATATATTAAAAAACTGTTAATTATTAAAGAAATATTATTGTCTAACCTATCATAATACCACTATGTTTTTTCTGATATGAAAACAAAAATTCGCTACCCGATATTTTTTACATTTTTTTTTTTTGGAAGCCAATTTTTTTTTTTTAATAATAATGGGTAAAGTAATTAATAATAACAAAACAAAAGTCATTGAAACAAAGCAAGTTCAGTTGACCAATGAAGACAATTCCAGAACAACGTAACTATAAACAACCTCTAAAATCTAAATTGATCAAAATCTTTAGTGACACTCTGTACAGATCTTATGTTGAAGAAAAATTTCAGCAGTCAGACTTACAGATTGATTCAGTTTAGCTTCAAAGTTCGCCTGATAAGAGGTTTGAGGAATTTCAACATTGGAATCATCTTCTCCGAGATTGAATGTGCTCTTGTGGAGATTGCCGCGATGGATCTTGTAAGTTGGTTCCCAAAGTTTCTTGTTTGTAAATGCCTGAAAATTCACAAAAGAGGGGTAACATTTCTTTAAAAAAAATGCTGGAAATTCCATGGTGTATCTTTACATTATAGAAAAATATATAGAGACACAGTGGAGTATGCAGGCATAGTGGAGTAATGGATTGCGGCTCGGATTGAGCAATCGGAGAGCTGAGATCAAATTCTAGTAGAGTTCACTACATTCACTTACATGTGAATACCCTTTGGAAAGGCATGAATCCAACTCTTCTGGCATGAAGTGGCACAGTAGAGTAATGGATTGTGGTTCGGATTGAGGAATCGGAGAGATGAGATCCAATTCCAATCAAGTTCATTACATTCACTTATGTGCTAATACCCTTGGGAAAGGTATGAAACCAACTGTTCTGGCCTGAAGAGGCACGGTGGAGTAATGGATTGAGGAATCAGGGAACCAAGTTCGAATTTCAGTCAAATTCATTACATTAAGTTAGGTGCTATTACCCTTGGAAAAAGTATGAACCCAACTCTTTTCCCTCCAAGCTATGGGTAAATAGCAGGACAGACTGGGTTTTATAGCTTTGGGTGACAACTGGTCTAGGAGAAGGAAAACTCTGAATTCAAACCAGCCTAGAAAATCCAGGGAGAGGGACCTGAAGGCAGTTAATAAC
The DNA here is from genome assembly GCA_964036315.1 of Acanthosepion esculentum. Classification (NCBI taxonomy): domain Eukaryota; kingdom Metazoa; phylum Mollusca; class Cephalopoda; order Sepiida; family Sepiidae; genus Acanthosepion; species Acanthosepion esculentum. Next base: position 17,306,222 of record OZ038514.1, read on the forward strand.
TCTGTATTATCTGGTATCCCCTGTAGCCTGCTTTCTCTTCCCAGATATCACACACTTGTGTGCCATGAGATTGTAGGAGTAATAAGTGAGGGTTGCTGTTGCTCAGTGTAAACATTTGCAACCATACCAACCTACGCAAGGCACCTAGTTGTACTAGGTTGGAAGGCACCTAGTTGTACTAGGTTGGAAGGCACCTAGTTGTACTAGGTTGGGACATCATCAATTCTCGATGGACTCCTTAAAAAAAAAGAATTTGTATTTTAAGAGAAAACAATTTTTTTTTAATCAATATACCCAAAGCAAGATGATAATGCTACTGGGATTGAAAGAGAATCAACTGGAAACCCAATCCTGAACAGAAAACAAGGGATAAACCTCTACTCCTGTTCAAAAAACCGGGGAGGTGTGTGAACCCGGCCATAGGCAATCCTATGTGGTTCTATTACATGTGAAGGTTAATTAATCTCTAAAGAAATGAATTCAACACATATATGTATTTTATATTGTGACAAATAGATGAGGCTAAACTTGGTTGGTTGGTTGTTTGGGGTTTTATGGCATATCAACCACTATGGGTTATTTAATGCCAGATCCAGTATTTACTAAATATATCAAAAACGTATAGCTGGCAACATTATATCGTTTCAAAAACGTATAGCAGGCAACATCATTGTTTCAAAAAAGTGTAGTTGGCAACAAGATTGTTTCAATGTGCTGGAAAAGACCTGGAAGTTCACTATTTTCCCATAGCTGGGACCCCAACAGGTGGTACCACCCCAGGTCAGGGTGGACCTGGGAACACCAGAAATTAAGAGGTGGTTCCACGCTTCCTCAAAACCTTGCTGTTGGATGCAGTTTAACGTCGTACCCAGGACGCTGAACTTGGTCATCAGTTTGTAGTGGCAGGAGTTACAACCTGTTGCTGATGATGACCCTCAAAATTGAATTCAATATTTTCAGAAGAAACAAATTTCAACATGTAGGGGGGGTTATATATATTCATATAAAGAACAGCATAGCTCAGAAAGAACAGAAAGAGAAAATTATATTTATGTGTATAGTATAGCTGGCCACTTGTATTCAAGGATACACGTCTACTAGGGTGGCTAGCCAATCCCTATTGCAGATGCTTGTTCAGGCACATTTGTGTTTATTCAACACTCACAGAGCCCACCTGTGGTTAATATTGCCACTATGCTGAGCAGACCTTAGTTACAGTTTCTGGGAAAGAGTGTGTTATCTAGTGTACATAACAATTTATCTAACAATTTGAACAAGGTCAGCACGATCAAGCCCTCGGCCATGATGACTTGTGACTTTGTACTAGCACAGTTATCGACGGCCCCAAAGGGTACCCAATTTCAATCTCAAGGTTTGGGTCGATTACATACTTTTGAAACCAATGTCAGTCAATATGTCAGTAAGCATGGCTTATTGGCTTACTTGAGAGGTGCCCAGAAGATTCAGTAACAGATAATTCGGTAATTTTGACAAGGTAGGAAAATTCGGTAACTGTGAAATAAAAGTCAATTAAAAATTGATTTTGGGGCCGTTCTTAGCCCCCTACACCCCCATCCAGAAAGTACAGCTCTAGTATTGCAATGGGGTTTTGTTTGAACTGGAACCCATGATGGTTTTAGAATATTTATTTAAATGTATGGGGGGGGGGTATCGGTTCTGGAATGAGAATTCTAGTCAAGTTCGTTATATTCACTTATGCACAAATACCCTGGGAAAAGATATGAATCTACCTCTTTCCCCCCAACTATGGGTTGAAAAGCAGGACAAACTGAGTTCTTTAGCTTTGGTTGACAACCAGTCTACTGCAGAAAGAAATGGCAACCTACTGTGAGAAAATTTTTCTGCCTCGTTAGTCATGTGTCGAAAGATACACGATCGCCCAAGCGTGTATCACGTGTGGAACTTAAAAACTGACTAAAAGTTATTTCCTGGCTTTAAATAACCTGCAAAGGGTTGATAAGCCGTAGGAAACGAATCAATCAACAAACCAACCAACAATTTTAAATCAGATAAAGTATTTTTTCAAGGACAAAGTGTGAGGGGGAAAAAAGGTTAATAAATAAAATAATTTTTTTTTTTTTTTGTTACTTACAATTTGTTTAATAGTTAAAAAGTTATCAGAAGTTCTGGGGTAAGTTGTGTTTTCCAAAGCATCCATTTTTCGTCGAAGAGAGAACAAATATTGTTTTGTGAAACTTACAAAAAATGTTGCTCAATAAAACTAATTTAAATTAAATTATTTAATTTTAAATTCACACTAAAAAAAAATAAATACGTACTCCGTGTAAGTAATAAACTAAACACAAGTTCGTAATTTTTTTTATTTACACACAACAAAAATTGGCAAAAGTTATTCATTTATTACTTATAAAAAGAAGTTCATACCACTTTAAAAAATTGTAAACAGTTTTATTTTAAAATTTATTCCAAAATGAAAATATTGTAATAAAGAATAAAATTTTAATCCTTTTTTTTAAATTACTGTTGCTATAGCAACATGAAGTGGCATTGCAAACCGGTGACGAGAAATGGAGTCCACTAAATAAATTACTTCCAGCTATAATTGAATTTCTGAGATGAAGCGTCGCCAATTTAATTTTGGTGTAATACGTCTTTTGATTAAATTTTTTTTAGACATTTAAAGACTCTCACAACAAGGTGAAGCAAATACTAAACAAACATTAATAATAATAACAATGCTTCATCCCAGAAATTCAGCTAAGTACATCCCGTTTCCCCTCTTGCTTATAACCATCCGCTGTGAAAATAAACGTTTCCAGCACTCAAGATGAATTAGTCAACTTTTGTTTATTTTTTGGGCTTTTTTTTGTGGTGGTGGTGGTGGGGGAATCTCTCTTGGATGAATAATTGTTTGAATTAGTAAATCCCTGCATTAATTTAACTTATGTTTCTGCCACAATTAATGGTTCTGTTGAAGTATTGCAGAATAATGACGAGGAAACACACATGTTATATTTAACAAAACAAGATAAGGAATTTATTTACAAGTTTACACATTTGAAGTTGTCAGTAGCGTGTTTCAGGAAACGGCATCAAATATTTAAAGTTTGTAGTTTCAATGAATTGTAAAGAAGAGAAAATGTTCACATTAAATCATCAGACACAAAGTAATATTCGAAAATGTTTAAAACAAATTCAGAGAGTTCACTTTTCACATAAAAGTTGTACAGTTGTATTCAACATGAATGAAAAGATACATTTTAATGTACTTAGCTTTGAAATTGAATAGAGATCTTTGAAATTGCCCTACTCTCATTAGAGGCTGATAATGTATCAGCATGTAATTTGACACCAGCCTTATTCATATGCATGGAACTCTGTTTTCTGTCTCCTGCTTCTTTTTGATTTTTTTCTCTCCTTGATTCAACTTTCTCTGCCAATTTATATCAAAAAGTGATTTCACATAGACTCATTACTTCTTTCTCAATTTGTAAGCCACTCCCTTTTCCATTGGTCAAAATAAATTTTCACATATGCTCGTTAAACTTTGCCTTAGTCTTTTCTTCAGCCTGGAGCCATTCCCTTTTTCTATTGGTCAAAATAAATTTTCACATAGGCTCACAAATTTGAAAACAATGGAGAAACGAGAGTTATTTTTATTTCATATTCACCATACTGTCACAATAACACTTTTGTTTTTTGTTTCTTGTAAATAGATCTTGTTTTCATCTTAGTGTCACACCCACCAATATGACTATTAGTGAATTAGCTCCCTTGCTTGAAAAAACTAATTAAAATGTATATCTTTCTTGCTAATGTATTGTCAGATTACTTCCTCCTAATTTTTGCAACCGCTACTAAGGATGCGTTCAGGACTATAAATAGTCTATGATAAAATTTTATCATTCTCCTCTTATTTTTCTGCTTATATGATATGTAAATTTCTCACGGAGAATGCATTTCCTTTTGGGAAATGCAGGAACAATATATACATACACTAACACACACACATACATACACACATTCACTCACTACACATACTTTGGACCATCAGGTTTTCACATTCATTTGACACACGCACACATCTTTGTCTTTGTCACTTGTAATCCTTTATTGTTAATACATTTTCATTTGTTTGTACATATATATTGGTTCATATCATTTCTTTATGTGGACTTACATCCCGAGTCTGCCATGTTTGTTGTGGGCATTTCAGGAGATACACATGTTTAATTAATCTCTAAAGAAATGAATTCAACACATATATGTATTTTATATTGTGACAAATAGATGAGGCTAAACTTGGTTGGTTGGTTGGTTGTTTGGGGTTTTATGGCATATCAACCACTATGGGTTATTTAATGCCAGATCCAGTATTTACTAAATATATCAAAAACGTATAGCTGGCAACATTATATTGTTTCAAAAACATATAGCAGGCAACATCATTGTTTCAAAAAAGTGTAGTTGGCAACAAGATTGTTTCAATGTGCTGGAAAAGACCTGGAAGTTCACTATTTTCCCATAGCTGGGACCCCAACAGGTGGTACCACCCCAGGTCAGGGTGGACCTGGGAACACCAGAAATTAAGAGGTGGTTCCACGCTTCCTCAAAACCTTGCTGTTGGATGCAGTTTAACGTCGTACCCAGGACGCATATCATATGTTTGTTGTGGGCATTTCAGGAGATACACTTGTTTATCTCTCAATGCATACACCAGCCTGCAACAGGGGTGACGGTAAATTTTTATAGGTTATTTTATTTCCCAATCTCCACAGACAAATTGTACATATGGAGTTGAGTTAGGACTTCATAAAGTCTCTGGGATATTATGGTGGCCATAGTAAGAATGCTAAGTTAGAATGTGTTGTCTTGGTGTAAAGATTATTGTGATATGTTTCGGTCAGTGATTGTGGCTAGCTAAGTTTAAGCATGAGACAGCCTTCTCCATCCCCTAATTTAGCCTGGTGCCATGTTTGTAAATTTTTTGTACAATAAATACCATTAGTCAAATAAAGCTTCATAAGATTTTACTTAGAGTTGTTGCTATAGTACAAACTGTAATTATAAATTTTCCATGCATTTCTTGTATTTGCTCTCACCACAGAAATTGACTAAAATAGGTTGCGAGCCTCTCTTCTTCTGAACCAAACTGTAATAAAAATAGAACCAGTGAATAAACTTATACCAAAGCTTTATTGGACTTTACTCTGACTACTCGTCTACTGAAGGATATTACAAGGTGCTTTATATAAACCTCCTAGATCTTAAGGGGAGGTAATTGATGATTTATCAATACACAAACATACTTTTAATTTTAGATTTTTGATGAGATCACAAAGACTGAGTGTGTTTCTCCCTATTTATCAGGTGAACAATGTTTTCACTGTGTATAATTACAGAATCGTTGTGTTTGGATGAGTGTGCGTTTGAGTGAGTACTTGGTCAAATGATTGTTTGAATTATTAAAGTGTCACATTAATTTTGTCCAGTTAACTGATGTTTCTGCTACAATTAACCATTGTGTGTGTGTGTGGGAGGGGTCTATTACTAACACTATTTTGTTTTGTTTCTTATAAATAGGTCTTGTTTTCATTAATAATATTCATTGGGGTTTTTAAATTTTTAAAAGTTTTATTTTATTCCCGACCCCCACAGACAAATTGTACATATGGGGACTAGTTAGGACTTCATAGAGTCTCTGAGGTATTCTGGTGACCAGGGTAAGAATGGTAAGTAAGAATATGTTTTTTTTTGTTTTTTTTTATGTAAGTATTATTGTGGTATATTTGGGTCAGTGGATGTGGCTAGCTAAAATTAAGCATGAGACAGATGGAGTCCAGTCTTGCTCATCCCCTATTTTGGCCTTGTGCCACATTTGTACATTTTTTTGTGCAATAAATATCATTATTCAAATAAGGCTTCATAAGATTTTATTTAGAGCTGTTGCTATACTACAAACTGTAATTATAAATTTTCCAGGCATTTCTTGTATTTGCTCTCACCACAGAAATTGACTAAAAGCATCTTTTCCTCTGGACCAAACATTCTTTTAATTTTAGATTTTTGGTGAGACCAGAAAGACTCAGTATTTTGAGTGTGTATCTCTTTATTTATTGGGTGGACAAAGTTTTCTTTGCATATAGAGTGTTTGTAATTTTGCTGCAAATATTGCATTGTAGTTGATTTACACATTTTATTGTTTTTAAAAAGTGATGGGTAGAATTTTTAATAAATATATAAAAATGGATTTATACATTTATTTTTCGTTATTCTTGAGAATTGACAACAAAGATACTAAACACTATTTATTTATTAGACTGAATTAAAAAATTTGTTTTCATAGTAATTTATAAAATGGTAAATAATAAATACTGCTATTAAATTTACACTATTTACATTGTTTGGACTGTAGTTCTAATCTTTATTGCTACATTCACAATGTTTCAGCTGTTGTACATTCTGGCTTTCTTCAGGTGATATACATTGGAATTTTGAACTGAGCCCTGTATTTAATTCACGTGGGTAGATTGTTCTAATTCCATGTGCCATACTTTTTTCACTTTCAGTTAATTCCCTTTAGTAACTCAACACTCTTAAGTTTTTGTTCCCTCTACGCTAGTTATTGAACTCACAACTCTTTGAATGAAGGCATTTTTGGGGATTACTTAACCAATGCTTTTATGGCCTAGTGGATAAAAGTGTTGGTTGGCACATGGAATTAGAACAATCTACCCCGCGGATTAAATAAATATCTGTCATTTTTACTGCAAATATTGCATTGTAGTTTGTTTTCATATTTTGATAAATTTGTTATCTTTTTGTAAATTTTTGAATAAAAAGATCTCTTTTCAAATTTAATTTTTTATAAAATGGTAAATCCCCAATCTTAGTGAAATTATTTAACCAATGCTTGAAGGAGAAATTGTTCCTAAGTCTATGGATGGTTCCAAGTGTATGCCCAGTTTTCAAGAATACTAAGGATACAAAAAAAGCAATTATCTCCTTTTGGTGTAGATGAAGTCACGTGGGTCACATGATGGCCGTTTAATGATGTCACTTCATACAGTGATGAAAACAATCAGTCATTTATTCAGTTTGCTAGGAGTCAGTTTAAAGAACAAAAAACAAAACTAATAATAATTGAAAGACATAGAAAAGAAATGGATGGGGGGAGTAATGAAAGAAAGAGGATTATGAAAAGAATAAGAAGAAAAAAACATAGAAAATGAGAAAAAGAATGAGAGGAATGTCCATGAGGAGAAGGAGGAGAAAAAGAAGCAGCTTACAAGCCCATGGAACTGCTTCCCTTAAGGAATATATATTACCCAGATATAGAAAGAAACTTCAGCTCACAGTCCTCAATTTAGAAAAAAACAAGATTTTCCTTTTCCTGTTTGTGGTATATGTCCCCACCTAGGATATAGTAAATGAAGCAGTCCTGTTTGAATTTGGAGTCCTAAACATAGCTTCTCCAGAAACAGAAGAATCTCCATATTATATATAAGACCCTATCTTTTAAATCTTCTTTCACTCTACTTGCTGTGTAGATATATATTATATTTTTCTATGTGTGGGACATGTGTAAGTATGTATATGTAGTTTTGTGCATATCTTAGTGGTATAAAGTCTCTCTGAGAACAAAGCATGTCTGTCATTCCTTTTCCTTTCAGCCATTCTGTTCCATCTATTAAATGTGGTGCCATTATATCATGGATATACTAATGCCCATAATAAGGGAAATACAAATGGGAGAATAAACCTTTTTCCATATCATTCCCATTACCCCTTTTACTATAGACCCATCAGCCTCCTCAGTGTCATTAGAAAGCTTTTCAGACTATATGCAACAAGAATGTTATTAATCACCTAAATAGCAACAACCTCTTGAGCGACAAGCAGTATGGGTTTTGCTCAGCCCGATCCATTGCTGATGTCCTAACTACCACAGAATGAGTGAGGCACTAGACAACAAATACATCTCAAGGACTATAGCATTAGATATTTCAAAGGCCTTTGACAAGGTGTGGCAAAAGAGATTGTTACACAAGCTCTCAAGCTGTGGAATCACTGGAAGAGTCTTGTCAGTTATAAAGTCCTCCCTAATGGGTAGGTCCCTGAAGATAGTTATTAACAGCCAGTCCTTTGGGGCCCTAGAAATTAATGCTGGTGTCCCTCAGGGATCGCTACTTGAACCAACCCTCTTTTTACTTAACATAAGTGATCTGCCTAAGAGTATACTCTGATCATTTGTGAATATCTATGCTGATGATATATTGGTATATAAGTGCACCTCCAAAACTCTAGATAAACAGAGATTGACAGCTGATCTCTCCTCTGATCTAGCTCTAACAGCTCAATGGGGGGGGAAAATGGTGGTTACATTCAATGCCTTGAAAACTAAACTAGTTACATTCTATCATTGCCAATCAGACCCTGATCTACCACCAGTCATGATGAATGGATGTTCCATTAGGGTGGCCCCATGCCTTGTGCAACTATTGGGCTTTAAATTCAATCCAGTCCTCAAGTGAAGCTTGTACATATAATCCATTGCTAAAGTTGCTAGAAAAATGGTCAGTTCTTTGTACTGCTCCAGCCTGACTCCTCTTGCTATCCTCTACCTTTACAGATCAGGACAGAAATGGAGTACTGCTGCCATATTTGGGCAGGAGCTGCCCAGTTTTCACCTTCCAGTCTTGATAGAGTTCAAAAGTGTCTCCACGTCCTTGTGGGTGACAAATTATTTTCCACCTTACAAACCCTTTTCCACAGATGAAATGTCGCAAACTGTTGTAACCTAGGGAAGGTTACTGAATAGAATAATCACATGAAGGTTAGTAATGAATGATAACAACACATATCAGATTCATGTAGAAGAAGTGGGCAATTGCTAGAAGTGAGTTAAGTGAATTCCACAAAGAATCTCCATCTGCAGACCTGCAAACCAACACATACAGTATTCACTACTGTATTTATGGGAATGGGGGCATACCTATTATCATCTGTAGGTATACTACAACACAAACCTCTCACTGCTTTATCAATATTTCCATAGGAAGTGTTCAGATGAACAACATCTCTTAGTTCTACCAATTCTAATCGTCATGGCTAAGACCTCCCATGCTATGCACATTGTAGCAAACCACCTTCATATTCCATTTGTAAGATATAAGTTCCATTGAGCAGCTTCTTCCCACAAACTGCTGCTCTGTGAAACTGACTCCCAAAAGGCTGTTTTTTCGATCACTACAATGTTGGCCTGTTCAAGTCTAGAATTAACCATTATTTTCCCCACATCTCTGCATAAAATGTGCCTCTTATTCTGTAACCTTCTACCTTGAATGGCTCCCGGGCCTTGTACAGGATGAAAAACGTTTTATAAAAAGTAAATAATAAATATCATGTTGTAATTTCACATATTGTAGGAGAGTTATATGGTGCAACACATAAATTGTTGTCTAAATTACACAAAAATGAAAATAACACTGACATATCATTTTAACAGATATATTTACCAAAATTAAAACACTAAAGAGTAAATTTATTCAATAAAATCGCCATTGGCTTCAACCACAGCCTCCAGATAACTTTGGAATCTCTTGCAACTCCTCTGGATGGTTTCCTTGTTTAGGTGATTGGTGAATGTTGCCATAATCCTTGCCTTCAGCTCATCTTTGGGGTTACAAGGAGTTTTGCTGGTTTCTTGCTCAACTGTACCCCATATAATCCAGGGGTTGTAGTCTGAAGAGTTAGATTGCCAGATATAAGGGGTGATGTGGTTGCAGAAATTCTCTAACAGCCATGACTGGCTTTTCCTGCTTGTGTGGCATGGTGCAGAGTTGTGTTGCCAGACATAAGGTCTTCCAGCAGCCTTCCTCTTCACCCAGGGTAGCATGACCTCCTCAAGCAGTTGATGTTGATCTCCATGTTATGTCTGAGGCCCAATGGGAAGATGAATGGAGGTATAATGTTGCCATAACTAGTGATCACTCCAAACACCTTCGTAATCACCATTAGACTCATTTAACTCTTTCTGAATCCTTTGCACTGTCCTCAGATTGACACCCAAACACTCTGAAATGTTCACATTGGAGCTTCTGGTGCAAATGCCAAGCAGTACAGCATGCTGTTTCCAAATTTCTGGTGGAGTGAATTGCATGATGGTGCTCTTTTTCTCACAGACGGTGCCCAACTGATGCTACTATAGTGTGAAGTCAACAACATCAAAACCAAACAACACACATGCACAAAATTAAAAATATAAAATGGTGACAATTTACCCATTGCACCCTGTATAACCCTGGATAAATAATTATAAAGCCCCTAACATTTATACACACAAAAATACTCATAGAAAATGAAAAGCAGCAAGACATGGAAACAACAAAACAAGTATTATTTATTATTTGGTTGACAGTGGTTGTTATGTGGTGTTAAGAGACACGATAGAAATACTAAGTAAATGATAGTCTTATGTCTTTTTTATATAACGTGTGTAGTGTGTGTCCTGATAATTTAGTTGAAGAAGAAAAAGTGTCTTGAGTTGTCTTACATCAAATCATTGTTATGAGCTTTAAGAAGAAACAAATGTTATTGTTGTGTCCTGAAAAAGAAAGAAGCCGAAATTTTGGTCAACCAAAATTCACTGTTTCTCTGATAGTAAGGGTGTCACGTATTTGTGTGTGATAAAGGAGAAGAGTAGGGTCAGTGACGTGCAGAGATTTAGTGATGTTTGGTGATACCTGAGGCAAACTCCTTGATTGTATACCCCTAAGTCACAAGTAGAGGGCCTTTGGGGCTTAGTACTGAGAAATGGGAGAAAGGAAGACATTTTAAATATGTAAAAACAGATGAAACATGAAATAAAAACCTTATTCAAATTAAATATAAACTAAATTTTTATTTCACTCTTTGATTTGATGCCCTCCCCATATGGATGCCTAGGGCCATCACAACCTCTGCTCCTAATTCTGAGTAGGGTTGATTCTCATTAGTGTAGGAAAGGTGAATCATGTTATAGAGAATTATAGTTGCTATAATTATTTTATTATAATTATTTGTGACAGGATAATAAATTTTTATTTATTTATTTTTAATATACACAACAATATTTTTATAATCTTGTAAATACCTATCATGTGGTTCACATTCCTCCTTTGTCTTTTGAACAAGAGTAGAGGTTTATCCCTTGTTTCCTGTTCAGGTTTGGGTTTCTGATTCCTTCTAAACTTTACTTCAACTCTGTACTTCTAATGTCTCCGCCTAAACTCTGAAATTAATACTATTTTGGGGTTTCTGGTTCCTCCTAAAGTCTCCTTCAATTCTTTATTTCTAATGCCTATGCCTAAAATCTGAAAATTATACTATTTTGGGGTTTCCAGTTCCTTCTAAAGTCTCCTTCAACTCAGTACTTCTAATGTGTCCGCCTAAACTCTGAAATTTATACTGTTATTAGGTTTACAGTTCCTTCTAAAGTTTTTCCTGATCTTTCATTTCCAGTAGCCCCTTACATCTTAATGACATTATTGCCTTGCTTACGGTGACCGACAATCTGCTGTATTCTGGTACATTTGCATGTCATTTACTCTACAAATTGGTTTGTCTATTTATATTTATATCTTGGTCAGCCTATGAACTTTTCAATCAACCCTTTTAATTTAATTTTTTTTATTTGATATTCATGATCTATATTAATATGAATTAAAAAAAAAAAGGCCGTTCTGGGTAAGACGATAAACTACATCCAACAGCAATGCCTCTGATCAGAAGATTTTGAGGAGCATGGAACTACCTCTTAATTGCTGGTGTTCCCAGGTCCACCTTGATCTGGGGCGGTAGCACTTGCTAGGATCCCAGCTATGGGTAAATAGTTAACCCCCAGACTGAGGTTAAATCACTATAAAAGTGTAAAAATAGGTTTTAATACCAGAAATACTTTGTAAAAACTAGCAATAAATTTTTGAAGAAAAATTATTACCAGCAATATATTATTACAGTGTAACCCGGATATAAGAGAGATTTTCTCTGGTCCCAAATTAGAGCCTGTGTTAATAAAACAAAATAGATCAAACCCTGCTTTAAGAGAAACCCGGATATAAGAGAAACCCGGATATAAGAGACTTGGGGGGAAAATTACCAGCAATAAACTTTTGAAGATAAAATAATAGCAGCAATACGTTTTTAAAAAAAAATATTACCAGCAATAAAAATCTTATTGGTATTAAATGACCCATTGTGGTTCATATGCTATAAAACACACCAAACCAAACCGTAAGAATGGTAAGTAAGAATGTGTTTGGGTGTAAGGAATACTGTGGTATGTTTGGGTCAGTAATTGTGGTTAGGTAAGTTTAAGATAAGACAGCATGAAGACCAGCCTTCCGCTATTCCCTCTTTTGGCCTTGTGCCACATTTTTGTATTAAAACAAAATAAATATTACTTTCCTCTATGATAACTTGACTTTAAAAATTTAAGCACAGTACTAGATTAGCAAACAAGGTCTCATCAATTGAACTGAATTAATACTAGAAATACTTTTTTTCAGAAATATTATTACCAGCAATAATTTTTGAAAAAAAAATATTACCAGCAATACATTTTTGAAAAAAAAATATTATCAGCAATAAAAATCTTGTCGACATTAAATAACCCATTGAGGTGTTGATATGCCGTAAAAAAAAACCCCACACTTTAAAATAAATGATTATTTTTGGTCACTGGGCCTATTGCATAACTCCATCAGGATAACAAATAATTTATGCATGAACACATCCCAACTTCATTTTAAATGTTACCAAAGACAGAAGATTTAAGTAAAAAAGGCAATAAATAAGTCAAAACAAATACAACCAGATTTTACTGGTTTTAACTTGTCGGTCATTTGGTTCAAGGAAGCATAACTAACAAGTTTAACTTGGTAATTTATCAAACTGACAATGAATGAATTAAATCATTTTTTAAGTAATGGATGGGAGAGGGTAACAAAGAAAAACAATGCAAAAAAGTAAAAACAAATTGTATGTACCCACCCCATTACCATCAAGGTGGTTGACATAACAGCACGTTTTCTACCATTGCTATCATTTGGTCTTTTCGAATCTATAAAAGAAAAGTGAATTTTCTGTCTATCACACACTGTCTGCAATACTTTAGACTCACAAAAGTATATTTTCAAATTATAATGGGTTTCAAATTCAATTCTGATATCTGCTCAGTCCTCACTGGCCTTGAATCAGACTTAGCAAAGTTTTATAAATATCTACACAGGGTGCCTACCATAGAATGGTGGTTAGCAAATTAGTTATTAGGATTTTCCCACATGAAAAATAATAATTAATTGGTTAAATCATTATGTTATAAACATGTGCATGGTAATGCGGAAGGACATGGCGAATGGAAAAAAGTCAAGAATTGTAAATGGAAATTCTTTCAAAGAATGTGAGCAGAATGTAGCTAAAGGATGCAATTTTGAAGGAAGGACAGACTTGGAGTTGATGCATTTGTCTGGTTGGTTGATTAAGGTCACTGTGGAGAGTCCTGGATTGGATTAGTGAAGCTGCAAATCTCTTTGCCAATACATAGGATGCAAACAGAATGTCTATGTGAGCATGGTGTAAATGTTTGGAGGAGGGTGAGTTTTGAGTGGATATGTGCATCAAGTCAGTTGACTGAAATCACAGCAGTGACATTGAGAACTGGCTCAGTGATAGCCTGTTCTCCTTGATTCTGTTCCAGTAATTTATGAGAGGCTTTCTTAAAAGCAAATCTGGCAGCTCCTGAGCACATCGTTTTTTCTTTGGTGGCAACGTTTGTGATTGGCTTCTTTTATGATGTATTTTAGATTTTTGAGGTGACTTCTTTTGTGGGCCAGATGTGATGTTCATAGCCCCCTGTACAGAGGACAACTTTTTTATTTTGGGTCTTGCTTTCATAGCCGTCACATGTGGACAACATGTAGAGTGAATCAGAAAGAGATCTAATTTGCAGTAGAGTATAACAATTAGGTGCACAATAAAAAAAAAAAGATTCTTACTCAGTGTGAAATTGGAAAAGAAAGAATTTGTTTATTTACAAGAATTTATATAAAAAAAAAAAGATAGGGGTAAAGAATCCCTCAAAATATTCCTTTGATTGCCTAATAAAAATTAAGCTAGGTAGAGAAAGTGGGATTTACATAAATTGATAAAGGTAAAACATGTCTTTGGTATATTGATTGATTGATTCGTTTTCCATAGCTTATCAACCCTTTGCAGGTTATTTAAAGCCGGAAAATATTTTTAGATTATAAGAATTTGGGGAGAGGGCGATAATAATGGTTTAGTGATACAAGACTTACTAATTAACCCATAGCTGGAGGGAAAAGTGATGCATTCATACCTAATCAGAATTTAATAAACAAGACATTATAATGCAGATATAACTTGGGAGATCAATTCTATATTACAATCAATATATAAACAGATTCCTCACTTTGTGGCCACGGTAGTTTCTATACATTGATATCCCAGAGAATGTGAATAAATCTAAAAGACATGCCTGTGAAAGCTAATCAATATTTGATTGATTGATTTGTTTTCTACAGCTTATCAACCTTTTGCAGATTATTTAAGCCAGAAAATATTTTTAGATTGTAAGAATTTTTTTTGAGATGATAATGATTTTAGTGATACAAGTCTCGCTAATTAACTTATAGCTGGGGGAAGAGTAGATGGATTCCCAAGGTATGTAAGTGAATATAATGAACCAACATGAATTGAAATTCGGATCTCCGATTAAAAATTCCAGGCCATTATCCATTACACCACTTGCACATCCAAGCTTACAATACCTGGTATTCCTAAGTGGTCACCCATCTAGGTACTGACCAGACTCGACATTGGTGATCAGATGAAAGCTGGTGTTTCAACGTGTCACCTATCTAGGTAGTAACCAAGCTTGACATTGCTTACCTTTGGTGATTGTACAAGAAACAGTGTTTCAACATGTTACCCATCTAGGTACAGGCCAGGCTCAAGATTGCTTAATTTTGGTGATTGGATGGGAAATGGTATTTCAAAGTGATGTGGCCATAAGCCAGATAGATGTTGTCATTGTTTAGCAAATAAAACTTTTGATGCCAGCAAATATTTATTTTATATACAGATAAAGCACAAAGTGGCTAAGAATGTCGTCACAAGTGAAACATGATCAGAGATAAATTAAAAAGGAATGAAGTCCAGCGATAACTGGGAGGTGGTGGAGGATTATGTTGTGTATCTCTTTAAATTGACAATTCATTTTATTTACAACAAAAAAGGTGAGATTTGTACAGGGTGCAATGGGTAAATTGTAACCATTTTATATTTTTAATTTCACACATACATGTTGTTTGTTTTCGATTTTGTCAACTCATAGTATAGTAGGGTCAGTTGGGCACCATCTGTGAGAAAAAGAGCACTATGACACAATTCACTGTGTCAGAAATTTGGCATTCATACCAGTAGCTCCAATACAAACATTTCAGAGTGTTTGGGTAGTGATTTTCCAAGCGTAGCTCAGATGTGGCACAAGGCCGAAAGTATGGGGCACCCAGTGAGGATCGAACTTACTACTCAGTTATAATAGTTCTAGCGAGACAAGCTTGCTAACCATTACACGACCTCGAGGTGCCCAATATATCGATTTTCCAAGCATAGTTTAGATGTGGCACAAGGCCGAAAGTATGGGGCACCCAGTGAGGATCGAACTCACTACTCAGTCATAATTGTTCTAGCAAGACAAGCTTGCTAACCATTACACGACCTCGAGGTGCCCAATATCGATTTTCCAAGCATAGTTTAGATGTGGCACAAGGCCGAAAGTATGGGGCACCCAGTGAGGATCGAACTCACTACTCAGTCATAATTGTTCTAGCAAGACAAGCTTGCTAACCATTACACGACCTCAAGGTGCCCAATATCGATTTTCCAAGCATAGTTTAGATGTGGCACAAGGCCGAAAGTATGGGGCACCCAGTGAGGATCGAACTCACTACTCAGTCGTAATTGTTCTAGCAAGACAAGCTTGCTAACCATTACACCACTTCGAGGTGCCCAAAAGAGCGTGTGGGTATCAATCTGAGGAGAGTGCAGAGGATTCAAAAAGCGTTGGACGAGTTTAATGGGGATTACGAAGACGTTTGTAATGATCACTAGTGATGATGACCTTATGCCTCCATTCATCTTTCCACAGGGCCTCAAACTCAACACAGAGGCCTACATCAAGTACATTGATGAGTTAGCGCTGCCGTGGGTCAAGAAGGTGGCTGCTGGAAGACCCTATGTCTGGCAACACAACTCTGCACCATGCCACACAAGCAGGAGAACCCAATCATAGCTGTCAAATTCTGCGACCTCATCACAGCTTACACCTAGCCACTTAACTCCCCAGACTGAAATTCCCTTGATTATTATGTGTAGGGTGCAGTTTAGCAAGAAACCAACAAAACTCCTTGTAAACCCAAAGATGAACTTAAGGCAAGCCTTATAGCAGCATTCACCAAATTAAACAAGACCATCCAGAAGAGATGCAGGAGATTCTGAAGTCATCTGGAGGCCATGGTTGAAGCCAATGATGACTTTCTTGAATAAATTTACTTTTTAGTATTTCTAGATATTTTCTTTGTAATTTTGGTAAATATATCTGTTACAATGAGATGTCAGTATTATTCTCATTTTTGCGTAATTTTGACGACAATTTATCCATCGCACCCTGTAAATTGAGGAGACCTAGTTGCCAGTCTAGCACTGCACTTAATTTAGATGACAATTTATTCATCACACACTGTATGTTGTTAAAATGTAAGGTAAGAAGAAAATAAAAGTTTATTTATCACAATTTTTTTTTTAGCCTACTGACTCTCCCCATCCTTGAGGTTACTTTCCTTGCCCATGAAGAAACATTCCACCTCGGTCCTCTGTATCGGCAATACAATGGATTCTGTCTTAATAATTCTTATCTTCTCTTCTTTTTGCCTCACTGATGGTTCTTGTTTCATTCATTTGTTTATAAATGTAATTTCAGAAGAACAGATTCTCATTATTTAGTTTTGACATGAATTTGTGTCTCAGTCTCGGCTAAAAATATTAACTGGTGTGCTTGACTCCCCCCATCTATGTAACTATCTACTGACAAGGCATGAATGAATAGTAGTGTTATATTTAGGTTGGCAGGCTCACAAAGGTAATATTTCAAATTATCCTGGGTTTCAATTTCTCTTCATTTGTTTAGTAAAACTTAATCCAAAGGATGAGTTTTCCTTCTCAAACATTTTTTCAGCACATTCAATTTTTATTAACCTGAATCAGACACAGTATCACTATAAAGAGGTCCATAATCAAGGCTCATGAAGAAATGTCCGATCTGGACAACTCATTGATTAATAGTCTTTGCTCTTAAGTAGTGGCAAGGGGTATAGGGTTGTAACATTTTTAAATAATTTCTCATAGTAAGGTTGTGAAATGAAATTAAAAGATAAATAAAAATAATCAACTTTTTTTCTCTTAGTGACAGTGAGAGCATTTTAGTATCTTACTGATAATTATGTGTGACATTTTAAAGTCATGTTAGTGATTTCTTCTGTATTTTTTTACAAATACTTTCACGGTAATTGCTCCAAGGAGCTGCTTTCGCTTGTCCCTAGGCCTCGTGAATTTAAACGTCCTACAAGGCTGGCATCCCGTTCCCACCCCTACACAGTTGAAACTGTTAGATGTAGACGTCTCTTCTACTCCAATAGCTTCATGTCTCGCACATCTCGCCTATGGAACTCCCTTCCCTATTACTGTTTCCCTGACAAATACAATCTTCAACGGTTTAAGTGTAGCGTCAATCGACATCTCCAGTTGCCTTGATCTATCCACTTCCCTTCTCCACATCCTTTCACCTTTCATTCCTATCTGCTCTCGCTCCAAATTTTCTGTAACCCCTTTGCCTTGATCGACCCACTGTCTTTCTCTTTCTCCACATCCTCTCCTTTACCACTCCTATCTGCTCTTCCTCCAACCCTTCTATAACCCCTTGCATGATAGTGGCCTCCAGCCTTGCTTGGGGTGATACGCTTAAAAAAAAAAAAATTTAAATTGAACATATTTTCTAATAATTATACTATTTTAAATATATGATTTAGATATAAAGTTTGATCATCTTGATGTCAGCAAAGCAATGTGTATCAAACTAGTCATTATAAAAGCCAGTATTGATTTCTGAGGCAAACAGACTATCCCTATTTTGAAAACTAATGTAACATGATCTTCTCCTTCATTTGAATGTGTTGTATTTGTAACACTAGAGAAAAACGCCTTACCTCTAGGACAAAAACAGATGTATCTCATATGAAAAATATACCCAAAAAGAAAATGTTGGATTTATGCGTTGTATATTTAAAAAAGATCTCAGAATCAGATAGTCTTTCATGAAAATCTCTTTTAACCTTTTAAATTTGAACTGCAATTCAATCTATAAAAAGTGCTTAAAGAGGCAACATGTGACACTATTGTGACACTGGTAGTATGAAATTCGGATTAAAAGTATTCACGTGAAAGCTCCATATAGAAATTGGAGAATTGAAAGGGCTAAAAAATATTGAAATTATTGTTTTGGGTAAGCAGCTGATTGTCAAAAGGAATGTTAAACAAAGTTTGTTGTCAAGGAATTATTGTTTTGAAATAGCTGACTTTGTTTGAGGTCGGTGTCGTATCTCCAAACGCTGGAGAAAATAATTAATTGATAAATAATTAATGATTTTAGAAGTATGGTAGGGGTAGAGTGAAATGCATATAAACAGAAACAGTTGAAGTCAGTAGTTGGAGCAAGAGCTGAAATGAGTCAGCAGTGGATGAGGAACTGCTAAATCCCATGTGACCTGCTGCCGAAAATTCCTGACGACCATATTGTGTGAATGTTTTAACCTGCTCCAGGTTTTAGAAGCAAGAGACACAGTGTCACGATAGAGCGTTTAATGGGAAGGGTTAATTTTGTTGTATCAACGACTATATAAACCATTTGAAAATTAACTTAGTGATCTTCTTTATTATTTTTTATATTTGTATTTTCACCAGTGGAAGCATTCTTTGTCCTTTTCATAGCACTGTTCTGTCACAATACAATTCAGCACTTAAGTATGAATGAAAATTTGATCTTCACTGCTCTGTGATCAAAGAAAACAACATGGGGCAGAGCAGATGAAGAACTGAAGCAGTCAGTAGATAACCATCAGTTGACCAACGGCGGTGCTGACAAGTGTGGGAAGGACCCCAAATCGAGTTGGGCAGGTTGTGTTGTAGACAGACAGAAGTGAAATTACTTTAGCAAACAGGAGACACATTACTTTGAAGGTTGGAGGAAACAGATTATTACAAGCCAGAAGAAACTGACTACAGTTTTATAAATATATGATGTGACCAAGCTTTCCAGCAACGCCAGTGATTACTTCACGTTAATTTGCACCGACAACTGGGGAAGAGAGTGCTTCATGCTCAGAAGGTAAAAGATGAAGGACAACCACCACATTGAGAAATAAGAACGCACATCCTGTTTTCCCATTTTATATGTAGATGTTTTATTAAGGGCTTCACCTGCTCATACAGGTGGTGATACTTTGGACAACTTTTTCTATGTCAGCTTTTCACTCTATCAGCTCTCTTACCTATCTACTCACCCTGACATGGTTGCTGGCAATATGAATGGCGGCTTTGGAACTGCATGATGCACAAGTCCATCTCCAGTCAATTTATTCATTGTTTTTGCATGTTAATTCTTTTAACATTTGTTTGTAGAAACATCATCACAATGGCTAATGCTATCATGTTTGGTTACTTAGCAACCACACCACATTTTGTTGTTTTTTTTTATTTGGCACATCGCCATATTGAATTCTACTTTGCAACACAGCATTGTGATTTGGTTTCCCACCAATTTCTGAATTTATGTAACAACATGCCATGTGTGGCATCATCCTCATTCAGCACACCGCCATTTTTGGATTTTACTTACCAATCCCAAATCATTTTATTCAAGTAACTACACTTGAGCTTATGAACTTAGACTTGTCATTCACCAATGCATTATTATTTCAACGTTGATGAGTTTCAACCACAAACTTCTCCTTTCATCAAGGACTATATCAAACATGAACATTTCCAAAGACTTACTACTTGCATGTGGTTACCTTGCTACTTTTCAGGATTATTAAATTAACCACATTTGCATATCTACACACTTTGGAACAATTTTTGTGTTTTAATATTCCATCCCTTTGCCAGGTGGTGACTCCTTTCAGTTCTTACATATCAACAAATGTATATATTGTGATTAAGTTGTTGGCTGTTTTGCCAGTAATAAAACTTTGGCCTTTTTATAAAGAACTCTGCCTTTGTTGTATCTTCCTGTATATTCCTTATATTTTATTTTCGTGGCAACCCCTCTATGGGCTGCTACAGAAGAGTTCCCCAAGTGAGAAGTGCGAGAGAAGAAACTGTTAGTATAGAACTTACGGTTACATTTCAACCATTTCAACTATAAAATGCCGAGACCTTGCCACCAATCTGGTACTGTGCTTAAATTTGTAAACGTCTAGGTACCATAGAGCATGGGTGGTCAAACTTGCTTAATGTAAGAGCCACATATGATAACGTTCAGATGGTTAAAAGCTGCAAAATATGAAATTAGGATTTAAATATTTTTACTAACATTAAACTTACGTTTTGTAATGGAGTATATTAATTCATACCCAGTAAATAATTACAAAGCTTGAAATTTTTCTTATTTAACTTTTATGTTGTGATGAAAAAAGAACCTAAGCCAACGAGCCTCATATTAAAGGTCAAAGAGTCGCATGTGGCTTGGGCGTTTGGCCACCTCTGCCATAGAGGAAAATTCATCAAATTCAAAACAATTACCATAAGTAATTATTAGAAGCTACGTTAAGGCGATGGGAAAGTGACTGAAGCTGAAACGTCAGGTTTATAAAAAAAAAACAGTAGGTTTATTAAAAAGCCGGTATTATTAGAATTAGATTTATAAAAAAGAAAACTAAAAAAAAACTCGTTAGCCGGCTAGATTTATAAAAATCCAGTATTATTAAGTTTCTCTCCAACCCATGAACGCTCACTATTGCAAAAATGGGACAGTGGGCATTATTAATAGATTTTTAAAAAATTTTATTGCTCATTCCAGAATCTTAGTAGTGTAAAATTTTCTGACACAAGTCTACAAACGATAGTGGGAAAGCCAAGAGAATCAAGCTTAAGTAGTGCCTAAAGAAATAAAAGAGTGAAATTTTTTGATAACTGAGACTATTTTGATAACTTTTTTCTACTTTTCCCAAGTGAGATTCTCTGATTTAAAAAAATACTCTTCTTCAATTGGTAGGATGGTAAGAACGTTAGATTTAGTAACTCGGCTGGTAATAATCAGGGTATTTCAGTTTACAAAGGTCAGCCAAGTTAATTGTAATAAAGTAAAAAAAAGTTCAACCTAATTTTAAAACTTTCGTTTTAGTAACTAAAAACTAAAGTTTTAAAATTAGGTTGGACTTTTATTTAACTAAACTTAGAGGGAAAAGTTTTTCCGAAGAAGTCTTTACACACAGTAAGATTTTCAATTCATTAGCAAAGTGACAACGATAGTGTTCAGTTACTTTATCCGCTGAAAGTCATTATCTCGGGAGGGGATATGTTTGTAATCAATACTGTTTTGAGTGTTTTGTTTTTATTTTTTTTAATTATTTTTGGGGCAGGTGTGTTAATGTAATTAAGATATTAATTTTTTTAAGCATACATAGCTTACGAATAAAATCCTTTGCAATAGAAATATAAAAAAGAACAAACAAATTCGTTAATCTTATTCTTAACTAAAAATAAATATCCGAAACCCGAGACATTTCGGATAACGCGATGCGCAACTGCTTCAAAATAAAAATAAAGAGCAAAGGCGGCGGGTGACGTGATAACTCATAAAGTAATGACGTTGTTTCAAAAAGAATTATTCTTGCATACAAACTGTTGAAATTTCAAGTGCAATACCTCGAATACATAACTTAAGGCCTTAGTCCAATCTTTTTCACATCTAGCCTGCTTAACTCAGTACTTTTATTAACTTGTAAAATCTATCAGAACATCTGTTGATATAAAAAAAAAAGTAGTTACGACTGAAAAAGTGAGCCTTACCGGAAGTGCTGTGACGTCATTTAGAAGGCGATAAAATGGCAGCCACCGGGGTGTTGCCTTTTGTAAGAGGCATAGATTTTACTCGGAATAATTTCCAGGTAAGATCTTTTTGCTTATTTGCACGTGATTATTAGAATCTGTTTACTCTTCATCTATCACGATCGAAGCCTTGTTTATTTATAATTACTGGATCTTTTCGAATTATCGGCAATTTTTCGGCACTACGGTCTCCTCTTCGTGTCTTTTCATTTTTCATTCACTACTGTAGTAGTCGTCGAAAAATTAGGGGAAATGTTGCGATATGTTTAACTTGAAAAATTACATTTTTTCCCTCTAAAATTGATAATAAAATACTGAATTGATCACTGAGTATTCTAGTTGGTAAATAAGTTAGCAGTTTGTTTTGTTTTGATTTATTTACCAGTAAAATGTTTTGTTGAAATTATGACAATTTGTTTTGATGTATTGTATATTTTTAAGGAGTGTTTTAAGACGTTGATTTTTATTTATTCCTATTATTAGCATGGGATATATCAGTTGTTTCTTCATAAGTATTATATTTGGATCTATGTAATAGTGCTAAGAAAGAAAAAGAAAATGTGATAAGGTCATTTTATCCTTTGAAAATGAAGCCAGATGACTTATTGACAGTCTGTCTTCCCTCTGCAGATCCCTACTTTTTTCATATTTTAAGACAAAAAGGGGAAATATTTATCAGCTGTAATTTCGAAAACAAAAAGACAATCTTTTAAAATCTTATTTTTTTATTTTGCAGCATAAAAACCTTGTAAGCTGTTTCTAGGATCTTTTAAAAACGGAATGAATTAAGTTATTATTTTTAAGTTTAACCTATTTAAAAAAAAAACATAAAAGAAAATGTAATTTGATTGCTAATTTAGTTTATCTTTTCTTTTCTTTTTTAAAAATTTTATTCAAGATTCAAATCCTGCTTTCTGATAAAAAAACAAAACAAAAACAAACCCTGTTTCCTCAATTGAGATTTTCTAATAATTTTTGCAGTTGGTCATCGTCAACATTTTTTGACAACCTTCTTGATTAGCTTTTCTTTTAAGTTTTAAATCTTCTACACTGCTTTTGTGAGAGAGGGTCTCCTTTTAATTTTAGGATTTAAAAAATAATACTTTTAAAAAATTTGATCTAAAATAGTTTATTTTAAAATAAATGAATAAAGAATTCTATGAATTATTTGGATTTTAATACCCGCTAATCTGGTAGAATGAGAAAAAATAAAGGCAAGATGCTGCTTTACGTGCAAAAAAAAAAAAACATTGTATTAAAAACAACAAAGATAGTGATAAATTTGAAACAAATAATTCTTGGAATTATTGACAAATTCTGAATTTCAAACAACGGAAAAAAGTTTTACTTTTAAATAATGCTATAATTTGAACTTTTCAAAAGTGATACAAAAATGAATTTCTCGAAATTTCATAAAATTAAAAATAAAATGAAAAGTGGGGGACAAGAGATGTAAAAAAAAAATTTACCAAGAAAGGAAAATTTGGATCGAATTTAAATAAATTTTCAATTTCTGGGAAGAAAAAATTGACATTGATATGTAAAAAAAAAAAAAAAAAAAAAAATATATATACATCTTATATCGCCAAAGAAAAAAATGAAGGAAAACCTAATTTTAAATAAATAAATCTTAGACAGCTGTTGAAGAGAAAAATATAGAATAGCATTACTTGGTAAATTTTTTTTGTTTAATTCACTCAATAAACATCCAATGTAAAAATCCAATATTTTTGTCACTGAGAAAAATAAATAAAAATTCTAAGTGATAGATTTAAGTTGCACCATAATAATTTCATAGCAGCTTGTCTCGCTAGGGAACAATTACGACTGAGTTCGATCATCACTGAGTCCCTCGTAATATCGGCCTTGTACCACATGCTATGCTTAGGAAATCATCATAATAATTACATAGCAATAACATTCCTTAAAAAAAATATCAATCATTGCAATTTGGGTTTCACTTTAAAAAGAACAACTCTGGAAAGAGATTATCAACTCTTTTTCTTGCTCCTCCTTTCACTTGTCTCTCTCCTCCAATATAAGTAAATAAATAAATATTGACTTTATCACCATTTTTTTCATCTGGATAATCAACCATATTTGACAGGTGCACACATTCATAAAGCGAATGATAGGACAGTGTTTCTCAACCCATTTTGTCCAATTCGCCCTTTTCACCATAAGTCAGAATCTCATCCATGCCACCTTTCCAAGATCATCCGACTAAAAAGATGAATTCCAAATAATATGCATATTAAAAATCTTCATTTTTTTTCTCCATTTGAGTGCATATACATTTACATGAATTATTTTCATAGAGGAGTTTTACAAATTTAATAGAAATAGAAAATGTTATGGATTTTTAAATTTTATACATGTGCAGTAATTTGTTTTAATTCATAACTAATTATTAAATAGATAAACTGAAGCGTACTTCAATAAACAAAAAGTTTGATAGAATGCTAGGCTATCGTATATCAAAAAACAAAATTCTGTAAATAAACACAAGGATGTCTCATCTGCTACTTAACCCATAGCTGGAGGACAAGAGATGGATCTATGCTTTTCCCAAGGGTATTTGCACAAGTGAATGTAACAAACTCTACTGCAATTTGAATTTGGCTTTCCAATTTCATTCCAGGCTGTTATCCATTACACCAATGCTCACATCTGCAACACTTATTATCAGATGGGTAATAAGACAAAAAGCAACATTTAAATTTTATTAATTAAAATGTATATAAGAAAATCACAATTTGATTTATGTATTTTTGAGTTTACCAGACTAATACTTGACTTATGTAAAAAAAAAACAAAAAAAAAACAACTTGGCAATCTTGGACTTTCATGCCCACAAAAAAAACAAAAAAACTGATTGTCAAAAGAAAGGACAGTTTTTCCTTAACACTGCTATTATTTTAACTACTTTCACTACCTAGCAATGTTTGTTTTAAAAAGCAGTGATTAGAATTGTAATAAAACCTAAGCATAGGTATCTCCACTAATTTGATATCAATTTTCAAAACCTAAGATTAAATGAATTTTTAAAAACAAAAAAGCATTTTTGAAAATTTCATTTTAGCTTTAATTGAAAGCTAAGTGATTAAATTTACTGTTTTCAGTAAGCAAAATACTCTGGTGTATTTCAAATAGAAATTATATAGAATGAATGGAATGTCAATTTTTTGCTCGCTTTCACAAAATCGATTACAAGCAGCCAAGCAGAGTAAATGTATAAATTCAATTTCATATGTTTAGGTTTTATTACAATTCTAATCATTGCTTTTTAAAAGATTAAACATTGCCGAGGAGTGAAGGTAGTTAAAATAATAGTGGTGTTAAGGGAAAAATCATTCTTTTGACACTTTGTCTTGTTGCAGGCACATTTACCCAATATAGCCTAACAACCACTCTTTATGCTTACAGAGAGATGACTGATAGGACTTTATATAAATAGCTATCAACACCATCAAATAAAATTACCAGTTATTCTGCCTTAATAATGAGAACCTGTGTCGGTTATAGGACTGAGAACATTACTGGATCAACTTTCACCAGACCAATTGTATTAACGCACATATGCAAATCCCTTACAAATATCAGTTGCTCTGTTTGCTTCCAACCTTTGACCCATTGTACATACTGTTGCACATATTCTTTTCATATCCACAGAAATCTGCTTAGCAAACCTGGTACTCCCATTATCATTTTTTTTCTTTCTTGTTTCAGAATACTTTTCCCAAAGATGTAGCTGAAATGACAGGATTAAGATGGCTCCGCCTGAACAGAACCAGCCTTACTAATGTTCCAGAAGAAATCAACTGTCTAAAAAGACTGGTAAGTCCTTGTCTTTTATTTTTAATATCCCTCTGTTGATTATATTTACATTAAATTTCATTATTATTTTTAAAGACACGGTTGGGTCATTCCATGTCAATCAACCAAAAAAATGTAAAACTGTAACTCCCCAAAATAGTTTTTTTTTTCATTTTGGTATATGTTGTAGATCATTTTTAGCAGAAAGGCATGCTCAGATATGAGCGATCAGCTATATAGATTCAACACAAAGTTTCATCTTAATTCTGAATATTTAACTGGGTCATTCCATAACAATTCAACCAATTAATGTAACCCCAAAAAATAGATTGTGTTCATTTTTATATATGTTGGAGATATTATAGTCATTAGAAAATCATGAAAATTTTAAGTGAAAATTCCTGACCATTCTCAAAATATTGCAAGTTGAAATTTTGCTGAATCAGTTAATGAAACTTATTGGGGATTTATTACCCAAATACTATCGTTTCCAAATGTGTGGCCTTTTGCTACTTTTAGAAGCTGAAGATGATATTTTTCAATTTTTCCATGTGGTTGTGGGCTTAAAAATTTTCATTTTCACCAGAAAACGGCTAGTGTCTACTTTTTGGTTACTTATTGTAAAATTTTAAAGAGATATTTGGATTCCTTGACTAAAAATCTATAAAGGGTATCAAATCTCATTAGTTTCTGGCCAGTGGATCAGAAGATATAATGGTTTTTGTGAGATTGTTGAGTTAGAAAATGGATATGGTCATTGACAAAAAATGCTGATTCAGCAAAATTTCAACTTGTAACATCTTGAGAATGGTTAGGCATTTTCACTTAAAATTTTCAGGATTTTCTAATGACTATAATATCTCCAACATATATAAAAATGAACACAATCTAATTTTTGGGGTTACATTAATTGGTTGAATTGTTATGGAATGACCCAGTTAAATATTCAGAATTAAGATGAAACTTTGTGTTGAATCTATATAGTTGGTAGCTCATATCTGAGCATGCCTTTCTGCTAAAAATGTTGCATCTATAATAACATCTATAATAACCAAAGGAAACCCGGTGGAGTAAATGGTTCACTGTTTGGATTGCGGAATCGGAATCCACCTCTTCCTCCCAGCTATGGGTAAAATAGCAGCATAGACTGGGCCCTATAGCCTTGGTTAGCAACCAGTCCATGAGAAGGAAAACTGAATTCAAACTAGCCTGCTGACTTGTAAGTCCTGCCTCTTTGGGCAAAGGATAGAAGAAGGTAACTTCAAAAACATCCATCTCACATATTGTCTCAAAGAAAGAAACTGGTACTGCTACTTTGAGCTGTAACAGAAAATAATGAACTCTTTGGGCTCAGTATAATAGTTTGAAGAAGCACAAGACTGGGACACAACACAGTGCCATGGACCTCTCTGATTTTGGGTCATTCGCCTATGAGCGTATCACCTACAACACTTTAGATGATGATAACTGTCAAAATGAGAATAATAATTTGGAAATATTAAAGTATACTGAAATCATCTTAGAAATAAAATACAGAATTATCTAAAATTATTTATTTACATATATGATTGTACCTTCTTTTTTTTTTTTTTTAAGTCTCTGTTTTCTTTCTTTTTTTATTTTTTCAGGAACATTTGTCCATTACCCGTAATAATTTAAAAGAAATGGGATATGAATTAGGGGACTTGAAATCCCTGCGCTCCCTTGTCTTTCACCATAACCAGATTTCGGATATTGGTGTTCCAGATACAGCTTTTATTTCCAGTGATTTATCTGTTGTGGTAAGTAAGAAAAAAGAAAAAAAAATATATAATTCTTTGTAGATTTTTAATTGGTCTCAAACTTGCATCAATGAAATAATCAAAACACATTGGAACCTTCAGATTGAAATGCAGCTTGCAGTGACAATATTGGTTTCTCATAAAAAAAAATGGGGGCTTATTATTTGCAATGGTGAAAATGTTTGTGATGAAATATTAGACTATTTTTATGGTACAGTGTAACCCGGATATAAGAGAGTTGTTGGGACTGGAGAAGAAGTATCTTATATCCGGGTTTCTCTTATATCCGGGTTTGGTCTATTTTGTTTTATTAACACAGGCTCTAATTTGGGACCAGAGAAAATCTCTCTTATATCAGGGTTTATCTTATATCAGGGTCTCTTATATCCGGGTTACACTGTATTTGATCAAATATGTTAATTGTATTTCCCCCATTATGGGTATTATTATATCCATGATATAATAACACCTTATTTCATGGATGGAATGGCGGAAAGAAAAGGAACGACAAACATGTTTTGTTCTCAAGGAGTGTTTTATACCACTAAATCAGAAAATTGATATACAAAATTATATAGGTATTTATATTTGTCCCATGCAGAGAAACTATAATATATATATCCAACAAGTAGAGCAAAAATGGTGAAGAGAGAGAAAGTTTTACTTGTGATAATTCTCAATGGGGAATTGGGTTTACTTGATTCTTCTATATTTCTGGAGAAGCCAGATTTAGGATTCCAGGTTTAAGCAGGCCGGTTTTATCTGCTATGTCCCTGGCAAAGACATTTTCCTCTGAAACAGGAAATAGCGAGCCATGGGGTTTTTCCCAACATAGGACTGCAAGGTAGATAGAATAGACTGGTATCAAAATAAATTTATTTCTCTTCAAAATTATGTGGGTTGATTGATCAGTAAGGTCTCCAGTCCTATAAATCAATATTGAAACGAGATAGAATAATGAAATTGGTATCAAAATGAAATCAGTTTAGTTTCAAACATAAGAGCCGAATTCCAATTCCAGTTGTGTTCGTTATATCCACTTACGTGCAAATACCCTTTTGGAAAGATATGAATTAATATCTTCTTTAGCTATGGATTAATTTGTGGTGGTTAGCCACTCATATTGAGTATGCCTGTCTATTAGGGCAGCTAGCCAATCCATGTTGCAGATGCCTGCTCAGGCATATTTGTGTTCAACACCCACAGAATCCACTTGTGGTTTATACTTCAACTATGCTGAGCGGACCTTAGTCATAGCTTCTGGGAAAGAGCACATTATCTGGCATGATCAACAGCCTGTACAATGCCAATACGCTCAAACCCTCAGTCATGATGACTTGCAACTTTGTGCTAGCACAACCGAGTTAATTAGCAAAACTCATCTCACTAAACTATTATTATCTTTAACAACAAAAAACAAGCCATAGAAAATGGATCAATCATTCAAGTGATAGAGTTCTGACTTCAAGAACAGCAATATGGCAGATGATTAGAAATATGCATTCTTTTTTTAGGAAAATGGCATTAAAATCTGAAAAAAAATTTAAGAATACTAAAAATGTTTTTCAGTGTATCAATATTTCTCTCTCTCTGTCTAGTCTTGGGTATGACGATAAACTATATCTGGCAGCAAGGCCTCTGGTTAGGAGATTGGGGGTTTTGAGGAGCATGTAACCACCTCTTAATTGCTGTTGTTCCCAGATACACCCTGACCCAGGATGGTAGCACCTGTTAGACGCCCAGCTATAGGCAAATAGTAATCCCCCGCCAAAAAGTATGAAAGTATAAAAATTTGTTGTAAAATTACCAGCAATACAATTTATCTATAGTTGAAGGGATACAATTGCATTCAAATTATCTAGATCTTGGCATTAAATAACTGATAGGTTGATATGCTACTAAAAAAATAAACAAATAAACAAAACAACTAACATGAAAGAACTCTTTTATGACATTAATCTTGAGTGGCAAGTTCTCATTGTTCTGAAATATCAAATTTCATGTTCTTCTATGATGGTAAATTTCAATTTTTTTGTTTTTATTTCAAAATTGTAAAACACATGAAAACAGACTTGTGTGCAAACAGTAAAATATACAAGTATATAGCCTACTTATATAAGCATCTTTATTTATTTATTTTTTTGTGTTTCAACAATTTCTCATGATTCACAAGCATGTCCCTCTCAGTCCAATCTATGGTGTGTTGACAAAAACTGCAAAATAATTTATCACCATCATGATAAAAATCATCACAGAAAGCTGGCTCTTCCGCTCTGTATTTGTGCACCAACCAAGTTTGCTAGCTTTTCGCCTACACATGAAAGATAATCAACCTGCATTTAAAAATCTAATTTAATTACTAAACAAACAACGACTTTTATTTTCACTACACTTGACGCTGCATGCCACGCTATTCATATGCGAATACTGCACATGGATATTTGCTGCCCCTGCAGCAACCAGTGGTGACCAGTTTGGCCAAGTTAATATCATGAATTAGGTTATGGCGCTTGCACAGTACTGGGATCAGTAGTGGAAAATACCCTATGTTATTTATAGAATAACATGTTGCAGCAATATAGGTCATAGTGCTGTGTATTGGCAATTTATGCAACATAATGATTCTGGCAAGTTCCAGTTTAGGAATTTTACATTTTAACATCAATAGAGTTGGTCAGTTTGGCAATTTATGTTTCAGTATCGGTTTCCATTTTTTTTTTCTTTGATACCACTCTTTTTGAATTGGTTTTTAATTTAGTATTTTTGCTTTCTAAGAAAGCCATTCATTTTCTTGTGTAAGGATAGCATTTCCAGTTGATATCTGATTTTGTTTGAGATTGATAAATTTGCAACTTAGTCCATTCAACTCACAATTTCTCATGTATTTCTGTTCCAATCTTAAAAATATTTATATGGCTGGAAAGAAAATAAAATCTTTCTAAATATGTAATTTATATGTGCTTTTATTCATTGAATTATTTTTTTACTGTGAATTAAAACAGTATTTTGCTTTGAACAGCTGAAAATGCAAAAAAAAAATTTTTATTTACTTATTTTTTCGAGACTAAATTTTACACATTACTTTGTTTCACAAAATCAAAGTGACCCATCTTTATCAATATTCTTGAAATTGTACACTCAATTAGAAGACACCTTAAACTACAACTAGGAAGATGTTCATTTCTTCTCTGACCCATGGAAACGAATTCCTTCAAAAATTATAAAGTAAGAAAAAAAAAATGCAACTGTTAGTAATAAATGTGTGGTAAAAGAACTTTCAAATTATTGAAACTACTGTTTGATACTGACAGACACTTGTTTTCAAGCGATTAACTATTTTATTTAGAGGCAAAGAATTCTCCCGTTTATATCCAGAAATACTGATAATAATTTGTATTTTCTTTACACTTATGGCCTACCATAGAAAATTTGTAAAAAATAAAATGAATAAATTTTCCTTGTTTAGAAGAATTTTATAGGCAGTTTTGCAGTTTTAAAATATACACATTTTAAAACTGAGATTAAAACTTAATTTATTTTTTTAATATTTAATTTTAGATGTATTTGCTAGATAGAAACATAATTTTATTTGTAGAAAACACTTTACACTAGAGACTCACATATCTGGAAATACTGATAATAATTTGTATTTTCTTTACACTTATGGCCTACCATAGAAAATTTGTAAAAAATAAAATGAATAAATTTTCCTTGTTTAGAAGAATTTTATAGGCAGTTTTGCAGTTTTAAAATATACACATTTTAAAACTGAGATTAAAACTTAATTTATTTTTTTAATATTTAATTTTAGATGTATTTGCTAGATAGAAACATAATTTTATTTGTAGAAAACACTTTACACTAGAGACTCACATATCTGGAAATACTGATAATAATTTGTATTTTCTTTACACTTATGGCCTACCATAGAAAATTTGTAAAAAATAAAATGAATAAATTTTCCTTGTTTAGAAGAATTTTATAGGCAGTTTTGCAGTTTTAAAATATACACATTTTAAAACTGAGATTAAAACTTAATTTATTTTTTTAATATTTAATTTTAGATGTATTTGCTAGATAGAAACATAATTTTATTTGTAGAAAACACTTTACACTAGAGACTCACATATCTGGAAATATACACATTTTCAAAGAGAAATTAAGAACTATTTTAATTATTCTCAATATCTAATTTAGGTGCATTCGCTAGATAAAAAACAAATTTACTTATTTAAAAAAAAGCTTCATTCATTTATCTTGTTTACAAAAACTTTATTTTGTGATTAGCGTACTGGCTTACTACAAAACAATTACCCTTACAAAAAATCCAACTTCATAAAATTTAACATTAAGATTAAAATGGCAACTGTTTTTTAATTTTTACTTGCTATTTTGTTGTTAACTCAATTTTACCACAAAAAGATTTTTTTCTTTTTGAAAACTGAAACAAATAGATTTCAGATATCATGTCATATTTTCCTTCTTTTTTTTTTCTGTTTTAAAACATTCTATGATTTTCAAGTACCATATTTGTCGTATTTCCTTTTTCTTCTTCATTTCTTTTGTAAACAAATAGATTTCACATTTATTTCCTAAAAATAGTCAAATGTTTTTAACATATTTTTGTTCAATCTTTTTCTCTTACAATGGTATAAATGTTGATAAAATTTAATTTTATTAACATCAGAAAGTCCTTTTCAATAATGTTTCTTTGGGTATGGTCACTCAGTAGTGATAGCACTAAACCAAAAGATTTCAGTTTCGTAAAATATTTTGATGTGGTTTCACGGTATGAAGATGAAACCAGAAAAAGTCAATTTTTGGTTAAACTGCCCATCTTTAACCATCAGAATATTTCTGTTTTCCGTGATTTTCCATTTTTTCCGTTTTCTACTTTATTTCTGTGTTTTTTTCGTATCACAGAGAACTTGACACTCTAAATTAATCCAAAAATATTCTACAATTTCTTAAAGAAATCGAACTGTATTCAAAAATATAACTTCACAAAACTACAATGTAAAACACACATATCACCACCCCTAGTAATTATGTCCACATAAAGATATATATGCACAAAAGCTGAGTATCATCTACCATGTATTCAATTGTGAAAGAAGAATGACATATCATATTTTTATTACTTCAAAGCTTCCTAGAAAATTAAATTTAACCATTAAATGACCTGTAAGGAACTGATATATCGTTAAACAAAAAGAAAAGGAAGCAAACTAAGGAGAAAAAAATGAGCTGATATCCTCAATGTAACTGGAAGCTTGCAATGGGCCTTTCTCAGTTTTTGATATCACACTGACATAAATGAGAAAAGATGCAATATAGGGTTTTATGTGTTTGGTCAGAAGAAATCTGGCAGTGCCCCATTGTATATTTACAATCCACTAAATCCTCAATTGAAACCTGATTAGTAAATTCATCTTTACTATCAGATGAAAAATCTAAACTTGACTGATTAATTTCAGAAAAATATCTGCCAAGCTCTTCATTAACAATAATCTACTTTGCTATTATGTTGGAAGAGAAAAAAATTGGAAATTAACCTCTTAATTACTGTTGTTCTCAGGTCCACTCTGATCTGAGGTGTTAGCACCTGTTAGGGTCCTAGCTATGGGCAAATAGTTAACTCTCAAACTGGGATTAAAACATTATGAAAATATAAAATACATTTTCATCATAAAAAATTACCAGCAATAAACATTTTCGTAGAAAAAAAAAATTAGCTGCAATACATTTTTGAAAAATAAGAAAAAATTACCAAAGCTCCCAAGAAAATTAAATTTCAGCATTAAATGACTCATAAGGAGTTGATATTCTGTTAACCAAACCGAAATATTCCAAGACATGGTCAGTAGAACAAGATGCTTTAAATCAGAATTTCCTAACCTGGGTGATATCACTCAATTTCAACTGTTGGGTGTGCAATGAGCAACTGAACAGAAAATGGTGGGTGGGATATGATTTTAAGTATTAAAAATGTATTTCAACAGATTCTATCCCCCCAAAATATTCAATGGAGATCTGCAAAGAACCTGTATAAAAAAAAAGGAGTCTGAATGGGAATAATTAGGTCATATTTCTAGATGAGATATAAATATCCCTGCAATAGTTCTTCAGACGAAATAAAAAATATTCGCTGAATTTTTATTAGTTGCTTGTCATTTATATTCTGTTTAATTTTATAATTATGAACATATAATCATTTAATTTTTTGTCAATACTTGCAACACTAACCATAAAACTAAATTTTATATATATATATAGTTTTCAATAGTCAAGTCTTCTTTAATACAGTATCAGCATCAGTTGTTGCATAAGTCAGTGTTATTTGTTACCTCCCTTTGGTATTTTTTGCTGCATCATAAAGTCAGTTTGTGAACCAGTAACAAACTTACCAAACAATTTTGGTATGCTTTTGAATATTTAATATACAGGAGGTGGGGGGGGGATTTCTCCATATGGAAGTAGGTAATAAGGCAATAAAAAAAAATTTGGTAATCCCTGCTTTAAATGATTTTCTGACTACCAACTTTTAAAATTCCCTGTTTATTGCATATTAAAAAATTCCAACCCCTAACTCCCTTATATTAAGTACCTAACAGTATGTTGGAATTAAAAGACCTTTATATAGCAATCAGTGTGCTAAGAGACTCTTTTCAATCATTCTTTATTTTGTTTCATTAGTTTTTATGTAGTGGGGTGAAGAAGAAAAAACATAATTAAAGATATACTTTTTTCTTTTATTTATAATTTTCAAAACTTGAAAGTGGCATTTTCTTTTCCTTTCAGTTTATTAACCAAAGTTCTGTTTTTGCAATATTGAAAGATTGTTGACTGTAAAGTGACCTTTGTCCTATTTTTGCTAATTTCAGGATCTCAGCCATAATAATCTAAATGAAGTACCAGAACAACTAGAAAAAGTCAAAGGCTTATTAGTACTCAATCTCAGTAACAACCAGTGAGTATGACTTTTTACTGTGCATGTATGTATGTGTCGAATGGTAGTACTTATTCCTTAAATGAAGTTGTGTGTGTGTGTATATATGTATGTCTATATGCATTTGTGTGTGTGTGTGTTTGTGTGTGTGTGTGTCTGCACATGTATATGTGTGTTTGCATTATTATTGGTCAGTTACATATCTCATGCATTAAAACTGCAGATAATTCTATATGTATGTAAGTTTGTATGGTTTTAATGCACATGATACATGACTGACCAATAAGAATTGACCCAAACAAAATTGAAAATACCAAAGTTCTGTCTTTTTGTCTGTTTTCTGACGAAAAGTGAAACATGTTAGATTGATATATGTTTCTTATTTGGTCTTTATTGTGTGTGTGTGTGTGTGTGTATATATATATATATATATATATATATATATATATATATGTAGTGGGTAATTAAATGAGAAAATAGAAAAACTTCTACAGTACATGTTTCTCACTTCAAAAAGGCTTTCTTCAGACTAATGATTTTATCAATGAATTCCATCAATAAACCCAGTTTTAGTCTGAAGAAGTCCTTTAGGATGAAACATGTAACACAGGAGTTTCTTTTTCCATTTTTGTTATTCCAGTTATATGGGCTTTTCCTAAGAATGAATTCCGTCTAGTTTCGATGTGATCCAAGATGTGTAATGTCTTTTGTTTTTTCAACACAGTACTCACTTGATTAGGGAATTATATCAACTAATTTTTATTATATTCCTTTTACAGGATTGAAAACATACCAAACAACCTTTTTGTTAACTGTATTGATTTGGTATATTTGGATCTCAGTGATAACAAACTCGGTAAGTTGTTTTTTTTTTTATTGAAACTGCTCTCATACATTTTATAGGTTTTTATGCAACTGTGTATTATTAGACTATGAAAAAGTTTCCAGCAATTTTTTTTTTTTTTTTATAAAATTTTTACTACATTCTCTCAGCCCTGACCTTTGCAGCTGGGACCCACCATGACATGTAAACAAAAATAAATCATCTTCTTTCCCTTTGTATTCCATTAGTAAGGAGTAAGTTCCACTCAGACAGCTTCTTCTCAGGAACTGCTGCTTTGTGGAACACACTCCCAGCAAGATGTTTTCCCAATTACTACAATCATGACCTCTTCAAGTCTAGGGTTAAGTTATTTTTCCAACATAACACCATGAACTTCACTTCTTGCCTTTTCTTATGCCACAACACCATGCAGTAACCCTCTACTTTGAGTGGCTTTTGGGCCTTATATTGGGTGGGCATCAGTATAAAAAAACTTTAAAAAAACTTATACTGTTGTATTCAGTTTGTCAAGTTGTTAGGAACTGTCAGTGATCACGCTTTCAGTTCCCTAGCTGTTTCATCAATTTTGCTTGTTTACTCCCACTTTTCATATTTTCTAAGTTTAGCTTATACTGACACATTAGTGTGAGAGAAAATGGTTTTATGACTGTTTTCCAAGTAGTGAGTGTATGCACAGTTTTTTTTTTTTTTTGGTTTGTTTTTTACCTGACTCTGATATTGATTTCTAGAATTGGTAGAAAATAACTAACAATTTCAGCACCAAATTTTGAAATTTTCTGGAAATATTTGCTATTAGGTGGCAAATTCCATTCTATTTTTTTTGTTTTTTTAAGTTCAGAAATTCTATGAAAATATTTGCTGCTTTGTTTGAAACAGACTGGTTTAACTGGAGCAACACACATTTTGACATTAAGATGAGTTTTCTATGAAGTTAAACACTATTTAAGATGATATCTCTTGTAGTGGGAATAAATGAAAGAAAAATAAAGGCTATATCTTAAAATGTCATGGTTTACTCTGATAAAGTGACATTAGTTGACAATATTGACAAATAATAACTGCAAACATCAGGACCCGATCTGTTTACAACAATTTACAATCTTAGTAAAGACTATTATTTATTATTCAAATAGCAAGGAATCTCTTGATCCCTTTATTTTAAGGTATTTGTTACTTACAGTACAGGGTACAAATTCTCAATGTTAAATTCATTATACATGCACAAGAGCTCTCATGTGAGTTAGCAAAGAGATTTCATCTATCTATATATAAAATTTTGTGACTTCGGTTAGTCCATTTGTTACACCCTCTAAAATAGCCATACATTGACTGATTGAAACCAAATTTTTGGGAGCAGTGCAAACAGGTAAATAAGTACAGCTTAGTACAATTTTCATTAATTTTTTTTGAAAAATTAAAAGTTTTATTATTTAACATACAAAATACTCCCACTATTTAAACAACAATTTCATGACTAAAATAATAAATACTTATTTAATAAAAATGCAATATTATTTTTTTGCATATCTTTTTGTTTTAAGTTTTTACATATACAAGAATCCAATTTCCAGTTTGCCCTGTGCTTGCAAGAAGTATAAATAAGTCACAAGGCTAAGCATTTAAAAAGTTGGAATTTGGCTCAAGAAAGAAATATTTACGCATGATCATGTATCTTGCATGATCAATAGTAAGAAATCCTAAGGATTTATTCTTCACTGTTAAAAAGGAAAAAATAATTTTTCTTAAAAAATATTGTTTACCATGAAATCTTATAAAATTAATTTAAATTAAAGAAATTATTAAACTATGAAGTAGGGTTTTTGTCAAAGTATTTTTCCAAACAAATTACTTTATTCAAATTTCATCGATGGGTTTGCAAAATTGAATGAAATGTAGAGTTTGTAAATCTCGGCAAAAAATAGTGACAACTTAAACAATACTAAATACTGTGAGGGTTTCAACATATGTCAGTGTACTGCAAAAAAATTCTAGTAGATACAAAAAGATAAATGAACTTCAAATAAAATTCTTGCAAAATCAGATAAGCATAAGTGAGTCAAACGTAATGGTTATTACTGATTCAAGATAACACGCTTTCCTTATTTTGATCTTTGTTCTGTGTTTCTTTGTTGCATGAGTGATAACCCATCATTAATTTATCCATTTTTTTTTTTTTTTTTTTTTTTTTTTAAGAAAGTAAGGAGGGAGCAAATTCTTGGCTGTCTCAAAAGTCTTGAAAATCTGGTTTTATCCAATTCATCATTGAGAATCTTAGAAAAAGTAAAAAACAAAACAAACATTGAATCTGTAGAGTGAGTGGCCATGGTTAAATGTAAATAATTGGTAGAACTGCCTAACAAACAGAATTGACAAAGTTTGTAATAAGCAATAACAAGGAAAAGAAAAAAACAGGGCAAAAAATAATATAAAGCAATTAAACAATACATCCAAGGCATATTAACAGTAATAAGGCAAAGCAACAGAAATATGACAAAAAGTTCACAAACTTATTCGAATAAATAAATGTAGCATTCTGACTTCAAGGCAAGACAGACCAGAACTGAGTCAGATGAAACTGAGAAATGGCCTATTTTATTAGCTAGGAAGATATCCCAGCATGCATTTGTGTGCTTCTGCTATAAATTGTGGAGGGGAAAGTGTTTTGCAGTCATTCCAGTAAGAAGTGAAACCAAAAGAATCAGTTTAAGATTGTTATTGTTGACTCCTGTGAGTATTTTCCTTTATACAAAAAGAAAATTAAGTAAGAGCTCTGTAGGTGCACAATACTCAGTGAGAAATTGAAACAAAGAAATTATTTATTTACAATAAATAATGTGAAAAGAACAATGTAAAGGCTAATAAAAATATTCTTTTGAGCACCTAAAAATGAAGCTGGACAGAAAAAAATGTTCATAGGAAAGTGGTGACTTGCTGTTGTAGTAGTAGTAGAAATTATAAAAATCTTTGGTAGAGAGTGTGATATCAGTGAAAGTCACATGGTTCTGTTAAATTTTGTTGAGCTGTTCAGGTGTTGATAAATGCAGGAAAAGTGTCTATTGAGTGGAAGGATATCTGAATGAATGTGAGTAAATTTTCAGAAGTTGGTACAGCCTTGTACAATCATAGTTGAAGAGTGAGTAGTTTTCATATTTTTAAGGTTAACTTTGTGGGTTTCTTTCACACAAACATGTCCCAAATCATCTGTTTTTAAGATTTTTTTAGTTATCCTGGAGTTCCTTACAGATCCGATGGTATCTTGGAATCCAGCATCTTCCTTTAACAACTCATTGCTAAGGTAACTTGATCTGCTGACTTGTGTCTTCCTTGACTACTTACTGCCAGCCAGCTAACTAAGCTACTTTTTAAAATTGTCTTCGGTTTCAAATTCTGCCCTTTTGATTGTTTTCAAACAATCTTGAGAAGAGGTTCTTTTCTTAAGCCTTTTTTTCACATTCATTTCTTTTAAAAATATCCCATCCAAACACCTCATTTTTGGAAATGTCTTCACCCTAAGTCAGTGTTTCTCAACCATTTTAAGCAATGGCACACCTAGGAGCAAATGAAAAGATCACAGCACACTTAGCAAAATTTAAAAAAAAATTTTTAAAGGGTATATACATTTAAATGTTATGAAATAGATTAAAAAAAAAAAAATAAACACACATATGAAATTACTTTGTATCAATATTTCTGTTTAACTATTTGTGCAGCTCATTTAGTGTGAAATCTGTGTTTAGTGTTGGTGTTTTTTTTTTGTTTTTTTTCACAATTTCTTCAATGTTTGGTCAAATGTGTGATAAGCAGACGCTCTTTTCTTCAGTTGAGCATAGTTTTTCTCACTTCTTATTTTTGATGTTATTTAGGGTTGAGAAGTCCAATAAGACATAGAAAATAGCAATAAAACTGATAAAGCCTTTTTAGCTAATGTGGGATATTCCTTTTGTGTTGAAATCCAAAATGTATCAATGGGTACCATCGAATGTTTTATTTTGAGCCCTTAAAAAAATAAAAATACTTTTTAAAAAATGAATATTAAAACAAAGTATTTAAAATAACAATCAAA
This sequence comes from Acanthosepion esculentum, assembly GCA_964036315.1. NCBI lineage: Eukaryota > Metazoa > Mollusca > Cephalopoda > Sepiida > Sepiidae > Acanthosepion > Acanthosepion esculentum. The sequence continues at coordinate 17,345,884 of OZ038514.1, forward strand.
GAATAGTGAAAAGAATTATTTGAAAAAGTTTACTACTTATTCATTTATTCAAATACTAACACTGTACCATTACTACACACACACAAACACACACACATATATATATATATATATATATACACTGTGACAATATTTTGTGACAAACTTAAGAGGACTGCGCGTCATGGCAGTTAAGAATCACTGCTCTGGGTAATGGAAAGGGTCATAGGGTCATATTTTTTTGCCTAAATTGTTATACAGTGTAACCCGGATATAAGAGAGTTGTCGGGACCGGAGAAGTATCTTATATCCGGGTTTCTCTTATATCCGGGTTTGGTCTATTATATATACATTAACACAGGCTCTAATTTGGGACCAGAGAAAATCTCTCTTATATCCGGGTTTCTCTTATATCTGGGTTTGGTCTATTATATATACATTAACACAGGCTCTAATTTGGTACCAGATAAAATCTCTCTTATATCCGGGTTTATCTTATATCCGGGTCTCACTGTACTGCTTTTCTTTTTTCTTTTTTTTAAATCATCAGGTATGACATATCATCATATTTGCAGTTGCTTCATATGTGTAATTTGTTGCTTTTTATAATGGTGTTCATTGAATTTTTTATTAAAGTGACAAAAATGAAAATGTTAAAACACAAAGAAAAATTAATGACAAAAAAAGAGAGTTAACAAAAAATAGTATTACTTTAAAGTGGTAATATCAAAATACAACATGATTAACAAAAGACCACTAAATCAGTTTATCAATATTCTCTCAACATAGCTAGATCAAGGATAAAAAAATATGCTCAGTGACTAAAAGTGAACACCAGACACCAAATATTATATAAAAGAAATATAACACAAGCTAATTACCCTTTAGCCTACCAACCACTCCTTCTGCTTACAGAGAGATGGCTGGTTGGCCTTAATATAGATTCCAACACTTTCAAATTAAATTCAGAATTAGCCATTCTCAGTACTGAGAACATATTTTGGTTTTAAGGTGGGGGGACATTGCTGGTTTTTAGCAAGTGTTCAGGTATTTCTGAACCAATTGTATTCATGTACCTATGCAAATTGTGTACCTTGTAAATACTGTCTTTTTTTTTTTTTTTTGTTAATATTATTTTGATATTACTACTTTATAGTGATATTAATTTTTGTTACTCCACTTTTTCATTATTAATTTTTCCTTGTGTTTTAACATGTCTGTTTTTATTGCTGTAATAAAATTTTGTACCACTGCAGAAATATTTTAAATAATGCTTACATTTTGGGAAATTTGTTTCAAAGAAATGAATTAATGTAATAAGTTTTTATTTTTTTCTTAAAACTTTGTGTTTTCAGAAACAATTCCTCCCCAGATCAGAAGGTTGGTCAGTCTGCAGACATTGAAACTGAACAATAATCCTTTGGCACATACACAATTACGGTGAGTAGTTAAAAACTGAAAAAGGATCATTGATTTGAAATTTTACAAATAAAAAAAAACAATTGCATTACTTTTCAATTATTGTCATTTATGAAGATGCTTTGGTTTGTAAATGATATACACCGCCTGATAGGGCAATTGAAATTCAGAAAACAAAGTCTATTAAAAGCCAAAAGGGTGAATCTAGAAAAATGAAATAAATACAAACTTGAGATTAGTTTAGTCTGAATAACAAATTAAATAAATGAGTTAAAAAGGAAAGAAGAAATATGACAAAGAGGCCCAAACAGTGAACATATCTATGAGACTGTGGGTCTAAATAGATAAAAGTGGTAACAAGTAGTTTGCTTACAGGAATATGTTTTACAGTTTGCAGTGATATGTTTACAGAAAGGAAGAAAGTTACATGAAATAACAGTATGACACAATGTGAGCGCAATCACATGGTGAAAAGGGTTCTACATGAAGAAGTACAGTAGCAAAAATAAATGTATTCAAGATGGTCACCCTAAACAAATGTTTAAATAACAGGATATTAAAGGAGACCAATGCAGCAAGAAAAAGGTTATGTATCGGCGATGATAACATGGGGGGAGAGGGTAGATTTAGGAAAGTAGGAAATGTGTGTTGATTCTGTGGCTTATTGTGCTGATTCTGGTAATTGCTCCAGGCTAAACAGGAAGTGGGCAAAATGGTGACAATCTAAAATGTACCTAAATTAAAAAGGTAACAGACAAAAGAGTAACAGAACAATCTATCTATAAAATTCTGTAACTTCTGTAAGTCGATCCATCACACCTAAAATCAATCAAAACCAAATTCTGGGGAGAAGTGCAAATAGGTAAAGGGGCACAAAGTACAGTATTAAATTTTTTTAATCTGACTATAAGTAAGCTGCCTAAATTAGCTGAAATCAGTTGTTTTCGAGTGAAAACAACTTGATTTCGAGTACTTTTTTTTTTTCATAACTTTGTAAAACCCAATTTTCTTTTAACAAGAATCTAGTTTCCAGTTTGCCCTGTGTTTGTGAGAACTATAAATAAAGCACAAGGACAAATGCTTTAAAAAGTTGGACTCAAAGAAATATTTACACATGGCCAGTTGTATGTCGCATGCTCTATAGTAAGAAATCCTAAGAATGGTAAAAAGGAAAAAAAACAAATTTTCTCAAAAAATATTGTTTACCATGATGTCTTATAAAATTAAATTAAAGAATCGATTGGTCTGCAAAATAGAACAAAACATAAAATTTGTAAATCTCCACAAAAATTGTTAGCGCTAACTTCAACAATAGTAAATACTGTGAGGATTTCAACACGCGTCGGGTATCATTATACATGTTATACAGTGTGTGCAAAATATAGGAAAATGGCTATTTCTGAAAATAGGCATTCTACAAAAAAGTGTTTTACTGGCAAATGTATAGGGCACTCCATAAAATGTGAGATAAAGATGTTGGATTTTTTAATGAGATCCTGAAAGACTGCTGAGAAGAAAGCAAAAATATTAGCTTTTGATCACATTTTGATTTTATTATATATAACTTGAGATGATTTCTACATAGATATATCATGTTATATATACTTTTAAAATACACTTTCCTTAATCCTTAGATTATCATTATAAACACAGAATTTTAGGGGCCTGCCTTATTGTATCCAATTGGGCCCTGCACCTCCTTAGAGCCAGTCGTGCATACATCCTTTTTTTGCATATATAAGCAAAAAGCATTGATGGTTATATGAGGTTGGTTCAGAACATCTCCAGTTGAATATTTTAAGAACAGGTTGTATAGCCTTCATATAACTTAAAAAAAACACTTTATTGCACATGAATGAATGGACTCACTTGTGGGATTACTCAGCCTTGATATATGTGACTGTCTGATTTTTGTGATGTTGGACAACTTTGCTTGTCACTTTTGCATTCCTTCTTGCCATCAATTTTGATGGCATGGGTACACTATTTAATAGCTCTGTTATATTATATAGAGCACTATTTTATTAATACCAGCACTCAATGTGCGATATCTTAGATTCATTTGTGTGTGTGTGTGTGTATGTATGTATATATATATATATTGTGTGTATTTAGGCAGCATTTTTTCATTCATACATGTTTCATTAAATAATATAGATAAGTGTTGTCTATATATTTTATGTAAGTTCTTTTCATATTGTCTGATAAGCTTAATAACATTATCATTAAACAATGAAAGAAAATCACAATATTGATACATATTTTTTAATCCAATCTAAATCGAAAAGCTTAGATTGGATTAAAAAATATGTATTAATAGTGTGATTTTCTTTCATTGTTTAATGAAAGCTTATCAGACGATATGAAAAGAACTTACATAAAATATATAGACAACACTTATCTATATTATTTAATGAAACATGTATGCATATATATATATATATATATATATATATATATATATATATATAATTTGTCACTTCCTTACAATTCAGGGAAAGATTGTTAGTGGTCTGGAATTAATGCAGTCATAGAATAGGAATGTCATTGTTTTTTTTAATCTTTCCTTATTTAACTTTGATTTTCTGCTTTTCAGTCAGCTACCTGCATTGATATCATTAACAACTTTACACATGAGAAATTCCGAGAGAACACTCAGTCACTTCCCCCAGAGTTTGGACAGTTTGGTAAATCTTGAAGGTAAGGAGAACTCATAATTCATAATAAATGACAATAAACATGTTTTAGGGGCCTGCCCTATTGTATCCAATTGGGGCCCCACACCTCCTAGATCCAGTCCTGCACACACCATTTTCTCTGTATGTAAGCAAAGAGCATTGATGGTTATATGAGGTTTGTTCAGAACATCTCCAGTTGAATATTTTTAGAACAGGTTGTAGAGCTTTTATATAACTTGACAAAAGAAATTTTATTGCAAATAAATGAATGGACTCACTTATGGGATTACTCAGCCTTGAGATATGTGACTGTCTGATAATGACTGAACATGTAGATAATATTAATGACTTGTGCAGGTTCTTATTTTTTTCTCATCAAATATCAGATCACATAAATTTGTCAAACTCTTTGAGAGTACAGATTTCACACTCTGTGAATTGCCATTTCCCAAAGAAATCAATGCCATTTATTGAAATGCTGTATGAAGTGAAATTAACATGAATACAGTGAGACTGCTGTAGACTTTGCTGATTAAAAAAATAAATAAAATAAAATCATCCTAGAAGACAAAAAAGCAAAAAAACAAAAAAAATAAGACAAAAAGCAGCATTTAAATTTTATTAATTAAAATACATATAAGAAAATCACAATTTAATTTATTATGTATTTTTGAGTTTGCCAAACTAATACTTATGTAAAAAAAAAAAAAAAAAAAAAAATTTGGCAATGTTGGACCTTTGTGCCCACAAAAAAAACAGGATGGTTTTCCCCCTTGACGCCACTATTATTTTAACTATCTTCACTCTTCAGCAATGATGTGCAAGTGAAATTAAACTTTTTTTTTCCTTGAGAATTTACAATAAAAATATTAAGCACTATTTATTTATTAGATCATTTTTTTTTACAAGAATAATTTTATATTTACAACATTCTAAAAACTAATACAATAAATATCATTTACCAATTTATAAAGAAATATGAAAAAAAATTTATTTATAAATTTATAAGCATTTACTAAATTATTAAAATACGAGAACTTTATTATTTACCATTTTATAAAGTTTGAATCCATTGGCAACTGGCTGATGTTTTGCCAACCATTCCAATAAATAACATACTTCAGTTCCTTATTCTTTGAATTTCTATTTCAGATGTGGATTTATCTTACAACAATCTGCCAAAAGTTCCTGAAGCCATGTACAATCTGAAATCTTTGAAAAGGTTCAACCTGAGCAATAATGAAATTAGTGAACTTTCTTCTCTTATTGGTTTGTGCATTCTTTTTTTTTTGTTTTTCTTTCTTTCTTTAATTGCTTCCATGATTCTTTCAGTCTTCTATTGGGTTGGCCAAAATATTTAAGTAAATTTTCAAATTTTTTTACCAAACAAACTGGCTAACCCAAAACTTTCTTTGTATGTTATGTGCAAAATAAAGGCCAGGTTTGTCGGCACATCACATTGAAACACCTGCTCCCATACAGTCACCAAAGTTAAGCAATGTCAAGTCTGGTCAGTACCTAGATGGGTGACCACTTGGGGATACCAGGTGCTGTAAGCTTGGATGAGCAGGTGATGTAATAGATAATGGATCAAATTTGTTATTGGAGAGCAGAGTTCCAATTCCTGTTTTCATTATATTCACTTACGCAACCTTTGGAAAGGTACAAATCCACATCTACTCCCAGATATGGGTTAATTAGTAAGGCTTGTATCATGAAACCATTATTATCTCTAAAAAAAAAAAAAAAAAATTCTTAAAATCTAAAAATATTTTCTGGCTTTTAAATAAAGTGCAAATGGCTGAAAAGTCATAGAAAAGGAATAAAATAATAAAAAAAATAATGGCCAAATTAAAATAACAAAATTGTTTTTTTATTTATTCTTCTTGTCACAGTGTGATGCGCAATAAAATTGGACAGCAGTCTCCTGGTACATCAACATACACACTCACACATGCAAAAAATACATGCACAGCATCAAATGAAGAAAAGTAATAAGTCTGAGATTCATTTTACACAGGACCAAAGAGTAAAAGTTGTCCCACAAATGCATTATCCTAGAACTAATAGAACTAAACCGTCACCCTAGGAGTTACAGGTCAAACAAGTGGTGCCTGGGATGTGTAATGTTTTTCATTATGTTTTCTGCTCTGCTGCAACAAGAATTAGAACTGTCCTCCAAGAAGAATAGTGACTAGCTGATTATTTTCTTGGCAATATCTATAATCCATTGGAGAGCTCTCTCCTCCACGGCTAAGCATCTGGTGCAGTACACTCTCAATAGTGCAGCAATAGAAGGCTATCAGCAGCTTCCTTTGTAAAGAATATGTATATAAAATATTTATATACACATTTCAGACTTGGATATTTATGTGTAAGATGTTTTAAGTAATTAAGTAATTCATTGCCGGTGGGCACAGTCCTATGGTTACAGAGAACTTCAGTTGAGTTCCACCACGGAATATGTGAGCGAGAGGCGCTATATTGAGTCTGATTTGCTATCTCTTCGTCACCGAGGCCCGTTGGTATGATGTTTGCTTGACAACCTAACTGTCAGGGTTTCAATTCTCGGTAGTGGATGCTGATGAGTCCCAAATATAGGACGAAACGGCCGTCCAGTGCTTTCTGCATTCTGTTGAGGTTTCTTTCAGACTCAATGAATTACTTAATTATAATTATCAAATCCTCCTTACAATTTCTATCATATATATATATATATATAATGTCATTTCACTGTATCACAGCTCCTCAGTGTGACTAGGCATCCAAATGCCTCAAGCCAGGATTGAAACCCAACCAATTTGGTGTCAGTCAGAGTTTCTACCACTGAGCTAGCTTCATTTGACAGAATGAGCTAGCTGAATCTAGTGTATTGTTTTTACGAATGTAAACAAATGCCAATCAGCTACAGGGCTTGATTCATTTTACTGAAGAGCTTTACATTAGCGCAGGTGGCTGTTGTTTATAGAATTAGCTTGTCATTCAACAGTGCTCAATTGAAATATATTTTCAAGAGCTATATATATATATATATATATATATATATATATATATATATATATATATATATATATATATATATATAAAAATTTCTATGAAATAAAATGTTTAAATTTCTACAAATAAAATGATGTTTCTCTCTAGTGAATACACCTAAAATTAAATATTAAAAAAATAAAGTAAGTTTTAATCTCAGGTTTAAAGTGTGTATATTTTCAAAACTACAAGTCATTTTTCTTAAAGTAAAAACTATTCTTTTTTAGCCACAATAGTTCGGTGGGTGTTCTGCCTATAAACTTCTTCTAAACAACGAAAATTAATTCATTTTATTTTTATTTTTACAAATATCTTTATGGTTTTATCTAGCAAATACACTTAAGTAAGATTAGATTAAAATAGTTTTTAATTCCAGTTTTAAAATGTGTATCTAAAAAGAACTGGTGGTACTCACAGATTTGGAAATGTACACATTCTAAAAATGAAATTAAATGCTTTTAATTATTTTTGTGTATTCGCTAGATAAACATGAATTTATTTATGTGAAAAAATAACTCATTAATTTTCCTTGTTTAGAAGAAATTTATTTACAAACCCCAATAACAGTCGACTGGTGTACCAGAAAAGAATTGCCATATTTTTAAAAGCATGAGGGGTTCCATTTTTTTTTTTTTTTTGGCTTTTTAAAATCCACATCATAAACTAATTTCTGGAGAGCTATACCATTTTCTCTCTCAAAAATGTGTTGTCTAAAGACACAAAAATATCGATAGTTTATGCGATGATTTCTTTTGTATTTTACCAATTTGTTAATAAATATGGTAGTTATTTATAATTGACAATTTATTCAAAAAATTAATAAATAAACTTTAATCGAAAACAAGTGTCTGTTGATGTCAGACTTTTTCTTTCTTTTTTTTTTTCTTTCTTACTTTATCATTTTTAAAGGAATTTGCTTCCATGGGTCAGAGAAGAAATGAACATCTTGGTTGTAGTTTAATGTGCCTTCTTGAGTTTACAATTTCAAGAATATTGATAAAGATTGGGCACTTTGATTTTGCAAATCAAAGTAAGTGTAAAATTTAGTCTCGGATGGGGTGGGGGAATCATATTTTGTATTTTCGGCGGTTCAAAGCAAAATACTCGCTGTGTAAAAAAAAAAAAAAAAAAAAAAAAAAAATAATTCAGTGAATAAAAGCACATACAAATTACATATTTGGAAAGATTATTTTCTTCTCAGGCAAATGAATATTTTTAAGATTGGGCCAGAAATCCATGATAAATGGACTAAGTTGCAAATTTATCAATCTCAAATGAAATCAGATGTCAACTGGAAATGCTATCATTACACAAGAAAATGAACGGTTTCCTTAAAAAGCAAAAATACTTAATTAAAAACCGAATCGAAAACCGCGGTATCAAGAAGAAAAAAACGGAAACAGATATCGAAACATAAATTGCTAAACCGCCCAACTCTACACACACACACACACACACACACACACACACATATCTTTTTTATAATATTGTGAATATTTTATTAAATTTTATTTATTTATTTATTTATTTTTTTTTTTTTTATATTTTACCAATATTTTGTTCATGCAAGTACATTTTTACCTTTTTCAGACACTTGGGTGAATATGGAAACATTGAATCTTTCAAGAAATAAACTTTCTTGTTTACCTGTAAGTATATTCTCCATGTTTGGAACAAAGAAACCTAAGCTAAAAACAAAATCTCATTTTAATAATTTAATAAAATCTCATGATATTTTAATTAGATGAAGCATTATCAACTAAATTGTCTATGAGGGGTGGTACAAAACTTTATTAATGCTATAAAAACAACCACATTACAGAACAAAGATAAAAAAATAAATCACCCTAAAGAGATGAATCAAAACAATAACATGCCAATTTGTTATATTCACATGTGCAAATACTTTTGGGAAAGGTATGAATCCATCTGCACTCCCCCTCCCCCATTTAATTAGTAAGACTTGTATCACTAAATCATCATTATCTCCAAAGAAAATATCTTACAATCCAAATATATTTTCTGGCTTTAAATAACCTTCAAAAGGTTGATAAACTGTAAATAAATGGTTGATAATACTTCATCTAATAAAAATCAAAATTATGATTCTTCTCTTTCTCATTTTCTCTGTTTTTCTTTAATCTTTATCATCATCATCAAATCTAAAAATAATAACAAATATTGTGCCCAACAATCAAAGAAAAAAGAAATGGTTAGATTTGTTTTTCTACTTGCCATAAGTTTTCTTGTCTCTCTAGATTTTGTATAACTTTCACAACTCCTGATGCACAAGGAATATTATGATCAGATCATTGACATCTACTAATGGCTTATGGGACTTGTGATGTTTAATCTGTTTTGTTCTTTGATAGGTTTTCTTTTCTTCTTGTATTTACTGCACCTCAATCATACACCAATTCAGAAAAATGATTACTGGTTGTGCTTTCTTCTCCTGTTTTATCATCACTGATTATTACCCATAATTCCTTTGTTCATACTTTTGTATATCACACAAAGTATTTTTTTCCACTACCAAGTGCTCCAACCATTATACATTTTTCTTCACACATTTCTTGGTTGTTATTGTAAAGAGTGAAATCTAGTTGGAATGGCTGCAAAAACATCCACGTCTCCAAATTTACAGACAAAACCGTACAGATGCATGCTGGGATTTCTTCCTAACTAATAAGAGAGACCACTTCCCAGTCTCATCGGTCATATTTTTGTTCCTTCTTGTCTTGAACTTAGAATTCTGCGATCACTTGTCTGTATCCATTTTGTGTGCTAATACCATTCTTACTTTGTGAACTTTTGCCTTATTACTGTTGCTTTGCCTACTTTTGTCTTACATATATATATATTGTCTGCTTGATATTATCTTTGCCCTGTTTTCTTTCCTTTCGTATTGTTTACTGGAAACTTTGTCAATTTCTGTTTATGCAGTGTGTGAGTAGTGTAACAATTAGCCACACAGAAAATGAGTGATGAGCCAAGTTCAAATTTATACACTTTAGCACTATTACCCTTGGGAAAGGTATGAATACATTTCTTATCTTAGTTATTGATTAAATAGCAAGGTAGGCTAGACTTGAAATTTTGGTGGGCAATAGTCTAGAAAAATGTCAGCTCTGAATTCAAAACCGTGGGGATGAAAATGAAAACCCACTCCATTATCTTTCCCAAGAAGCCATGGTACGTCCCAGATAATAAAGAAATCAAATGATCGCATACATCCTGAAGGTACATAGCAGAAAAATAATTATGAAAATGACAACTCTGAATTTAATGCTGAGGAAAAGGAAGCAAGAAACCATTCCACTATTTTTTTCAAGAAGTCATGGCAATTCACAGGTAATAAAGAAAAGGAATTTGTGAAGAGCCACAATTGCCAATAGCCTGAAAGACATGGGATTTTAAGAAGAAAATTGTGGCAGATTTTGCAAATGAAAAATTTTATTTTATTAAAAGTGTCAATTGTTTTGTTTTTGATTTTAGAAGATGATTTACCTTTAAATAGAAAGTTTTTGTTTTAAATTATTAGGGTCATTTATTTTTTGTTTTTATTTCATTGAGGAATATTTTTCAAGTTGTTTAACTGTCTTCATCCATTTTTCAGTCATCATTGCATAAACTCGCCTCACTGAAAAAACTCTATGTGAACAGCAACAACCTTGACTTTGATGGAATTCCTGCCAGTATTGGGAAATTATACAATCTGGAAATCTTCAGTGCCACAAATAACAATTTAGAAATGATTCCAGAGGGTCTCTGCCGGTAAGTTCCTGGTCACTTTTGGGCAAGGTTTGGCACCTACCATTATCCTTTCAACAACAATACACAATATAAAATGAAACAAATAGCTTCAATATTTAACTAGTGGAAATACCTGCTATACACGGTAAGAGATTAAGATCTTTTTTTTTTTAATCAGTTCACTCTAAGCAAGGTGAAAATGATACTAAGATGCAAAGGACTAATGGAAGTGAAAGAGAAGGAAAAGACTTTAGAAGGAACCAGAAACCCAATAATAGTATAAATTTCAGAGTTTAGACAGAGACGTTAGAAGTACACAGTTGAAGTAGAATTATAATGTGGAGTAAAATTGTTCTGTGAAGAGCTTTTTCTTTATTTTTTTTTTTTTTTCCTTCAAACACAAACATTTTTGTTTATGTTTCCATCACTTTCATTATTAAAACTAAATGAAAAAGAATCTAAATTATATACCAAAACATATATTAAAAATAAATTTAAAATCTTCAGCATCCTCCTTTCCTTTATGTATATGTGTAGTCACATAAACATAAATTTAATCTGATGAAGTCCTAAAACTTTTTCAACTTGGTCATATTTTTAAAATAAAATTGTTCTTGATATATGAAAAAAATTATGTATCCTTTTCCAATATTCTATATAATAAATGCGATTGTCAGTGTGTCACACTTTTTCAACTTTACTCCTAGAGTATCATATCATACCATTTTGGAATCAGGCCAACTCCATGAGCAAATTAAAAACATTCCAGACTGGATCTGGCACAGCAATCCTGAAATTTTGGATTCCCCAGTTTTCATTATCGCAATTATTTTCAGTGTTTTTTTTCTATGTGATTTTTTTGTACAATAACAATTTTTATAACTTGGAAATAAATTTGGGAATAATTGAAATTAATTGCAAAATCCAGCAAAAGTCATTCATGGAATAAAAAAATTGTATGGAAAGTAAGGATCTACATACATCAAATTGTCTTTAAATTAAGTGGTGGCAGAAGAATTATTGTTGAATTTTTATAAGGTAATCTTATATATTAAAATATTAATGTAATACTTAAATGCAGCAATCAATTTTGAGTTCTTCTGTAGTTTATTGTTGCTTATCACATCTACCCCTCCCTACCTATTTTGATGAAGAGCCAATCAAGAGCCCTCCACAGGAGCTAACTTAAATGCCACCTAATAGGGTGCTTTTTAAGCTAGTAATATATGGTTTGCCAGTAAGTCCTGACTCATTTAGGAAGCAAAAAGAAAAGAAAATTTTATGGAGCAACACCAACATATATTCTTCAAATAAAGTCCCGATGATCTTCTGTCAGCAAGCAGCCAGCATCCAAATCTATGTCAGATACCAGTCCGCTGGCTTTGAATCAAAAATTGTAAAGAAGCTTTCTTCACTTCATTAAAAGTGTTGAATTGCTAGTCACAGAGGAAGTGTGCCATTGAGTGGGATAAGCCATAGTCACTCGGAGCAGCATCGGGACTGAATGGTGGATGTGGAAGAATCTGAACACCGTCCATCTGTTTGAACTTCTCCTTAGTCAACCTGGCAGAAACAAAGCCTGAGCTCAGTTGACCAAAGCAGGTACTCTTTTAGTTTGTCATGCATGCAGTCTAGCTGCTAGCAATACAGTTTAGACTTGATGGCGCGACCATGTAGAACAAACTCAAAATGCAATACACCATGGAAATTCCACCAGACAGTGATCAAGATTAGTTGTTTTCTTTCCATTTCCTAAGTGAGTCAGGACTTTCTGGCTAACCTTATATATATTTATATAATATATATTAGGATTTGCTAAAAAAAAAAAATCTATTTTGAAAATTTGAATACTATTAACATGTAGGAGTCACTGTGCTACAAATTACACTTATTAGCATGTTAGATATCTCTCTGATTAAAAACTTGAATAATATACTTAGAACAAAATATTTGATACTATATTGCAATTTTATATTTCAGTTCATCCATATCCTCATAATTAATTAAAAAAAAAAAAAATTATTTTACATAACACATTTATTTTCATAACTGAATATTAATCCCATAGATTTGGGGTAGGCAACCTACAGCACACCAAGCAATTTCCAATGACATGCAGCCACAAATGACTACCTCAACACAAAGAAGATATTTAGCTGTTTCAATTTTAATATATGCTAAAATATATATTACTATATAAAATATATTGTAGAACAGGTATATTGACCTTGACTTGTATCAAAATACGTATGCTGTTGGCACATTGAATGATTTTAAAACACTAAGTCAGTACATAGACAGCAAAAGTTTGCCGACCCCTGCTATAGATCAAACATATAATTCAGCTAATAATTCTGCCTGATAGCAAATTATTGATATGCCATCAAGTTTACTTGTGCTGTCTTTTTGACAGTAATATTTAATAGTTTTATTATTTTGGGTAAATCCTTTGAGATACAAAAAACCCAACAAATTGAAGTTACTTTGAGTTTTGATTTGTACATTTTGTTTTATTTATTTATTATTTTTCTTGTTTGTTCTGCAGTTGTGGGAAGTTGAAGAAACTTTTATTGAATCAAAATCGTCTCATTACCCTGCCAGAAATTCTGCATTTACTGCCTGAACTTGAGGTAAAGTTGTCAATAATTCTACTTTTGATGATTGAATGTTGTAATGTTTCAGCATTTCTATTTAGTTATTAACTAAATTTTCATCTGGAGTTTTTATATAATGCTCAGTTAATGGGATTGGGAAGGAACAAAAAATTTTTGTGTTTTAAAAAAAAGTGTGTGTATGTATATATATGTATGTATGTATGTATGTATGTATGTATGTATGTGTGTGTGTATATATATATATATATATATATATATATATATATATATATATAAAACGACTGACAAGGTGCTTTTATTTAGTTTTTTATATAATTTCTCGTGCGATCTAATAAAGTTTTTCTTTTCAGAGGATAAATTATATAAAAATTGTCCGAATGTTCTTTTTTTCCGAGCGCTTTATTCATGGAGACCTACCGGACACTATTCGGAATATACTTGTCGACAACACTAATATAATAGCATCATCCACTTGCAAAAAAATGCTAAAAATAATGGAAGCCTTACTTATAAAAATAAACAAACCAACACTTAATAATATTAACTTTGAACATGGACATAATATCTTGACCATGTTTTGAAACAAAAAAAATGAATCACTTTATAAAACATACACATAACAAACTATTTCTAATTCTAACAGTTGAAATATAATCCTTGATAATGGCTAAATGTATAGCCAATAGACTCTCTTATATCCAGACAAAAAAAAAAACTAATGAAAAGGTTGATTTGCCATTAATCCCAACAATCCAACTGTGTATGTGTAGATTAATTCACATTGAAACAGCAAATATTTGGCATTGGAAGAACTAATAAAGATTGATGTGACGTTAAACCCAACAATCCAATCATACATTTACCTTAACTTACAATGAACCAATAAACTTTTTGGCAATAAATGAACTAATAAGGGTTGATATGCCATTAAACCAAACCATTCATTCACCGATATAATATCCCCGATGATCATATGTGTACAATCTGCCATATAGTATGTCAGCAATATGGGAAGAACTGCATGACTTGTAGGTTTCAAAGCCATTTGAGATGTCATCAGCAGAGAAGTGATGATAGTTAAATGTGTGAATAATTAAAGTATATATATATATATATATATATATATATATATATATATATATATATATACACACACACACACCTATAAATAATAAGATTTTTTTTTAAAATTTAGTCATCCTACAGCTCTTGAGATTTTAAGACATAGGAAGTTTTTCTGTCACATCATGAGTCCTCATCAGAGGGTGTGTCACTTCCCCACCCTTTTGCAGGCATATACTTTTATAACTCTTCAGCATTTTTAGGAATTAATTTTTCATTTATTAACCCAATAAGTTTTTATTTTATTGCTTAAATCTTATTTTTAGTGGATACCCATATTTGATTAGATACTCTGATTTTATTCATTAAACAGTATATTTATTTATTTCATCTACTGACCTGAATATTCAAGAAATCATATTAAAAAAATATGCATTCTTTGGAAGGATACAGATATGCATTCCTTTAGAGGAATCTGACATGCTTTAACTGCTCAACTACAAAGAATGTACTGACAAAACAATGCCCAAATAGTGCTTTCCCCATTTTTGAAATATACATCTCTGCTCAGTTTTGTATCCTAATGTACAAATTGTCTTAATATTTTGAACGCTATTTTATAGCTTCAACTAAATATATTTTGAAAGCAATTGTATGCCTTCAAATACAGATAAAATGCATTGTTGGTAATTTTTTTATATAAAATATTACTGGTATTTTTACTATAAAAATGTATTTTTATACTTTCATCGTGTTTTGTTTTTGTTTGGGAGTGGGGTTCACTATTTGCCATAGCTGGAATCCTAACGAGTGCTACCACCCTGAGTCAGGGTGGACCTGGGAGCATCAGTATTTAAGAGGTGGTCTCATTCTCCTCAAAACCTCCAATCTCCTAATCAGAGGTCTTGCTGCTGGATGTAATTTATCATCATACCCAGGACTACATTATTAAGAGCTACATAGCATAGGAAGTTGTAGAAAACCATGATCGCCCATATCATGAAAGGACATCAAAGAAATCATTTAAGAAATTTTAATTTTTACAATTGTTTGTAAAAAGTTAAGAAAAAAAAGAACAGTTCTTATTCTCTGCTGCTTCAAAACTGCGCTTGTTTTTTTGTAGACGTTGGATGTGCGTGACAATCCTGACTTGATTATGCCCCCAAAACCCGAAGAATTAAGAACAAGAAAAGAATTCTACAACATTGACTTTTCTCTTGCCAATCAACTTCGGCTGGCAGGTGCAGCTGCTCCTGCCCAAACTGGACAAACATCACGTGAGTATCACACAGCATATTTTATATTGATTGATATCCTTACTTCCGTCTTCATTTTTGGGATATGGGTTATCATTATTTACACTGTTTGCATTCAGACTATTATCCACCTCCTTGTTGGTTCTATCACAATGCTTCAGCTTTCATCAGGTGAATATCAATCTGGATAATCAATACAAAATTCTCAACTGAACACTTTATTTAAGCTACAGGTAGGGTACACTGTTCTTGTTTTACTACTCATGTCTAGGGATATTTTGTTTAATTATTTTTAGTACTGCTCGGTTATTGCTCACCCTGTTTCCACTGAGTTCAAGTACACACTGCCCAGCCCAGTGATTGAATTCACAATTGCTGTCACCAAACCCACAAACCAATGCTTTAATTCTCTATGCTATTGTCCCATGGGACAATTCTCTATAATGAACTTGGAGCCTTAAACCTAACCTGCCTACTGATTAGTGCTGAAACTGCTGCTTCATGTCATGTTTTGATTGCTACTGCTGAAGACTTACTATCATTTGTATTTCTTTATTAGTGGCTCCCATATTTTGAGCAATACTATAAATAAGAATTAGTCAAGATATCCCTAGACATGGGTTGTGGGACAAGAACAGTCTACTCCTATAGATTAAATAAAGGGTTCAGTTCAGGACACTCTGTAAGTTATCCAAATCGATATACACCTGATGAAGGCTGGAGCGCACACAATGGCTGAAACATTGGGATAACAACAACAAAGATGAGGATATTAGTCTGAATGTAAATAATATCCTTATTATCAACTCTACTTTCATGTAGTGAACAGTTGTGATTGAAAGTTTAAAGTGAAAAAAAATTCAATGTTTTATGCTGTGTATACGAGTAATGGGGATATGTATATGGTGTAATGCATAACTGCTCTGAGCATGAAACCGGAGAGCAAAGTTCAAATTCCAGTCAGTTTTGTTATATACACTTATGCACAAATACTATTTGGAAAGGTATGAATCCACCCCCCCCCCCATTCAGCTATGGGTAAATAACAGTCTATGGGTTGAATAACCTGACAGACTGGGTCCTATAGCTTGATTGTCTACTGGTCTACTGCAGAAAAAAACAGCAGCCTACTACAGAAAAATCTCCTGCCCAGTCAGTCATGAAATGAAAGACATGATCACCCAAGTGTGTATAATGAATGACACTTAACTGACTGATATAAGTAATGCATACTCGTGTTTCATTGAAGTCTACTTTCAGTGGTCTTCACCTCTTAGGAATAGTAAGAACAGAGATGGATAAATATTTATTTTAATATTTAATCATCTGAGAGAACATTTTTTATTTTTTTTTACCTTCTATCAGCATGGCTGATGCTAAACTCCAAGAGTTACTCATTGTTCCTTCTCAGGCTAACATTTTCTACTGACATAAAATGGGAGCATTATATAGAATCAATTGCTAGGTCTTTTGATAGGAAAGTTAACTCACTGCATTTAAATCTTTGAAGACCATAGTTGACAGGGGAAGTAAAAAAAAAAACAGGAACAGTTCCAAGTGCGAACAAAAAAACTTAGCATAGAACTTAGGGTCACATTTAGCCATTTCAACTGTAAAATGATGAGACCTAGATGCCAATCTACACTTAAATTCATAAAGTCTAGGTACCATAGAGGAAAGCTCATCAACAATTACCATAAAAATATTTAAAGAAAAGGCACAGAAAAGCTACATTATGGTGGTGGGAAAGGGACTGATGCCAGGTCAGAACCAATAACATTGCAAATTCTTCTTTGGATTTTATCAAGAAACCCTAAATATATAGCAGGAACACCAGACCAGATGTGGCAGCAATATTCAAAATATGGATGAATAGTAGACTTATAAATATGTAAGATAGATTCTGACAAGAAAAATTTTCTAGCTCAACACAGCCAACTTTCCTAGCAGCATTCCTTGCAATTTGATATAATGTTTCTGCTTTATGTCAGTGGAAAACATTAGGCCAAAAAGGATTCATTTGGGTGGGTAATTCTTTTTGGTGGGGTGAGGGGGGTAGGATTTTTTTTTTTTAATTTTATTATTTTGATTAGATTCCATAAAAAAAATCTTCACTCCTTCTCAACCTGTTTTTTTTCCTTTCCAGCTCCAAAAGACGCCATTGCTCGAAAACTTAGATTACGTCGGCGGCATGATGGTGGACATGAGAGTGAAAAGGTTTTGCGGGTAAGCCAAAACACGAAATTGTTGTCTGGCTTTCTGAGATTGACTAGTATCATTGTTTGTACTATCTTCACCTTTGTTTCATTATTTCATTCATTAAGCTCTCCACCCATCTTCACTCATCTGTTAACCTTTACCCTGATAAATATTGATTGAGCAACATAAATTGATATTATGAAAGAAAAAATGATTCTTTGTTCGTCACGCTCTGCTTGAATGTGACTTTACATACATGTATTGTGTAATTAATTGTATGTTTGTGTTGTGTGTGAGTGACTTACATGTGTTTGTACTGTTCAATGTATACACATGCATGTGTGCACACACTCAGTTTGATTGAGTTTGTAATAAGATAATTGAATAATAAATTCCACTTCCATTCAGTCTGGACAATCTCCACCCTGGGCTGAGCCATAAATTTGGAGACCTGCAAAAAAAAGAAAATTTTATCCCCTTTTTTTTTTTTTTTTTTTTAAATCCTAAAAATTTTGGATAATAGCTAAATTTTATTATTGAACTTTCTTGAAATTATTTAGCAATAAATAGAATTTTTTTTCTTTATAAGTTTGAAAAAATACTTTTAGGACTGTTATTGAACTAAAATATACATGTGCATAATTTAATTGAAATAGACATCTGTGTTGCAAGGGCTACTTTCCCTTTCTCTCTGGCAACAACCTCTGGGTAACAGGAAAAGAGTATAAGCTGTCCTTTTGTATTTCAACTGAATATATTTTCTAAGAAATTTTGCATTTTAAATAGACAAACAATTTAGATTTGAAATTTGCACATTTTGCCATCAGCAAAGCAATATATATGAACTTGTAGAGAAGAAAAACCATCATTTAAATGTACCCATAAATTGCCAGTGACCATACAAACTGGGATCCAGATAATAAGATTGTGGTTTCTACTTAGTATAATTCAAGGACAGCCATACTTGCTTAATGTAAGAGCCACATACAATAAAGTTCAGATGTTTGTGAGTCGCAAGACATGAACAACATTTACACATACATTTTTGTTACATACACATTAATGCTAAACTTGCCTTTTAATCTAATGGGATCTCAATTCATACACAGTTAATAATTACAAATTTTGAAATTTTTCTAATTTACCTTTTGTAATGAAAAAAAGGATCTTGGCCAACATATTTCCACAAGCTGCATATTAAAGGTCAAAGAGCTGCATGTGGCTTGTGAGCCGTGGTTTGGCTACACCTGGTATAATTCATCACAGCCTTTTAAATTCTTGTACTGAAGATGGTATCATAAATGTGGAAAGTGATAGGAGTTTGTAAAACAAGCCAGCCTCTAATTTTTATGTTAGTCTTGTTGCATAATACTCTTCACAAATCTTGTGTTTCTGGTGCAAGATTATTGCTAAAGCAGTACTCAGTATATCACTAAATAAAAAAAGTAATAATATTGCTAAACGAACACCAAATATATTAAGTTGTAAACATATAACGTGATCCTCAATCAATCTTTCCACTGAACAGCTAATGAACACCTTATGTTGTATTCTAATTCTCAATCTCATCAGAGTGCACCGAAAGCTGGAAAAGGGGTCACTGCATGCTCACGAGGTAACATGATGAAAGACAAATGCCACGTCAAGAAATAATATGAACCTTATTTCCCACATATGTAAATGTTTTATTCAGGGCTTTGCCTGCATGTCCAGGTGGGTAGATAGGTGATACTTGGGACAACTTTTGCTATGTCAACTCTTCCCCCTACCAACTTGTCACTCACCTATTTATCCAAACATGGTGAATGACAATACAAAATGAAGTCTTCAAAACAGCTCTTGCCATGGGCAGACCAGAACTCTCTCCAATCCCAAACATTACTGTTAATATAGACCAGCAGCAGGATATACCCTATTTCCAATTTTCTTGCCACTTGATCCCTTCACATTCCCCTTTTGTTAAAGTGGATACTGCTTAGAAGACCAAACTTTAAAAGGAACCATCTGCTAGTCTATCAAACAGGAACACTTGAATCTGTGATAAAACTACCTTTTCCTTTTCTACATTTTTTGATTGATTCATTTATTTTCTAGGGTTTATCAATCCAGGATATTTAAAGCCAGAAAATATTTTTAGATTGTTAGAAATTTTTTTTGAGATAATAATAATTGTTTAGCGATGCAAGTCTTATGAATTAACCTATAGCTGGGGAAGAAGTGGATTCTATGTCAGTGGATTTTATGTCAGTTTTTTGTTATAAACTTTAATTCCAAAGGATATTTGCATGTAAGTAAATGTAACAAACCCAACAGGAATTGAAACTCGACTCTGATTAATAATTTCAAGTCACTATCCATTACACCACACACACATCCAAGCTTAGAGCACCCGGTATTCCCAAGCCGTTACCCATCTAGGTATTGACTAGTCTCAATGTTGCTTAACTTTGGTGATTTTACAGGAACCACTGGTGTTTCAACATAATGTGGCCATAAGCCACTTTTCTATGTGTGTCCATACAGTCACAAGGCTATAGAGAAAAATATCCTAGACAAATCTAATAAGACAGTATTTACATTAGTCGGACTATTGTCGCCATATTTGTCACAACGTTTCGGTCGTTGTACGCTCCGGCCTTCTTCAGATGGTTGGAATTTCGAACTGAACCTTTTATTTATACTACTGGGGTAGACTGTTCTAGTTCCATGTGCCATGTTTGATGGATGTCAGTTATCAGTTATCTCCTGCTAATTTTGGCGACAAAGATGAGGACAATAATCCGACTAATATAAATACTGTACATAATACCTCATCTCAGAAATATAGACAAATCTAATAAGACTTTAAAACCTTTTTTGATTGTCATTTTTACTTTTATTCTTTATATAGAAAATGAATGCAGAGAGCACAATTCTTAAAGTAGAATAAAAGTTACTCTTATTATGAAAATTAAGAACATTTCTGTGTAAAAATTATTCAAGGTGATTTTTTAAAAAAAAGTTTAATAAAGATATGTTTTTTATCAAAAGTGCAGTAAAATTTAAGCAATTCATTTTTGTGTTTGTTCCCTTTTATAACTGAAATATTTGTGCTTTTTTAAATTTATTTCCTAGAAATTTTAACAGTGCTTTTTTATTATTATACAGCTAACAATTATAAATAATCACAAAGTTTTTAAAAAAAATCTTTAAATTTGATTTCAAGAAGGTTAGAATTTGATGAGTTGTATTTTTGGGATGATGGTAAAAAAAATTTAGTCTGGAGTCCTGCCACTATGAGCTTAAAATAACCCCTGAACTTAAACGATGTTTTAAGCTTCTTTCAGAAATATGATGTTGTTAAATTTTGTTTATTTTCAGGGCATGCGAGATGTTGCTGAAAGTAAAGCTGTGTCTGATTTTGCAGATGACGCAGACGAAAGAGGATTACTCAAGTGAGTTCTTTGAAAATTCTTTTTCTTGTTCTTTTTGGTTTTATTCTTGTTAGGAATAAGTTTCTTAAAACTTTGTTGTGATTCTATATGCTATTTTAAACACATATTGTCTACACAGAAAACACATGGACAGACCTAAAAACATAAATCTTTTACTTTCAACCCATTCTGAAGGATTGGATGAGGATTTGCCTTGGATTCACTTCGGAAAAGGCCAAATGAATCTCTTGCTTTCGAGCCATTCTGAAAATTAGATGAGGATTTACCTTTAATTCAGTACAAAAAATACTGAAAAATATATTAACAACTTTCAGTATGAATTAAGAATTATAAAGAAAAGATACAGAATAAATATTAACAGCTTTTTTTTCTTTCTTTTTTTTTAAATCACTCATTTTCTTTAATCACAAGAAATGGCAACTTTATATATATATATATATATATATATATATATATATATAATTATTCCTCACTCCTGTAAAATAAGGGACATCTTCCCTATCATTACAGTGCAATATAAATATCAATATTTAAATTATACAACGGTCAGTTTTCAATCAATTTTTTTTTCTGGTTGAATTGTGTATGAAACTCAGATTTGGGCTACTGGTGAGGGGGGAAAATGTATATTATTAATATACAGCATCTGTCAAAAAAAAATGTATACAAACTTCAGGAAAGAAAAATCTTGTTTTTTTTGTAGTTTTTAAACTTTTATGTATGAAAGACCCTAAATGATGTGTATCACAGAAAACTGTCTATATTGCTGGCTCTTAAACAAGAAACTGAAAATGTATGTGCAGCAATCCCACTGGACACTTTGGTCAATGTTGCCCAAGCAGTAGTTTGCCATACTAATAAATGTCTAGAAGCCAAAGGCCACCATTTTGAGCATCTCTTGTGATTGTAGAGTCCCAAGATAACTTATATGAATCTCATGATGTTTGAATAAATTTAGTATTGCAATATTTATACAAGATTATCCTTTCCTGAAGTGTGTATACATTTTTTTTTGTTTTTGGTGGACTCTATATGTATATAATTTGATCTAGTGCAGGCATACCATTTAATTCTTTACTGAAAAGACCTTATTGTTTTTAGGTTTTAATTTCTTCTTCCTCTCAAATAATTATTCCCTTCCTTGTTGGTATTTCCTGGCTGTGTATATGTGAGAATTGATGCTACATAATCTTATTATTTTGCAAAGGAATGTGGAATTTAACCAGAATACAACGTTTGTTATTTCGTACAGCTTGATAACTTCTGTTGTCAGTTTGTGAACTCATATCTTGGAGATGAAATCACAAACAATTAAAATCAGAGAGAAAATAAAAATGGTTCTTAATGCTTTTATTTTGTCTTTTTCAGGCCAAAGCGTCTTGAAGATACCCTAGAAAAGCACCAACTTGATTACAGCCAGATATTTGATGAGGATGTTGGACAGATTCCTGGTTTGTTCATTTTTGCCTACTTTCAGTTTAAGAGTGATGTAGCATTCCTTTTAATAAGGAAATATTCCAACAACACAGTAATTTTTATAGCACAGCCCTAAAAAATAGTGGATACAAAAATGCTAACATAGATTATAGAAACATTAGTACTAACCAGAAGAAAAACAGGAAAAGAAAAATCATTTGGTATACCCCTCCGTTCAACCAAATGGTTAGTATTAAGCTAGGACACCAGTTCCTAGCTTTAATTGAAAAACACTTTCCTACTAATAGCAGACTTAGCAAGATATTTAATAAAAACACCTTAAAATTAAGTTACAGTTGCACTGAAAATTTAGAAAGAATCATAAAAAACATAATAATATCCTGGAAAAACACACATGCCAAAACAGTATTAATAAAAATCCTAAACTAAAATTAGACAAAAATAATGAAAAATTATGTGATGGTAGAAACCCTAAAGACTGGAAAATAAATGCCTCACAAAATCTGTGGTATACTAATACACTATCTCATCCATTAAGAGTCCTAACACTGATAGGATATACATTGGCTCAACGAAGAATGAATTTAAAATTAGATAGAAACAACACAAAAGCTCCTTCAATAATATTAGAAATAGAAATCAGACATCTCTCTCCAAATATTTTTGGCATTTAAAAGAAATGAATAAAACAAGAAAAGTAAAATGGAAAAATAATAAATAGAACAAGAACTTGTAAAACCTGTGATGACCCATGCTCTTTATGCCTACATGAAAAACTACACATTATTAAGTTTCTAAAAAAAAAAAAAAAAAAAAATAAAATAAAATAATAAAATTTCATAGTCTAATAAAAGGTTTAAAAG
This sequence comes from Acanthosepion esculentum, assembly GCA_964036315.1. Classification (NCBI taxonomy): domain Eukaryota; kingdom Metazoa; phylum Mollusca; class Cephalopoda; order Sepiida; family Sepiidae; genus Acanthosepion; species Acanthosepion esculentum. Next base: position 17,369,615 of record OZ038514.1, read on the forward strand.
CTTAACCCAATCATAAGATATAAAAACCCTTTATGGAGTCGTCAAAAAAACAAATTGTAGTTCAGTGCGACACGTTTATGTACAAAACAGCCCCTTAGGAAAAAAAATAAATAAATAAAATAAAACAAAATTCTCTAGATACTTAACGACATATTATGGTGCCAAAAGCTATCTCTCGCTGTGACTGACCAGTCGATGGGCATACATAAATGCCATCATCTGCTTTGAAATGGACACCCCGACCCTACCTTGGCTTGACCTCTTTCCGAAGGTGACTGATATTTGTATAAAAATTAACTTTTAAGCCCCTTATCAAAATGGTCACCCCAGCCATTTCCATAGTAATTAATTTTGCGAATGAACATAAAAGATGCGTAAATTTCAAGATTGGTTATTCCTAAATTTTCGCTTGAGGATGAAACAGGGCTTGATACTTTAATTCAATTTAATTTTAATAATTATATTGAGGTTTTCAGCTCTCGTTTTTGAAACATGAGAACTCTTATGTATCGAAGGAATCATATTTTTATATATATATATATATATATATATATATATATATATATATATATATTTAGAGAGAAAGAGAGCGATGCATATATTGGTTATGCAAAAATGAAAATACCACTGACATCTCATTTTAACATATATATTTGCCAAAATTACACAAAAATATCTTGAAATATGTAAGAGTAAATTTATTCAATAAAATCGCCATTGGCTTCAACCATGGACTCAAGACGACTTCAGAATCTCCTTCAACTCATCAGGACAGCATCCTTATTTAATATCTCTTTGTGAATTTTTTTTTTTTGACTAAGTGTGTGTTTTTGTTTTCCATGTCAATGATGTGTTACAGTTCTCAGGATATATCTGTAGAGAAAACATACACTTAGTCAAAAAAAAAAAAGAACTAAGTTACTAATATCCAAAAAGAGGCTTATACAGGAGTATCTTTTATCATTTTTGAATTTTAGAGATATATATATATATATATATATATATATATATTTTTTTTTAATGCTTTAGCATTCACATTACACATCTATATAGGGTGTCCCTAAAGTCATATTTTCAGGAAATTAACAACATTTTATTTTCATTTTATGTTTTTTTAATCTCATGACCCATAGAATTTGTAGAGGCACCATGTGTACTGCAGACGCAGTAGAAGTGGTGTTTCTTGGGCAAAATAGCCTGATGGGGCCCCAACCCTCTCCAGGCCACTTTTGAATTCATTTTTTCTTTCTCCTAGGCCAGTTGGCACCCAAGACTGTAGAACCCAGTCTGTCCAGCTATTTACTTGGGGAGAGAAGAGGATTCATACCTTTCCAAGGGTATTAGCACAAATATTTAGTTCAAATTCGTTGGGTCCATTACATTCACATTAGTTCCATTTCCTCGTCAAGCGAATTTTGGAATTCTTTAATGTCTTTAATTTAATAACAAAATTAAATTCAAAGCTTTTAGCTTCCATTTTTGAAACATGGTTATTACTGTGTAGTGAAAAAAAACATATTTTAAATCAGTTAATTTAATATATATATATATATATATAATTTTGTTTTTTTATGAAACTCCCTTTTTGGCCCTCTTTTAGTTTCAAATTAATACCTCATCCTTCATATAACCCTAATTTAATGTCATGAGGTTAATATCTGGGTTTAATTTTATAAAACCTCTTTGCTTTAAGGCTAATGCCTTCCACCCTCCCCGAACTACTGTCTTGAGCATTTTATCTGACTGAAACATCAAAATGGATAAATTCGGTATCAATTTTTCAACGGCTGTTAAAGTTAAATTTCTAATTCCGACACACTCAGTCTATACACTGGGGTTGAATAAGTCCGACGTAGTTTTTGTCGGTTGAAATAGATCTAAACATATGAGGTAATTGTGAATTTTGTTGTGTAATACTATTTATTGTCTCTGTTATAAATACATTGAGGTCTTCTTGTGGATCAGTTTTAATATTTTATATTACTAGGATCCACTTATATACCAATGGATTTATTACCTTTACTATATATATATATATATATATATATATATATATATATATATATAAAAATCTTCGCCATGCACGTGATAACATCATTGCGTCTTTTGAAATTAAAAGGATTTTAACGTTTATTTAGTTTGTAAAAAAAAGTAGCAACATGATTACGCTACAAGATAATTGGCAAATGTTTAAAAAATTTTGACTAAAAATATTGACCCTGAAGATGAACAATGATGTTCGAAAGCGCTAGGTCATCGTACGGACAATACTTATTTCGAAATCATTTTCAAATAAAAAGTCTCATTAGAGAATATGAGAAAATTCAAAAGAAAATATGCAAGACTATGTTGTCTTTAACATTCAATACTACATGTTTAAAAGAAAAGTTGCTGCCAAATTACACACATATACATATATATATATATATATATATATATATATATATATATATATAGTAAAGTTATATATATTAATTTGAAACTAAAAGAGGGACAAAAAGGGAGTTTCATAAAAAAATATTTTTTACACACATATATATATATATATATATATATATATGAAAATTTCTCAGAGTTAACCTGTAGAAAAGACAATATTTATGAATATAAATGACAATAGGAAAACTAATAGTTGCTGATGCGTTTCGTCCAATGTGGACTTTTTCAATGCAAAAAGCAAAATGAATTTATTTAAACAAAGTAACTAATAATAACAAAAACAAAATGTCCTTAGCAACTGGAGGAATTTAGAGAATGCTATTTTCCTAATGTTAACTGAAAATTATGTCAATTACTGTCACGCGTAGAGATATTGTTATTATTGCTGTATTGACAGATTCAACCATTTTCTTTTGATTTTACGTTATTGTCATGTACGTTTGTTTAAGAGAGCAGTAATTCTGTTAAGAAAGGTGAAATAGGGAAAAGGCCTGGGCGCAGATTAATATTTGGGTAATATTCAATGGCGGCACTCTCTAGTGAGTTATTTTCTTTTTGTATGAGTGTAAAAAATATCTTCCACAGAAGAATAAAGTTATTTCTATGAATCTCAGTCAGGAGATATGTCTTAGAACTTTTTATTCATTTATTTGTCATTAATTCTCTAGTTCTTGCTTTTTATTTACAAAATATGTTTGCTATAATAGCATTATCCTTTGTAAATATACGTGTTAGAATTTTTTTTTTCTTTAGCCTTTCACCATCTTCAAAATTAAGATGTGAGAGGGCGTGAAATGCTTATGTGAGGCAAGATATTCAGCAATCTTGTTTTGAAGGATGCACAAAAAACAAAAACATGTAATTCTCATTTTATCAGATGTTTTCCTATTTTAGTGTGAAATGAAATTTCATTTTCTTTTTTTTCCAGGCTTGACTTGTTGGGAAATTGAGAACTTCCTGCCCAATCAAGTTGATGACTGTAAGTGCTTTATTAATTAATTCATTGGCTGTTTTTATTATAATCACTCATTTACATATCCTGTCAAAAATGAAAAACTCCTTACTATTATCAGTTTTTGATAAATAAGTTTTTAAATATGTAATAAAACATAATACCCTTAAAAAATTACAGGATTATTTACATACAAGTAGGGTCTTCTGCTAAAGATCAGTGTAATATCTGGGGAATTTGCCTAGAATGAGAAATTTGACTTATAAGAAATGGATATTTTAATTCCTTACTATTATAAGTGTGAACCAAGGCAACAGTGGTTCTACAGGATGCTAAAAATATCAAAGGCGGGGGTTTTTTAATCAGTTCACCTCAATCACCTCAGTTTTTTTGGGGGTTTTTTTAATCAGTTCACCTCAATCAAGGTGATAATGGCACTAAAATAGAAAGGGCACTAAAATACAAATGGGAGTGAAAGAAAATGAAAAGACATTAGAAGGAATTGGAAACCCAATCCTAAACAAGAAACAAGGGATAAACCTCTACTTCTGCTAAAAAGATGGGGGGGATAGGTTCACCTATCTACTCCTATTGAGGAAAAATAAATAGTAAATAAGATTTCCGAGTTTAGGTGGAGGAATTAAAAGCATAGAGTTGAAGTAGATTTTAGAAGGAACCGGAATCCAAATCCCAAACATGAAGCCAGTGTAAAAACTACTTCTGTTCAAAAGGCCAAGGAGGTTTGTAAACTGGACATTGGGTGAATGGAGAGAAAAAAAATAGTAAATAAAATTTCAGATTTTAGGTGGAGACATTAGAAATATAGAGTTGAAGTAGACATTAGATGGAACTGAAAACCCAATCTTAAACAGGAAATAAGGGATAAACCTCTACTCTTGTTCAAAAACAAGTGAGGAGTGTGAACTGGATACTTTCTTTTTCTCACTAAAACCAAACAGTATCTTTGATATATCATTTTCTTTCTATTGTTTCTTCTTATTATTATTATTATATCATTATTATTATTATTATTAGACAAACATTTTCCCTGTGGACAAGCAAATTCATAGAGAACATTGATTTGTTAAAGTTTTGATTTTTCTATCATTGGTAGCGTGCAGGTTGAGATTTATTTTGTAAGAATTGACATTGGTAACAAAGGAAAGAGTACTGAACTGCTATGTGATATCTGTCCTCCTTTATGGTAGGGAATATTGGACAGTCTCCTTAAGGATGAAGAAGAAACTTGAGGCAACAGAGGTGTGGTTCTACAGAAGGATGCTAAGGGTACTATGGACTGAACGTGTGAACAATGATGAGGTTTTGGAGAGGATGCAAACAAAGAAGAAACTTATACTTAACATCAGGAAGAGGCAGCTGAAAATTCTGGGACACGTAATGAGAGAAGAGGGTTTGGAAAATCTCATACTCGGATAGAGAGAAAGAGGGACAAGGGAAAGCAACATGTGACATACTTAACAGACTTAAGCAAGTGGATGGCAGAACAGGGTCTGGGAGAAATAACAAAAAGCCAAAACTTAAGTGCTACAAGAGACAAGAAGATGTGGTGGGCCATAATTGCCTAATATCCTGAAGGGACATTGCACAAAAGAAGATGAGTTTATTTTGTTTTTGTTGTTCTGGGATATATGTAATTTATCTATTTTATTTTTTAGGTCTAATTGGCAAATTCTATGAAGCAGATTGCTACATTGTTTTGCACACTAAAATGGATGAAAATGGCAGTTTATGTTGGCAAATTTATTACTGGATCGGCTGCAAGGCCACTGTAAGTAGATTTGAAGTGTTAGCATTTTGTCACCCTCACACTTATATATATATATATATATATATATATATATATATATATTTTTTTTTGTTACCTATGTTTTTCAAACACTTAAGCAAACATATTAAGAAGCAAGAAAAATTTGTTAGAAACAAAGAAAAGAGTGCTGAACTTCTATGTAATATCAATCCTCCTTTATGGCAGTGAATGCTGGACAATCTCATTGCAGATGAAGAAGAGATGAAGCAACAGACATGAGGTTCTACATAGGTATCACAGATGAAATTTTCAAACAAGTACTAGGTGTTATCTGATTGCATCTTCTTAATCTACATGATTAAAGAAACTTAGCAGTTTTTATTTCAACAAAATATCTCAAACCGTTTAATTCTGGTAGATTTATTTTTATTTTTACACATGTGCTCGACTTAGCTATTTTTTTGTCTATTATGAATTAGGACAAAACACCATATTGGGACCCCTATATTTTAAAAAGGACAACAGTTAAAATTATACTAGCTTGTTAGGTACATAACAAAGAAATTAATAATAAAATTACAGATAGTACCACTGCATATTTCTTAAATAAATTCAGTCTGAATATGCAAATGTTATAAATCAAAACTTCTGCAACGACGTGCAAACAACTCATAACCTGAGGTTTGACATTTCATAAAACTGGAAATATGACCCACATTCATCCCAAATTTCAAATATCACATTATGACTATACCAGTAACATGCCTAACTTTTTGGGAGTGATAGAATGGATATATTCTGGATTATTCCACTACAAAATTGAAAAAAATTGCTTTTAACCCTTTGTCACACGGTATTTGAAAGGCCGATTTTAGACTGAAGAGGAGACTTGCTTGAATTGTGTCATAAAATGAATACTTCTTACACTAGAAACACCAAATTTCATATCTAGCCATTTCTGGGGGTGCTCTTTCCATTTATCATGGTTAAAATGACCTAAAATCAACAGATTAGAATGTATATGAAGCAGATGCTTAACAAGTACAGTCCTGACTCAACATGTACAATTTCTGGGCTGTAGAGAGAGAGAAGCTTAACACACGCCAAGCAATACCCACGAATAAACATAAGAAAACAACAGAAAACTCACCACATCATGAAGTGGTATTCAACCACTAAATCTGTAACTGAAATCATTAAAATAAAAATATTTTATCTGTTACAATTTGATCAAAAGGTTGAAGTTCTGACACATGTTAGTTCCGATCATTATGTAAGCGGTATGAAATCACCAAATTGTCTCAATTTTTAAACTTTAATGTTCCTTTCACATTATGCACATAAAAATAAACAACACAGACATAAAATTAATCAAATAAAGTTTATTTGGAGATTTTCAGTAATGGTGAGCTGGGTGTTGGGATACCTCTTCACTGAGTAGTCAAAAGTAAGTCTTGGCATACTCTTCATACAATCCCTCCAAATAATCTAATACAGGCACTACCCAAGTTCTTCTAGTCTGACTAGTATATCTTTGCTGGCGTATCCAGTTCAAGTATGAGCCCATTTGTTACTTCCACACACAAAGGCTTACGACCCAGTGTTGGATCCGACAAAACACTGAGAGTCAATCCAACACTCTCACATCTTTCACCTATGAATCCCAAATTTGTTACTTCATGGTACAATGCAGGACAATCCGCTTTTGGACAACTCTGAACTGCTGCTACAACTTTCTCAATAAGGTGTACCCATCTGTTTTTAGAAAAGATTGGGAACATTTTATGTAGCCAAGTAATAGCAGAATCCCAGGTTTCCTGATACTTCTCTTTCCACGACCTTTTGTCATAAAACAACTTTGTAACTAGTTCTGTACATCGTTATCTTCAAAAAGAAAAAAAATGAATTTATAATCCTATCCCATGTTGTCGAAGTACTACTTAGTAGTCATCTACAAATTATTGTCTACGTTTTCTTACTGAATTTGAGTTTAGTTGCAGTTCATAAAAATTTGCACTAAATACAATCAGGGATAAATATAAATTTAGAGTCATCCATACACCTGAGTAACAAATAAGGAAGCACTAAAATATTTTCTCAACAAGCCTATTTCCACAGTGGTCCTTAAAACTGACACATTAAAATATTTTAGAATAAAATAAACAATCATAATCCGTATGAAATAAATATTACTAAGAAATAATAATAAATTAGGAAAATGAATATTAAATCATAAATTTGTATCTAGATAGCAATAAATCGTAACTAAAATCCATTCATTAGATAATTTAAAAAGTAAGAAAATTGTTTGAAGGGGTAACTTTAAACAAAATGTTACTTGGTAACTGAAATGCTGATAATTATTGTGAGAATACTGCAAAAACATAAAAGACATTCTAGAAATTTTTGCAGAAAAAAATGACCAAAATTTTGCGACATCACCAGAATGTCTCTATTTTCAAACTGTAATGTTCATCGCACACTGTAGTACATATAAAAATAAATAAGATAGAAACAAAGTTCATGAAATAAGCTTTTATTTGGTATGCATTATGTTTTTATGGAGATATTGAATGAAATAACACGCGAGTTGAATATATGCATTTTTTAGTGTTTAGTTAAGAATTTCATCGGCTGTAAGCTGAGTGCTGGGATACCTGTTCTACAGAAAGATGCTGAGAATACTGTGGACTTGAACATATGAGCAATGACAAAATTTTAGAGAAGATGGAAACAAAAATGACACTTATACTTAGAATCGTGAAGAGACAGTTGAAATTTCTAGAGCACATAATGAGGAAAGAGGGTTTGGAAAATTTGATACTCACAGAACAGATTGAAGGCAAGAGGGACAGAGGAAAAGAACACATAACCTACCTAGCAAGCTTGAATAAATTGATGGCAGAAGAGGGTTTAGGAGAAATAAGAAAAAGACAAAATTTATTAAATGCTACAAAGGACAGGAAATTGTGGAGAGCTGTGATCCTGAGGTGAAACAGAACATGAAGAGTATGACTAAATTTATCTGTCAAACATAATTTAAGAAAATGACGTGAGCGCCTTTTTTTTTAAGTACTCCGTAATCTTAAAAATTTAGGAAAATATTCTCTGTAATGTTTTATTGAATTTGAAAAATCTTGGTGTGTAATGATTTGGATTAATTTTTTCAATTTTTGATTAGTAAATATAATTTTCACCTAATAACAATATCACCTAATGCAATCAAAGTAATGCAAAGTTTTAAAAGATTTATATATAAATTATAGTAATTTATTATAATAAATTAAACAAAAAATGAAAGCAATCCTTCATTATTCATCAGAAAAAAAAATCTTTCTGAAGATAATAGTGTCCTTTAATAAATTTTATTTATAAAAGAAATTAAAAGCTTTTCTAATTAAATAATGTCATAATTTTATTGCACTTTTTATTTTACGATTTGGAGCAGATTTTTGGAAAAAGAGTAACTGTTTGAAAAAAAAAAAAAAAAATCAGTTTTATAATCTCCAAAGCGTCCTGCTTTTAACTAATAAAAAAAAATTTTTGGATCAAAATTTAATTTGTTGAAATTTCATAAAATTAAGTAAGCGAAAGTAACAGCTGTAAAAATATATATATATATATATATATATATATATATATATATTTTTTTTTTATTTAAATAATTTCAAAACTTATTTGTGAATAAGTACTGAAAATCTCATTAAAATCTGATAATTATTTGATTTTTACAAAAATTTCCAAAACAATATCTTTTTTTTTTCTTTATTCTTTTTTTTTGTGTGTGTGTTTTTTTTTATACCACAAAAAAGATACTAAAATTCCCATAGTAATCTTTGGCCCATCACTGATGAAAAAAAAAAATATTTTTAACCAAAATTTCAAACATGATAGAAAGGATTAAAACATTTAATAAAATAATAAAAATAGCACTTTGGTCTTTCCTCTTAACAACAACATTATCCCATTTTCTGTTAACTAATCTTCTTCCTTGATATTCTTTATTTTCAGTTGGATAAAAAAGCTTGTGCTGCAATCCATGCTGTAAATCTTCGTAATTTGCTCGGAGCAGAAACCAGAACCAGTCGCCAGGAAATGAATGAAGAAGAAGATGAGTTCTTGGAATTATTTGAGCATGGAATTTCGTATATTGATGGTGGAAGAACTGCCAGTGGCTTTTACACAGTTGAAGAAGTGGTGAGTTGAGCTGTGGTTTAAATCTTTTCATTTTGAATCTGGTGTTAATTTTAGGCTCTTTTTTTTTGCCTTGTTCCTTCCAGGCAAATCTTAACAAAGTTTTTTTTTTGTTTGAAACTCTTAAAATTTTTTGGTTTTTAAACATGTTCAGTGCTACATGATGCACATGATTATTGAAGTTGAGCTATTTTTAAGAATTCACTAGTTCAATGAAAAGCTAAAATTGACTAAGAATAATTGTTAGTTTCAGTTCTAACTGAATAAAAAATATTAATACATTTGTCATGCAAAATGTTATTGGCTGTAAAGCGTCAATACAAATCCAGGTTTGCAAGCATTTTTTTTTTCTGCTTTTTGTTTGAACTAAGTGCAATAATGGTTCCTGTTGGTCAGAAAAATGTAAATAATAAAAATTAAAATTTAGTCAGCCTGTAAGTCAATTATTTTTTAAAAAAATGTTTCAGCTAAAAAATTGTTATTTACTCTGCTACAGTGCCAAATTTACACTGTTCACTGTTTCGCTGCCAAAGTTAAGACTTACTAGAAATGGTCTTAGATGAACTTGTTAACCAGGTACACAAGATACGATATACAGCATGGTGGCTGCGAAATTACGGGAGAAACAGAATGCAAAGTTAGCCATTAAATCTGTCAAATGATTAGATCTAGCTGCCAATCTAGTACTGCACATTAAGTCATAAATTTGACATACCAAAAAAATAAAGCTCATTAGAACAATTACTGTGAAAATATTTATAGAAAACGCACAAGAAAGTTACACTACAGTGGCGGGAAAGTAACTGAAGCCAAGATACTATGTTAGGACTAATAACATTGCAGATTCTTCTTTGTATTTTATCAAGAATCTCTAAATACATAGCAGAAGTACCAGACCAGATGTGGCAGCAATATTCAATGCATGGATGAATGGTAGATTGTAAGATAGATTCTGGTGAGAAAAATTTTCTAACACAATGAACACCAACTTTTTTAGCAGTGTATCTGGTTAATCTAATCAACATTTATTTTTCAAGTATTAACAGATTGCAAACGTGTAACTATTTATATTATTTAAAATTTTTTTTTGTAGGCATTTGAGAAAAAATTATATCGGGCTTCAGGAGTACAGAAAATTCATTTGGAAAGAGTAAGTAAAACTTATCTTTTGGGGATAGTTTTTTTCTGTAACTATTAATTTCTTGTATGGCACAGTACTGTGAACATACACCCGTGCCCATGTTGGGTGTGTCCCTGTGGACTAGGGTGCTATTCACAGTTGGTCATATCTAGTTGATTGTGTTGTGATTCCCAGCAAGAAGAAATAAAGATTACTTTCTTCTTGCTAAATAAAGATTATTTACTTTCTTCTCCGTGGTGTTCTTTTTGTCTGGATACTGGATGAATAATTCCTTTCTAGGAACAGATGTCTTGATGAGCAGAATTATCTTTTAGTAATAAAGATTTATAAAAAACAAAAGAAAGAAAAAAAACAACGAAAATTGTCCAGCTGAACTACATTATTCATTATTCCAACACAGGCAGTAGGTACAAGAAGGTAAAGAAAAAAGTGATGGCTCTTGCCTTTCTTCAATTCAGATGCCTGCTGCTAGGAAATTTGTGGAAGCGAAATTACTTTTCAGGTGTGCTTGACACAATGAACTAATTGACACAGCTGGCAACTGAAACTGGACTTGACCACAACTGTTTGTGCATCCTACATGATCAGTGTGATGGAAGGTGTCCAGGGCCAGATAAATTCCTTTGTCTGTCCTCTAAATTACATATGAACATGAGCAGATTGGAGAATAGTATGATCTAGGTCAGTGAAAATAAGCTAAAATATCTCTATCAGAATTTCAGTCTAGCCCCACGTGATTCACATGTGAATTCAAGTATCACCCTTTCTGACTCCTTTACTTAGGTTTCTCAGTTCCAAATCATCACAGTTTTTTAAAATTTATTCTTACACATGCTTTTAACCCTCATGCCTCATGTTTTAATAAAATTGTTTTCCTAAGATGATTACATTATCACAGTACTGCATCAGCCATCCAGTCTTGAATCACTGTAATAACCTTGTTTACATTAGTTTTAAAGGAAGTGCAAGAAAACAGAATGCATGGTTGTTAGCAAAAGGGGTGAGCCCAAAATGCAAATTACAAATTGGCCATGACAAAATCAAATAAGTACAAAAATTTAAATATCTGTGGAGTGTTTTAACAGTGGATGCAAAGTGTGACACTGAAATATGAAGGTGTATTGGGATAGCCAAAGATGCACTCCAAAAGCTAAGCAAGGTATTAAGAAACAGAAAAATGTCATTAGAAACAAAGAAAAGAATACTGAACTGTTACATGATATCTGTCCTCTTATATGGCAGTAAATGCGGGACAATCCCCACAAATATGAAGGGACTTAAAGCAACAGAAATATGGTTCTACAGAAAGATGCTGAGGATACCATTTGTCCAAATATGTGAGCAACAACAAAGCTTTAGAGAAAATGGAAACAAAAAGGAAACTTGTACTTCAGGAAGAGATAGTTGAAATTTCTAGGGCATGTAATGAGGAAAGAGGGCTTGGAAAATATGATACTCATGGGACAGATTGAAGGCAAGTGAGGGACAGAAGAGGACAATGTATAATATACTTAGCTTGAGTAAATGAATGGTGGAACAGGGTTTAGGAGAAATAAGAAAGACAAAATTTATTAAATGCTACATAAGACAGGACATTGTGGAGAGCTAAGATCACCTACATCCAGAAGAAACATGTCACATAAAGAAAAATCAGCTTGAGTAAATGGATGGTGGGAACAGGGTTTAGGAGAGATAACAAAAAAAGACAAAATTTATTAAGAGCTACAAAGGACAGGAAATTGTGGAGAGCCATGATCATCTACATGTTGAGGTGACACAGAACATGAAGAAGAAAATGATCACTAAATTTCTATATAGACCTAGAATGTAGAATTTTAAAAATGAATTTTAACTTTGATTTTCAGTGATGCCAACTAAATGAAAATATTAAAAGAATGTACATCTAATGTTATCAATACTATCATCTGGTTTGTTGAAAGGTGCAGCTAAAGTGTAAAGTGTATGGTCTTGTTATCTCTGGTTATCTTATTAATGGTTATGCATTATTTTAATTAATTTTTTTCTTTTTCCCCTGCAGTGTGATGCTACAGCTTGTTCCTTGGATCCTCGTTTTGTGTTCTTATTTGACTCTGGCTTTAACATTTTCATTTGGGAAGGTAAAAGAGCCAAAGGGGTGACAAAGACGAAAACACGGTAAGTATTAAAAAAGTAAATTTGTTTGATTGTAATGCATAATAATAATAATAATAATAATAATACCCTATGCAAAAATAATGCTTATGAATTCTAATAACAAGCATTAAATTCATACATTAACCACATCTTTTGCAAGATTACATCTCCAACACTACTCAATACAAAATAATTTCAACAAACCCTCAATATATGCCAGTTATATTGATGACATTTTCATATTGATGGAAAACATAGATAAATTAAAACCCTTAAACATTTGAAAGTAATCTAATTTTTAGCAATAAAATCTGATCAATTCAATAAGGTCAAATTGGCAGGTATAAACAACCTTCAGTTTGTTGTTAACTGGGGCAAAGAATTTTTTAACACCTCCAAAACTAAGCTGCTCTCTATTAATCATCTGAGTGACCCCTTTCTACCTTCCATCAGTATGGCTAATATTAACCTCCAGGAGAGTGGCTCATTGCACTTTCTTGGACTAACATTCTCAGCTGACATGAAGTGGGAAGACTGTTGGATCCATTGCTAAGTCACCTGCTAAAAAAGCTGGAATCATGCTAAACAATTTTTCTCTCCAGAATCTATCTTGCATATCTATAAGTTTACCATTCGTCCATGATTAGGATATTGCTGCCACTTACGGTTTGGTGCCCCTGCTATATATTTAGAGATTCTTGATAAAATCTAAAGAAGAATTGGCAATGTTATTGGTTCAAACCTGGCATCTCGGCTTCAATCACTTTCCCACTGGTGTAAAGTTGCCTCCCTGTGCCTTTTCTATAAATACTTTCATGGTAATTGGATGAACTCTTCACTATGGTTCCTAGACTTTATAAATGTAAGTGCAGTACTAGACTGGCAATGACGTCTCATCGATATGCAGTTGAGATGTCTAGGTGTAACCATAAATCCTATGCTAACAGTTTTTTCTCTCACATTTCTCACTTGCAGAACTCACTTCTGGCTCCATGCATTCCGGCCAACTTTAATCTTCAAAAATTTATATGGAATTTCAATCACTGTCTACTGTCTTCCTGATTAAATTACACTTTTTGTTCTCGGTCATTAATAATGTTTCTGTCTCAAATTCTTCCAGACCCAGTAACCCCCTTCTTGTGTCTTAGTGGCTTTATTGCCTTGCATGTGGCTGTGTATTTATTAGACTGTTGAAAGGTTTCCAGCATTTCTTCTTCTTTTTTTTTTTTTTTTAAATGTTTTGCTACATTATTTATGAAAGTATTTATAGAAAAGGCACAGGGAGGCAACCTTACAGTGGTGGGAATGTGTCTGAAGCAGAGACACCAGGTCAGGACCAATAATATTGCTGATGCTTTTTGGGATTTTATCAAGGAGCTCAAGGTAAATAGCAGGGGCAACAGACCATATTCTAAGCCTGAGAGGATGGTAGCCTTATAGTTATGTATTATAGATTCTGGAGTGAAAAAATTGTCTTGCACAACACAGGGAACTATATTTCCAAGTAGCTGACCTAGCAATGGATTCAATATAGTCTTTCCACTTCATGTCAGCTGAGAATGTAAGCCCAGAATGTAAGGTGCAATATGTTACTTTCCTGGAGGTTAGCATAAGCCATATTGATGGAAGGCAGAGAAGGGTCTCTCATATGATTAATGAAGAACAGTTTAGTTTTGAAGGCATTAAAATTAACAAGCCATATTTTGCCCCAGTTAACAACAGATTGAAAATTGTTTTGGACATCAGCTGTCATTTTCACTTTATTGAACTGATTAGACTTACTATCAAGGCAGGAGTAAATGATTGTCATTTGTGTAGATATCAACTTGAGAGTTGATGCTGATGGGAAAGTCATTAATGAAAATTAAAAACAAATTAGGACCAAGGATGGAGCTCTTATACACAAGAAATAGGGGGTTGCACTATACACAGGTCATTTTTTTGGAGAGGTTAAAAATCATGCATTTTTGGTGACCAGTTGCACTATACACAAAATCTTTTTATGGAGAGGGTTAAAACTGATACAAAAAGAATTTAAGGCTCACACTATATATCAAGTCGGTTTGTACCTGAGTATATAGGATAAATTCAATCTATTTATTGCATTTGGTTATATTGCTATGGTTTTGTTGATTTTCCAGGTTAATTGCTGAAAAGATAAATAAAAACGAACGTAAGAACAAAGCAGAGATCATCATGGTAAAACAAGACGGTGATGATGTGACATTTTGGCAATCACTTGGTGATTTACATTCCACCTTCCAAATTAAGGTAAGAATTCAGTTAAAAACAAAAGACATAATTACTTGTTAGTAAAAAGTGTTGTCAAAATAAATCAGAAAGTGAGCTTTGTTCTGTAAAAGAAATTCTTACATTTAACTTCTTTTAATCTTTTGTGTTTTAAATCTGAGAATTATCTTAGAAAATGAAGATGTACAGTTAAAATGCTCGAGAGCCACTCATGGTAGAGTGTTACTGAGAATTATCTTAGAAAATGAAGATGGACAGTTAATGCTTGTTAAAATACTGAAGAATTTCATTTTTTCTTAATTCTTCATAAAAAGCTCGACAGCCACTTGTAGTAGAGTGTTACTGTTTAAATACTGATGATGAATGAGGTGTATAATACACATGAAAGGAAAGGTAGTAGAAGTGAAGATTATTAGGATAAGGACAATAGATAATGATTGATACCATGAATGTAGCATCATGAGTCTTAGCGTTTATGGTTTGATCTGGTGGAAGCACAGAATTAAACTGAACATTTGCCATGGAAATAGTGATTGACTAGTGATAGACTTGGGATGTTGCATCTGTCAGAAAGTGGCCACAAAGGGAAGAATAAGTCTTCTTCCATAAGACTGGGTAAAGAATTTTGAACTCTATCACGACTGAATTGAGCAGCTCATACCCAGATAGGAAACAAATACGTTCTTGACTGACTCTTGGAAGAATAAGTCAGGTACTTTTGGAACAAACCGTTTTTCCAGCATCTTTGGCAATAGACTATATATATATATATATATATATATATATATATATATATATATATATATATATATATATGCCTAATGAGGCACAGTGGAGTAGTGGATGGTGGCTCGGATTGAAGAATCAGAGAGCCGAGTTCGAATTCCAGTCGAATCCATTACATTCACTTACGTGCTAATACCCTTGGGAAAGGTATGAATCCTCTTCTAGATTTTCCTGGAGGAGTAATGGATAGTGCCTCGGATTGAGGAATCGGAGAGCCGAGTTTGAATTCCTGTCAAATCTATTACATTCACTTACGTGCTAATACCCTTGGGAAAGGTATGAAACCTCTTCTTCTCCCTCCAGCTATGGTTAATTAGCAAGACAGACTGGGTTCTATAGCCTTGGATGGCAACTGGTCTAGAAGGACAACTCTGAATTCAAAACCTGCAATGGGTTGTTTGGGGACCTTGTGGCATGTAGTTTGCCAGGTCCCTGTATTTGGCCCTTCAAAAAGTGTGGTTGGTTCTGCACAAAGCCTTTACCACTATAAGCAACTCTGTCGGTTCCTAGGAAATGAGCTGCTTGATCCTCATATATTGAATACGATGGGAGAGTCTCCAAACACACACAAACACACACATAATTTATTAAAAAATTATAACATAAATATGTTATAAAATCACTACAAAAATAGCCATTTTATTTCAACACTACTGGTGTCTTATCAAGTTATGGTGTTGAATGTAGAATAAAGGGCTTTAAAAGGTTCAAATCAATTTAAACACCCCTTGCTAGGGGAAATGCTGTTACATAAGCTGCAATGATCAATCAAAATACAAGTATATGAGAATTCAAAAAACTTGACAACAAACCTTGCTTATAATAATTAATGCTTTAATTTTAAGGTTAGACTAAAATAGAAATCATTCTAATTAATATTAAATTTTACTATAAAATTGAAAATTAAAAATTACCAATTTTAAATTCAATCTTTATTAAGTCTAAAAAATTATAAAATTATTTAAAGAAGAAACTGAGGAAAAAATACATATGTTTTGTTATTTATTTTGCTTTTATTGAAAGGCCAAAAATTCAGTTAGAATAAACATTAAAATCAAATTAGCTATGAGTTAATTAGTAGAACTTGTATCAGTAAATCATTATTATTATCCCAAAATATCTCGGAATCTAAAAATATTTTCTGACTTGAAATAACCTACAATTATATTACTATTTACTAGAAATACATTTTTGAAAAGAAAAATAAATTACTAACAATACATTTGACTCTCTGCAAAAGCCCTCTTTATAAAAATATGTCTGCGAAGTGAGTAGCCATGGTCATATGCAAAATA
This sequence comes from Acanthosepion esculentum, assembly GCA_964036315.1. Lineage (NCBI taxonomy): Eukaryota > Metazoa > Mollusca > Cephalopoda > Sepiida > Sepiidae > Acanthosepion > Acanthosepion esculentum. The sequence goes on from OZ038514.1 coordinate 17,386,573, forward strand.
AATAACAGAACTGTCCAACAAACAGAATTAACAAAGTTTGCAATAAAAAGGAAAAGTCAAAATGAACTAATATCGAGCAAGCAAGCAAACAATATCTGCAAAGCAAATTAACAGTAATAAGGCAAAGAGTTCACAAACTAAGAATTGGTGTTGACTCACAAAAGCAAGTTCGGACAAGTGAACATAGTGTCCTGTCTTCTAGACAAAGCAGCTCTGGACTGAGTCATGTCTAACTGCAAACTGGTCTATTATATTGGCTAAGAAAAATATCCCAGCATGAATTCTGTGGACTTCTGGAAATGGAGGGGGAAATGTTTTGCAATCATTCCCCAGTAAAGATTGAAATCAATCAATGAAACCAGATCTCCTACAAACTGATTCCATACAAAGAATACACATTCTATTCATGCAAACCTTTCCTAAAAATTTTGTTGGCATGAAATAACCCATTTAGGTTGATATGCCATAGAACAAAATAAACCAAACCAAACCAAATCTGTTGACGTGAAAAGTGAAAAGATACTTGGATGAAAATATTAAACTTCACTTGAATGAAAATGGCCTGCTGTAAAATGTGTCTGGTCTTGAATTTGTTTCGCTTTTTATTAGTGAAAGCATTTCTTTTATTTGCATATTACAAGGAGTCCTTGATTTGTGGCAGTTCCGTTCCTACAATGCCTCGTAACACAATTTTCCATGAATAGAAACTTACATCACTCACCAATGCTAATGCAATAGTAAAGTAATAATCTAGGATATAACAGCACATTTCTATGATGGATGTTAACGTAATTAGGATTAAAAAAAATATGGAGAACATAAATATTAATACATATAATGAAATGAGATGAAAGTAATACAGATAATAAAATTGTTATTAGCTGCTTGTATATTAGTTGCCAGTGATGTCATTGGCACTTGGTAGATGACAAAGCATAAGATTTTGTCTCTCTTGCAGTACTCAGAAACAGCAGCAAATCTGGGGCAGAAAGAAAAACAAATTCAAGTTTGTTTTTCTTTTTTATCAGGAATTCATCAACTTATAGTTTAACAAAAAAATGTCTTTAACTCTTACCGGGAAACTCGATATGTATACACGTGTACATGTTTTAAGCGACAGTTGAATGACTTAAGCCAAGCAACTAGCCAATGTTTATCACTGTTTCTCAGTTTTCAGAGGATTTAACAATGCCTAATTTCATTTCCATGGTGATGACTTTCTTTTTCTTTAAAGCGCCACCCTCAGAAGAGGTTACACAACGCTTGGGAGCCATAACGAAGGGCAATAAGTTTCCTCAAATACAAGAGAGTGAATGCATAACAATCAAATATGGGATGCAACTAGGGACTGATCTACACCTTATGTATGAGGCAAATGGCATAAGTCAAAACACGATTAATGAAGATTGTGTCATAAACATGAATCATTGTAGGTTGGGACTGTCATAATCTGGGGACTTACTGTATATTTCTTTATACATTTTCTTTATTTCATGACTTTGTGTAACATCAGGTAATGCATGCATGCAGTTATATAAAAACTTGATATGAATTAAAGTTTGTTTTTTTTTTTTCTTTAAAAATGAAAAAAAAGTGACTATTACATCTCTCATTAACTAATATCATCCTTAGAGATTCTTGATTCATATACTCTGTGATCATCTTCAGGCAACTGGGACAATCTGATTTTTCACATACTCTTAGCGTGTTACCTCTGCAACTGACCTCCTTAGACCTACCTACCTTGTGTCCCCAGAACTCTTTTTAGAAAACCAAAGATGGAATTCAGAGCAGCATATTTGATCCAAATGTGTACTTTGTTTAATGGTTTATGATGTGACAAATGGAATTGGTGAACACAGTTCAAACTCTGGCTATGGCAGTTGGCATTGATTTTACACTCCTGCCTTTGAGGAAGGCATGAATCTATTCCTCCATTAACCGTAAATAAATAATACGGCATTTGATCCTCCTTAGCCTTGTCATCCATCTTAGGCATTAGGCTTGTAAAAATCCACATTGGCTATTAAAACTGTAGCTGCATTACAAGAAGCCTACAGCAACAAATCAAAATATTTGACCTGTTAAGAGCTTTCAAATTCAATAGTTTACATGTTTGTTAAACAGGTAGTAAAAATACATATATCACCTTTAGCAACTTCTACTTGGTATCAAGTCACTTGCTATTTAGAGTGTTATTTGCAAATGCTCATTATCAATAAATGTCAATTATTATTAAAGTATCATCATACCAATATGACTGATGGAAAAGATTGCAAACAGATTAAGAAAAATTATTTTATAATGAACAGTTAATGGACAGACATTATTTTTATTTCTCAATTCATCCTTAATTGAGCATTACACAAAAAGTCTTGGCTTCATTAGACTAAAAATGACATTACTCTTCAAGTTAGAACATTTTACCAGAGAGTATTGTGCTGACACAATTAGTTATTGTGCTACAATGTGCTGTTGTTGCTGTGTTAACAAGCACACTACATAAATTGGATGATTATACTACAGATAGGAAAAGGAAAACATGATACCTCACCTTTGCACAGTTCTGTGTTATCCTTCGCTAATGTACAGCATAGGTTCGAAGATGTAATATTCTGAAGTTGTCATCTGAATTTCTTAGATGAGCCTTTATTTGGTTATGATCCACACTGCTTATTTAATGGTTGTCATTGTCTTTATCCTCAAAGACTTTATTAAAATTAACTGAAATAATTTCATATCAGTATTACATCAAATTGATGTTTTTACAAGTTCCCTTGCTTTTGCTTTCTTTCTTCCAACTAGCTTACAGTCACATCACATTGAAACACTGATTCCCATAGGATCACCAAAGTTAAGCAACATAAAGCCTGGTCAATACCTAGATGAGTGACCACTTGAGGATATTAGATGCTATAAGATTGGATGTGTGGGTGGTTTAATGGGTTGGAATTGTTAATTGGAGAGCCGAGTCCCAATTCCCATTGGGTTCATTATGTTCATTTGTGCACAAATATCCTTGGGAAAGGTATGAAGCCACTTCTTCTTCCCTCAGCTATGGATTAATTAGTAAGACTTGTATCACTAAACCATTATTATCTAAAAAGAAAAGAAAAAATTCATAGAATCTAAAAATATTTTTTGGCTTAAAATAATCTGCAAAGGGTTGATTAGACATAGACAATTGAATCAACCAATCAAACTACATCGGCATGTCTTTTAGATTTATTTACATTTTCAGAAATATAAATGTATAGTAACTACTGTAGCGACAAAGTGAAGGATCAGTTTATATATTGATTGTAATATAGAACTGATCCCCTACTTTACATCCACATAATTTTTGCTTTTTTTTTTTTTTTTTTTTTTTTTCATCAAATTGTTATTAGGTATGAATCCACCTCTTCGCCCCAACCCCCACCTATTGGTTAATTAGTAAGATTTGTATTACTAAATCATTATTGTCTCCAAAACAGAAAAAAAAATTCTTAGAATCTAAGAATATTTTCTGGCTTTAAATAACCTGCAAAGGGTTGATAAGCCATAGAAAACAAATCAATCATTTCTTCCATCCCGAATTCCTTATCTTCAGTTTAGAGGTATCCATCTCAAACCAGATCAGTATGTGAGAATGTTCTCTGTGACCTGAAGATGGTCTTGTTGTCAATCAGTTGTTGTGAAGCTTTTGAATTTGTCTCTGCTTGATTCTTATCTACTGTCACTGCGTACATTCTGATTTAGAGAATAGAAAGAAGTGAGGACGTGTACGTGCAGGTAAGAGATGCAACCACCTAGGAGCGAAAGAAGAAAAAAATTTGTTTTTTCTCTCTTAAGGTGTCATGCATGGGTTTTTCTCAATTTAATTTATATTTTCACAAAAGCCATAAAACAAAAAAAATTTAAATCTCCTGCTTACATCTAACCTTGTTAGTTGCTTAGGCAGATAGAGTGAATGTTAATGTTGAGCCACAAATCTAACTGAATTTGATGACGTGGGAACCTATTTAATAATTCCTACTCTTTGAAAGAAAGAAAACTAATGTGTGGGGGAACCAGGGTCATTTGTGATTTGCCACAGATGTTCATGATCTGGAATCAAATTGTTATCTTCAGTTGTCATTTTTGTTGAATCTTTCATACATACAAATCAGGTTATTCCTTATCTTAAATGAATTATTATGAACTGGTTTAATCTTGCTGTTGAAAATGACAGCATTTTAAATATGAGGTTGGCCAGAAAGTTAGGAAGTGGGGGGGGGGAAAAAAAACAACATAATTTTATAAAGAAACACAAATATTTATTCTTCAAACTAAATTCTATCATTCTTGACACTCTTCTGCCAGTGATCAGCCAGTATCCAAATTTGTCCAAGATACCAGTCTGCTGGCTTTGAATCAAAAAACTGTAAACAAGTTTCCTTTCACTTCATCAAAAGTCTTGAATCGCTGGTTGCAGAGGAAATGTGCCATTGAGCGGAATAGGCCATAGTCACTCGGAGCAGCAGCATTGGGACCGAATGGTGGATGTGGAAGAATCTCAACACCGTCCATCTGTTTGAATTTCTCTTTAGTCAACCTGGCTGTGTGTAGCATCGCATTGTCTTGCCGAAACAAAGCCCAACCTTAACTGACCAAAGAAGGATAGTTTGTTGTACACATAGTCTATCTGCTTTCAGTTCAGTTTAGTGTTGATGGCGCAACCATATGGAACAAGCTCAAAATGCAGTACTCTTTGGAAATTCCACCAGACTTAGATCAAGATTTGTTTTCTTTCCACTTCCTAAGTGAATTAGGACTTTCTGTCCAATTATTATTTTTGTTGTACTTTGCTCTTTCACAGAATTACTGTTTTTCACCTCCCAATTTCATAAACAGTTTGCTGGTGTTATAACAGACACTGCCACCTGCAAGAAAAAGATACACTTTAGATATTTTATTGAAAGAAACTGAGAAAGTGTTATTGAAATTATTTTACTGAATATTGAATAGCTTTCAATAGTTATTGTAAACATTTTATGTTTAAAATGGCTAGATGTAACTGTAAGTTCTATGCTAACATTTTCTTCTCTTGCACTTCTCCTTTGTGGAACTTTCATCTGGCTTCTAGCTTTCCAGTTAACTTTGATCTTCAAAAATTTAAATTCAGTGTTAATCGTTATCTTTTGTCTTCTTAATTCCTGTTCCTTTTTTGTTCTCTCTCCTTAATAAGGTTTTCTTCTTTCTCATATTCTTTCACACCCAGTAATCCCTTATGTCTTAGTGGCTTTATTACCTTGCTCGACATTAAATGATTTTTAAAAAAATGAAGAAAATGGAAAAGGACAATAAAAGAACAGGATTCTGAAAGAAAAATGATGATGATGATTGACGCTGCATTTAAATTTTTGAAGATGATAGTTGACAAGAAAGTTGCCAAGAAAGCAAAAAGCTGGAAGAGATTATTACAGGTGCGAAGTACAAGAGAAGAAACTATTAGAACTTACTGTTAAATTTAGCAGTTTCAACAATAAATGATGAGGCCTAACTGCCAATCTAGTACTGCACTTAAATTTGTGATGTTGAGATACCAAAGAGGAAAACTCGTCAGTACAATTACTGTGAAAATATTTATAGAAAAGGGAAGCAACATTACAATGGTTGGAGAGTGATTGAAGCTGAGATACCAAGTCATGTTTGATAATATTGCAGATTCTTTGGATTTTATAAAGAATCTAAATACAAAGCAAATACACAGATAAATGGTAGACTTATAAACAAGAAAATAGAAGAAACTTTGCAGTGTGGCAGAGATGATTCTTGTAGAGATTTTTAATTTATATTTATTAGTTTTAACCTGTGAAAATTTTAGAGTTTTCCTATTTGAAGTTTCTGATAATTCTTAATTCTTCATTAGATTGAAAAACTCATATCTCTAGAAATTTCCCTATCATGTTGTTAAATATTTGAGATTAAAAACTTAAGTTCATGGCGAGTTCTATGACAATAAAATATTCATAGAAATTCCCCTATTGCATCGTTAAATATTTGAGCTTAACAAAATATTGCAATAACAGTCATAAATATAAATGCTTGTCATTATTTTAAGAAGTGGGTACAAATGAAAAGATTTGAAATTGACAACTTTTTCCATTTCACCAAAACAGCCTTTAAGCACTATCTTCCTTTTATTTTCTCACTGAAACCAAGTAGCATCTCTGAAATGTCTTTTGTCTTTCCACACAATAAAAACTGAATAGGCTATTATTTATGAGTTATTGAAAGGGTGTAATGGTCATGCAAACTAATGAAGAGGGGGACAAGCACAATAATTATATGATTCTACCTCTCTTGGACTTCCAAAAATTGTTTTACTAAGGATCTAGGGGGTCCAGTTCACTTAATTTTTACATTTTCTTGATATATTTTGCATATTGTTTGTAAGCAGAAGATAATTGGCCCTGAATTCTTTTTGCACCTGCAGTTTCAAGTTTTGGTATTTTGTTGAACCCGCTTTGCTCACATCTTAACACCTGGCAACTGTATTATCATCCCTGATCCTGATCCCTTCCCCACAGATCTGCACTGTCCATAAATAATAACACTGCTTTTTTCTTTTTTCTTTTACAAAGATTTCATGAGACTGTTTTCAAATGTAAATGATGTAATTCTAAAAACAATTTTTTTTAAACTTTTAAGCAACATTTTTTTAAATTAAATGCTAATTAAATTAATTTTCAATTTTTCAATAATAACTGGATTGTAATTAACCTTTAGCACTATGCATAATTAATATTACTTCCTTCTCGACTACATTCTTTTTCAAGGCATCTCAGTTGCAGTATCCTTATTGTTAATTTCATTCAAAGTTGTTTTCTGTTGCCATAGCAGGATATGACAACACAACTATAAAATTCAAACACACTACTGTTCAGGGATCAGTGTCACCTTCAGTGGCAGGATAAACTTTTTGTACAGCAAATGAAATCACATACAGAGTGTTAAAGGTTAATTTTCTTGTATAGATTCATATTTTAATTCGTACAGATATAGAATTTCTAGTTTCTTCTGTTTATCCCAGAGAATAGATTCAAAATGGTTAAGAAAAAAGAATGGTTAAAAGAAAAAATATTCTTTTGATTAAAGTACAGAATAAAGAGGATCTCATCCCCTCAGACTCTTCCATTAAGAAGAATGAATTAATATTTTGAAAAGTACACTATAGGTCAAACGTTTGGAGTGGAGGAACCTCTACATTTATTAATTACTGAATATACTTGAGTGTAATGCAAGTTTTGATAATCAGTCTTTTACACAAAATATAGGAAGTTGCACACTATACACAGGTAATTTTTTTTTTTTAAGAGGTTAAAAATCAGGTATTTTTGGTGACGGGTCACACTATACACAGGTAAATTTTTCTTCTGGAGGGTTTAAAATTCATGCAAAAAAAATCAGGGTTCACATTATACATGAAGTCAGCTTATACATGAGTATATACAATAGTAAGTTTCTTGCCTTTGATTAAATTAACTTCTACTGAGCTAGAATGCTGAAGCTATTTACCCCATTAGTGTACGGCATCCAATTTTTAGAGAGGGGGATTACCTAAAATTTGAAATCTGCCAGCCTTAAAATTATCATTAGCCAGCAAGGTAGATCTGGCAAAAAGGGCTAAACTTTAAGCAGGAATGAGTTAATTTCATTTTTACTATCACTGAATATAAAATAATAAAACCCTTGAGGAAGAGAAAGTACTAAAATGATCTAGTAAATTAACTTTGAAAAAGGTATGCAATTTTTAGGTGATTTATTTTTTAAATCCAGAGGTTTGCTCCAAACTTTTAACCTCCAGGGTACATCCAAAGAAGCTATTAAATTTGGTTAGAAGTGTCTGTGAAGCACTATATATTGTAATAAATTACCTCTTTGTTTCTCTGTTTGAAGATTCAGTTTCATTTTCTTTAGGGAAACTTCTTTTTTTTTTTTTTTTTTAAATCACCTACAGAAAGTCAGAGATTACTGATTAAAAAATCATGAGCTTTGGGATATGTGTCCAATCTGAACTTTCTTTTGACAAAAAAATCGTGTCCAAGATGAAGAGCAATAATAATAAAAAATTTTATGTTGCAGAATGTTTTTTTCTTTTTAGCTGCTTCTGATCTTAATGCCAAGAACAAAGAAAAATATAATTTTTCAGTTTAGATAAAAACTTTTACATTTTATCTATATTTGAGTGGAACAAAAATTTGTTGCATATTTCAAGAGGTAGCATTTAAATATACGGTTTTGTTTTATACATATTCTGAAAGGTGATATTTCAATGCCTTTCTATACAATTCATGTCTGGATTGTGAATTTTGTGTTAAAAGAGAAAAATGGAGGAAAATGACACATTTTTGTTATTTTATTCTTTTATATCTGGAAAGGAAGAAAGCACTTTACAAAAAATAAAATATATATTCACAATGTGGCTCAATAAATACATATCCTTATGCAGTTAAGTTTTGATCTGAGATTTTCACCATATAATGTTAGATCTGTGTGATCTATTAAGAAAAGGAGATTTCTATATTTCTGAGATTAGGTATTGTAACTGTTTACATTATTTACATTATTCAGACTGTTGTCCTCATCTTTATTGCCCTCTTAACAATGTTTCAGCCATTGCATGCTTCGGCCTTCTTTAGGTGATATTTCTTTTAATTTTGAACCAAACCCTTTATTTAATCCATGTAGGTAGATTGTTCTAGTTTCACATGGCATGCCTTTTCTGTATATCGCAGTATCAGTTAATTGCCTTCAATAACTCTCCAAGTTTTTGTTCTGCTGTGGCCTGGTATTGAACTCTTTGGGTGAAATTACTTTTGGATAAATGAACCAATGCCTTTAACCAATGGGCTATGTGTCCTTGAGTTATCAAGGATAATTAACTGAAACGGATATCTAAATGCATGACATGTGGAATTAGAACAATTTTCCCCTGTGGACTAAATAAAAAATTTTGGTTTGAAATTCCAAGAAATATCACCTAAAGAAGGCTGGAGTGTACAATGACCAAAACAGCATGAAAATGGCAATAAAGATGAGGACAGCAGTCTGAATAGTGTAAATAGAAAGGAGATTGTTGAAAAATGTGTTAAATAAATGATTTTTTTATTATTAGGCTACAAACTTATTGATTTACCTATGTGTGTAAATATGGCTTTGCTTTGATGGCTCTACCCTCCTCCCTTTACACAAGTGAAAAATTTAAGAAAGTGTTTTTTAATAATTTTCCCTCTGACTAATAATTGTGAGATTTTCTTTGTTTGGATTGTAATGCTTTATTTTTTCCTCTTCAATGTCTCATATTAAAAATATGCTTAATTTAAAAGATATGTCAACATTTATAGCCTTTTCAAAATCTTGGTAAACAAAAATTATTTTCATGATAAAAGCAGAAATAAAGAAAAATTACTTTATAACAACAATTTTTATTGGGATTTTTAATGAATTGATTCATGGGGTTGGCGGTGTGTTTAAACAAAGATCCTTATGTGCGTTAATCAACTTTTTATTATAATAGAAGATCTTCAGCCGTTATCGGTTGCTTTTAATATTTGATTAAATTAATTAAAATTTAAATAAAATTGAATTTAGAATGTGAAGTGGTTTTAATCATATGATTAAACTTGTTACAAAAGATACTGAAATAAAATTGATTTTTGACGTTATTTTAATAGTGGTGTTGATGACACCACTATTAAAATAAAGTGGTGCATGAGACAGGCAGTGTCTTTCTTTATTGGGCGGCAACCAGCTTCTCCCTCTTTTTTTTTTTTTTTTTTTCCTTTTTCCTTTTTGCAAATAAAAATTAATTTCTCCAATTTTTGCATTGGTTTACAAAAAATCTTTAAGGCATATTCCCTATATGAGACATTAGCCCAATTTATATTTAGCACCATTTATTTCATTTTTGCATGCCTATTATTTAAATAACCCCAAAACTTGCTGTATATTTAATTACTTCTCAATTTGTTATTAATTATCTGTTTTAAATAAATAATAACTTGACTGATTCATTTTCTGCAGACTTAATATGTTGGTAAAATATAGTGTGTAGATTATTTGGGACACAGGCGATGACATTAATTTGTTAAAAGAGTTTTAGATAGTCTTCTTTATTATCTACAATTATTTATATGAAGATTGTTTTCTGATATTTTCCTATTATTTTCTCAACAAAATGTATGCCTTGTTAAGGCTAATTACAAAAATAAAAAATAGGTTTTTGAAATAACATCAATATGTTAAACAACTCAGATCTTTGAAGCCAGCAATCTGTCTTTATCTATTCATCTCATTGTAAGATCATTGAAATACACGAATTGGACTTCACTCTGGTTTCTGATTGTTGTTTTATTTGAAATACAACTTGCGGCGAGAGCGAGAAGTGGAACCAGGGATGAAGTGCATTCTTCAAACAAGGAACCCAATTTGTTTGACAACCATCAGTAAAAAGTAGCAGGATCTAAGTGACTCCTTCTGTTTCCACTTCCTACTTTGTCCAGATGCTCTCTACCTAAAACCATACAATGACAAATATACTGTAATCACATGATTATGTGCTTTGCTTTCATTAGACAATGTGTAAAATTGATGAATTTCATATTAACATCAAGAAACTTATTAGACAACTGGAAAGGTTCAGTATAAAAATAGGTAGACACAATATGTTTACATTATTCAATGAAACATGTTTGAATGAAGATATGCTACTTATATATATATATATATATATATATATATATATATATTTACATATATTTTATTTATATATTTGTATTAAAAAAACACTTTTCCCGCTTTAATGCACATTCGACCATAACATTCCAACATAAAAGAAAAAATTCCATAATGGATAACTAATGAATGCTAAAGCATAACTGTCAGCCATAGCATTTAAATGCAAAAGACAATAATTCAGTAATGGATAGCTACACAGTTTTTGCCTTAACAATTGCACCCCTGATGATAATGATGATCTCAGAAAGAGATAGAAAGTACTTGAGTGATAAAAGTGATTCTCACTGTTACAGTGCATTTCTTGCCTTATTTAATTGTAATATACGAAAAATGTCTGTGAATATGAAAGGATTATGATCAAAATAAGCAGACATAGTGTTTGTAACTTATTTAGACATGCCTGAAAGAGAATTTGCTGCCTAAACACAAATATATATATATATATATATATATATATATATATATATATAAAAGCAATTTCTAAAGAATTAACTGATTTTTTAATTTTTTAATCAGACATTTTTATTACTTCAAACATTATTTTTAGTGGAAACACATATTTGAGTAGAAATTCTATTTATTTTGAACGGTATTTTGTCTACTGGCTTGCATACTCAAGAAAACTTAATAATAAAGAAAATGAATTTCTAATGAAAGGGATGGATTTTTTAATTATTAATCCAACAGACTTTTATTACTTAAACGTTATTTTCATGTTAGATATATCTGCTAAGTTTTGTATCCTATTTCAAGAGTCAGAGAATAATCTGTGTTTAAAGGCACAGTTCAATTTTACTTGATCATCAAAGCACTCTATAGCCAAGAGGTCCAAAACACTTTTTCTCTAGACCAGCATATCTTAAACTATAGATCGCGTCCCCCAAATGGGATTGCAAAGTGAAATGCTGGGGGTCACGAAAATTAAATTCAAACACTTGAATATCAGTTTATATGTTATTTCACAAAAGCACAATATTTAACAAATTGTGCCGCAATAATAAAATGCATGTGCAGCATAGTTGTAACTTGTGCAGTGACAATATATATATTTTCAGTGTAGTTAGTTAATACCTGGTGTTATGAAAAAGCTTGTGATGAAAAATGGGGTCATGAATGAAAAATGGATAAGAAGCGCTGCTCTAGAGCAATGCAGGTTCAAATCTTGCCAGAGAGTGCATATTTTTCTTTAATAAGATTTCTCGAATATTCAGGTCAGTAAACAAAAATAAATGTACTGTTTAATAAATAGATGAAGTGTCTAGTCAAATATTAGTGTCCACTAAACAATATCTAAGTAATAAAAGAAAATGAATAAATAAATAAGAAATAAAGAAAAATCCTGCCCAAGGCCACATTTTCCTTTATTTTCTCAATTATGCGTACTAGTAGATGAAATACTTACCGTTCAAAATAAATGGAGCTTCTACTACTTAAATACTGGTTTCCCATTGGACCAACTGAGGATAAGTGAAATCTCACATCCCATCAATATGGTTCTGCTGTTCAACAAATGCTATACTACATAAATGGTAAAAAAACAACTACAAATATTAGAAGCATTAACCATAAGACAAGCAATCAAATATCGATAAAATTTCACTCACTTTAGGAACTGTTATATCCCACATTGTTGGGATGAATAAAAATGAATGAAAATAAAAGACAAGTGTATTTTAACACATAATAAAATAAAATTTATTCCTTTACTGCCTGAGAACAGCAAGGATTAGTTTGAATTCAGACCATGAATTCCATGTGTGTCAGCTTTTCACCATGTTGAAATCAGAAGTGCCCACGCTGACTAAAGAACAAGGGAAGTAACTCAATTGTATTTTGAGTTATTACCTTTATAGGGAGAGTAAGTTAACATCCCCTAACAGCAGCAAAACATTAAATATATTTCACAATAAAAAAGTAAAGTGATGAAATTTTTAAAACCAAAGAAATACAATGCACGTCTGTAAAGACAAACCTATCAACACACACACACAATTCTATGCAAGGGATTTGGAAAATCCTCTGCAAGAAACCTACCCATCAAAAATGAATGAAGAATGTTTAATAAATTCTGGTACTGTTATTTCAGGAACATGTACCAGATGATTTCCAGCCAATGAATCCTCGTTTATACAAAGTTGGATTAGGAAGGGGTTATTTGGAACTTCCACAAGGTAAGCAGATCTACCTTTCTCTCTCTCTCTCTCTCTCTGTCTTCTAAATGTGTGCTTACATTTATGTGTTTATATATAAACTAGTTTACTCCTGCGATCATGGCATATATGAAATTCATGTTTTGTTTAGTTCTTACTAGGATTAGGTTTTTGTATCCAGGTTTGCAGATAGATAAGGGGTTAGTGGCTTTGAGTATGAAGTTGGCGAACTGAGTTCAATTTCCATTTGTGATCATTACATTCACTTTCACACAAATACCCTAGGGAAATGTATAAATCCATCTCTACTGCCCCCAGCTATAGGTTAAGTAGCAAGGAAAACTGTTCTCTTACCATGATTACCAACCAGCCTGAGAAATACAACTTTGAATTCAAAACCTTTTGTAGCCCTAGCAAAGCACATGCCATTGAAAAGATTATGGAATTCACAATTAACTACTATGATCACTGAAGTTAAGCAATGTCAGTCCTGATCAGTACCTAGATGGGTAACCACTTGGGAATACCAGGTCCTGTAAGCTTGAACGTGTGGGTGGTGTAATGGATAATGGCTTAGAATTGTTAATCTGTCAGCAAAGTTCCAATTTCAGTTGGGTTTGTTATATTCATTTATGCATAAATACTCTTGGGAAAAATATGAATCCATTTCTTCTCTTCCAGCTATGGGTTAATTAGTAAGACTTGAATAGCTAAACCATTATTTTCAAAAAAAAAAAAAAAAAAAAAATTGCATTCAAAATATTTAGATTTCAGCATTAAATAATCCCTAGAGGTATTGATATGCTGCTAAACAAAAGCAACTGTGGTGTGGGGTGGTGAACTTTTATCAACTCAACTGAAGTCTTTGATGTACGTAGGTAGGTAGATATCTGAGTCTATGAGTTTTTTTTTTTTTTTGGTTTTGTTTTCTATTATCGTTGCACTCTGCTCTTACATGTTTTTGTTGTTGTTTTTTTTTTTTTACTTACACAATTTTGTAAATATCTTGAAACAATCAACCATTTTTATATTAAAGAGAACCAGAGAAACCATAAGTTACAAATGATACAGGCAAAAAAAATATGTGAATACACTTGACACATTTTATATGGCCATTGGTATCTGTATGAAATAAACAACCATCTTGGATACACTTCTATATGTAGTGTCCCTTCAGACAATGGCTCTCCATAACTGTAACTCTTCTTCTGTAAGCCTATGACAGGAACTTCCTAAATTCCAGCCAACTTCATCACATACATACATTCATACATAGACATGTTTTGTTTTTTTTGCTGAACCAGAACTGATATTAATCTTACACAAAAGATTTGTCATAATGATTTGAAGCAAGGTTTTACATGGCCGGATGTTTTTCCTGACACCCTGCTCCAACATTAACAGTAGTCCAAGTACCCAAGTGTTTTTATCAAGATACCATCTTTAAAAAGTTTGTCATTCAAGGCTCGAGACTCCATCCTAGTTTTTTTTTTTTTTTTTTTTTTTTTTATGGAATTCACCACATGCAAGGTGTGAAAGAATTAGAACTAGAATCATTATTAAGGAGCAAGACAATAGAAGAGTAATCTGGAAGACAGCAGATAATGATTGACATTGCATTTAAATTTTGGAAGATCAAAGTTGACCGGAAAGCATGAAGCCAGGAGAGTATTCCACAGGTGAGAAGTGCAAGAAAAGAAACTGTTAGAATAGAACTTACTGTTATCTCTAACCAACTCAACTGTAATTTGATGAGACCTTGTTGCCAATCTAGTACTTTGCTTAAATATACACATACACACACATGTTGGCCGTTGACTCCTATAAGAAGCTCATCTGCCCTTTGACAGGTCTTGTTTTGTGTCCTGTGGGGTACGTGCCACTCACCTTACCAGCAGAAAAGCTAATGGGAGAGCAGGTTTAGATGCCAACTACCCTAAAAGATTTTATTTAGTTGGACTTGGGAATGACAGCAATTAAGAGGTTGTTTCACACTCCTCAAAACCTCCAATCTTCCAATCAGAGGCCCTGCTGCCAGATGTAATTTAAAATCATACCCAGGACAACATATTACATTTTTTTTTCTTTTTCTCATCCACTGGGTGGTTCTGAAGGTTTCTCTCATAAATTTTACTGTCTATACAATCATGAAAACTGCCTCATTTCAGGCTCAGGTAATGAAATCATTGACCACCCACTTCATTGGTGTTCTCAGCTACTTGTATAGGGACACATTGTATCATAAAAGTCTTAATTTTGACTATCAAGATTTATCTATAAATTCAAAGCACCACATGAATTTCTTTCTCATTGAATATTTAAGATAACTATGTACCTAGGTATTCTCTCACACTTCTCAGTCAACTTTGATCTTCAAAAATTTAAATGCATTATCAATCATCTTCTGTCTTAATTCCTGTTCTTTTATTGTACCCTCTCCTTAATAGCATTTTTTTTCCTTTCCTATTCTCTCACACTCAGTAACCCTTTGCGTCTTAGTGGCTTTATTGCTTTGCTTGGCGTGAAATGATTTAAAAAAAACTGCATTTCATATTTGATTATAGAAGAAGAAAAATACAGACTGTTTATAATTCTGGCTTTAGATTGAGGAATTGAAATGACAGCCAAAAACAGCATGTTTTTATGCAGTTGTTATATCAGAAATATTTTTAGAGAAATATTCAAGTTGTGTTTGTTTGGATAGTTCAAGTTATACAATGTTATACAATGTCCACACATCAATGAAAGTGGGACAGTTTTTTCACAAATTTAAAAAAAAGAAAGAAACTTGAGGCAAATTGGATGAATAAATATTGAAAAGAACCTATAGAGTATATGACAAATGAGGGAATTGCAAGAAGAATAGTAACTACAAAGAAATTATTGTAGAAAATCTGATTTGGTTAATTTTGTTTAGTGGCATATTAACTTCTATGGGTTATTTAATGCCGAAATGTAAATATTTTGGACACAATTCTATGCTTTCAACTACAAATATTTTGTACATAGTTTTATACTTTCAGTGTAAAGGTTTGTTTTTTTTATATATATATATATATAGTTTATAGATCATAAAATGTACTGTTGGTAATTTTACTATAAAAATATATTTTTTTAGTGTTGCATTGATTGTCATTTTGCTATAAAAATGTTTGTTGCTCATTTTATTTTAAAAATGTACTGTTGATTTTTTTTTTGGGGGTTTAACTATTTGTCCATAGGTGCTACAGGTGCTACTTCTCTGCGTCAGGGTGGACTTGGGAATGACAGCAATTAAGAGGTTGTTTCACACTCCTCAAAACCTCCAATCTTTCAATCAGAGGCCTTGCTGCCAGATGTAATTTAAAATCATACCCAGGACAACAGAAAATCTGAAAGTGACTGCTGAAATTCTTGAGAGATAAAAAAAGAAGGCTTAGAGAATTTACCACTCACAGGACATACTGAAAGCAAAAGAAGCTGAGGAAAACAGCAAGTAATCTATTTGGCAAGTTTCTGCAAATGGGCAGAGGAACATGCCTCACAAGGAAAAGATCATGGTTCACTATGTTGTGCTAGACGGTTTTTCTCTCCAGAGTCTAACTTAATAACTATAAGCCTACCATTCACCCATGCTTAGAATATTGCTAAGTCTGGTGCTCCTGCTATCTATCTAGAGCTTGATAAAATCCAAAGAAGAATCGGCAATATTATTGGCCTGATTTAAAGCATCAGAGATTCAGTCACTTCCCCACTGCTGTAGGATTACCTCCCTTTGCCTTTTTTATTAATACATTAACAATAAGGTGCATCCGATACAAGTCCCAGGGGTTCACTAGAGGCAGATGGTTACATTAAGGGGGGTAGTTTATATGGATAGGGGGGGGGGATAATAGTTGATCCTAAACTTGAGCAGGTTAAGATTGTAGTGATCAGGGAAACATCCTCTTGGGAGTTTGTTCCACAGAGATATGGTGCCTAGACTATTTGAATTTACACACAGTACTAGACTAGCAATGAGGTCTCATCAATTTACAGTTGAGCTGGCTAAATGTAGCCATAAATTCTATGCTAATAGTTTCTTTTCTCACACTTCTTGATTGTGAGACTCACTTCCACTAACATGTTTTCCAGCTGACTTTAATCTTAAATGCAATGTCAATCACTATCTGCTGTCCTCCTGATTACTCTTCCTCTGTTCTTGCTCCTTAGCAATGTTCCTGTTTCTAACTCTTCCACACCCAGTAACCCCTTGTATCTCGGTGGCTTTACTGCCTTACTTGGAGTGAACACAATTTTTAAAAAAAAAATGAACATGTGGCATATTGAGATACAGTAATGAAAATATAGTCTCTTCTACAGATTCTTTCTTATTTTGGTTTTGTGAACAAAGATCTCGGAATGGGTCTGTCCATGTCTGCTGTAGGCTCTCCCATGGTTTACCAATTCAATATTGAATAGGCTGATCTAGCCACAGTGGAGAAGGTTGGATTTGAGTTATGCAGTTGGCAGAGTTTTCCGTCTTGTCCATCCCTGTTATAGTGATTTCTTCAGAGAGCTTTGTATCTTTTTGGAGCTGCCTCACAGTCACCTTGTCTAGTGGAGAGCTCATCATGCAGTAGAATTTTCAGCCAGTATTAGTCATCTTCAGCAGTATGATAGACAAAAATTAAGATTTTGATAGCATTTGCAGAGAAATAAATAAAACTGATAAGTAAGGATTTTTTTTTATATATTGGGTTCCCATTCTCCCAATAAAAAAAACAGACAAGATAGAATTAGGCATCTGCTTGATTAAAATGCAAAGAGAAATTATCAGTTACTCTCGAGTTTTAATGAAGAGACTTGGTAGAAATTATTGACCTTTTGACCATTTTTTTTTCTCTTTTCACAGTGGATATCCCTCATAATAAACTTGACCAAAAATTACTGGACACCAAGTGTGTATACATCCTGGACTGTAACTCTGATCTGTTTGTTTGGTAAGTATCAATGTTTATATTTTGATCTATATGAGGAGTTACTGAAAAATTCTCAGGCCAGGAACTTTTCAACATTTCCTCATATACATTTCTGAGATGAGGTATTGTAACTATTTACACTATGTGATTTGGGCTGTTTGCCCTCATCTTTATTGCCATATTCATGATGTTTCAGCTGCTGTACACTCTGACCATCTTCAGGTGATATGCATTGGAATTTCAAACTGAACCATTTATTTAGTCCACAGGGGTAGATTGTTGTAATTAATTCCACATGTCATGCCTTATTTAGATATCTCAGTATCAGTTAATTCCCTTTAGTAACTTAACTCCAAGTTTTTTGTTCCCTCTGCTGTGAGATATCCAAAAAAAGGTATGGCACATGGAATTAGTGTATAAAAGTATATAATTCAAAATGTCAAAACCTCTCATTCCTCCCAAAATTTCTGATGAAACTAAAATAAAATAGTGAAATTTTAAATTGTAAAATTTCAGATGTAACTAAAAATATATCTGTAAAAGGATAATATGAAGACAAAAGGATAACTTAATCAACACATTTCGTCCTCAATTTTTCAAAAAATTTTAAATTTAAGAAATGCTCAAAAATATTCATTAAGCTAACTGAAAAGTCTGGATAAATTATGGCGGATGCTAAGTGTAAGGTAATTTAATATCTAATAAACAAAAGTGAGTAAATTATATTGTTGAATTTTTTTTTATAATGTAATTAATATTTATATTATTTTGGGATTAATTTATGTATTATATATCTTAAATAACAACATTTTTACTTTTGTTTATAAATACTTGTTGCAAAATAAGATCCTTAGAATTGCCTTCATAAAGTCCATCAGAGTACAAAACATGTCAGCTATGATAAGTTTTCCTTGTGTGTGTAATATATATATATATATATATATATAAAAGTGAACATAGAAGTCAACACTTAGAGGCGACAGTCTGTTTCATGTGGCCCGACGATTGCATCTAGCATGAAACAGTGTTGTCTAAGTGTTGACTTCTATGTTCACTTTTATATTTACACACGCTCTATCTCTGATATTGAGCACTTTATCCCATAAATATAGCACACTTTAAGACTATATTTCTTCATATATATATATATATATATATATATATATATAGAGAGAGAGAGAGAGAGAATTTTTATTAGTTACAAATTGTGAATTTACGAGGTGAATGATACAGAGAACAATGAGTGCTTAATATATTTATTCAGCACCAGTATCCGGTGTTAACGGGTACATACATAAAACACAGAACAATAAGTAACAAAACAATTAACAAGACAACTTACAAGGAATAGAGGAGGGTCAAATGCTGTATAACCAAACAAAGTAATATCAGTCCAAATATTAATCAGCTTACTATCAACTTATTAATCAACTGCTGAAGGGGTGCTAGCAACTCTACAACACAAATTCACCAAATTTATCATTAAGCTTAATTATTAATATTGTCACTGAAATATCACTATGGCTGATGAAGGAGAGGGCAGATAGTTAAACGGTTCTTCCCTGCTATTCATCTTAGTCATTTGCTTGAAATTTTTTAATATGTAATTACCAATAACCTTGAATTATCTCCCCTGGAAACACTTCTTTTTTTTCTCAGTTTATATTTTTTTTAAATTACTTTGAAACTAGTCTCTCATTTGAACTGAACTTTACTTTATTCTCCAAGTCAACCTTGATCTTCAAAAATGTTAAATGTCAGTTGTTATCTTCTGTCTTTTTAATTGTTGTTCTTTTATTTTTCTCTCTCTTTAATAGTATATTTTTCTCATATTCTCTAACACTCATTAACCCCTTGTGTCTTAATGGTTTTATTGCATTGCTTGGGGGTGAAATGATTTTTTAAAAAATGTCAGAGCTTTTAAAAACAGTATTGTGTTAATAAAAGTTGTGCTATGATGTGTTGTTATTGCCGTGTTACGGTAACAAAGATACAAATAGGATCCTTATTATATAAATATATTTTTACTTAATTTAATGAATTGATACTAATTCTTTTTTGTTTCATTCTTTCATGGTAAAAAGTGATAATTTCTTTTTTTTTCTCACACTTATTATTTAGGATTGGAAAAAAATCCACACGTCTTGTGCGAGCAGCAGCCCTGAAATTGTCACAGGAAGTGTGTAGCATGCTCAAACGACCAGAGTATGTGACAGTCACAAGGTGTCTGGAAGGGTAAGCTGGATTTTGTGCAAAGTTCAACAATATATTGTTTAGAATAGCATTTATCTTTCAACACCACTCCTATAACTAAGACTTCATCAGAGTTGATAAGCAAGGTGATGCAGGTGATGTAATGGATAGTGGCACAGAATTAAAAAGAGAGCTGTGTTTAAATTCCAGTTGGAGTGTTACATTCACTTATGCACAGATATCCTTGGAGAAAGTATAAATCCACCTCTTCTCTCCAGTTATGGGTTAAAAAGTAGGACTGAAAACAAATCTTTTGTTACTCTCAAAAAATTATTAATGCAACATTTACTCTCAAAAAAAAAAAAAAAATTATTCTTACAATTCAAAATATGTTTCAATTTTAAATAACCCACAAAGGGTTGATAAGCTGTAAAAAAAAAGAAAGCAAAAAACAAGCAATCAATGATTGATACACAAAGTCTCCTACTGTATGGTGTCTCTAATAGAGGTAGGTGTAAACTTGAATTCAGTAGAAATGTTAGTTTGCTATGTGACATCATTAAGTAATAACTTTCTCATGGCTATAAAAAAAAACCCAGCATTTTAAAAAAAGTATATATTGAAATTTATTAAAATGGGTGTGGGTGAGGAAAAGAAAAATATATTATTCACCAAAAAGTGGTCAATCAAAAAATATAACATAAAAAAGCACAGCAACAGCAAAATAGAACCTAACCTGTAATTGCACCTCAATCTTCAAAGCTCAATCAAGGACAAAACACAAATATATGCACAGTGGTCAAAATATCAAGGAAGGAAAAAATATTAGCAAAGAATCAGTATTATGACTCACAGACAGATTATATTAAGACCCAGCAGCCATTCCTTCTTCTTACAGAGGGAAGATTGCTTAGACTTAATATACTGGGTCTTGAGTGCTTTCAAATGAATTTACTCTGCTGATGAGACAAAAAAATTATCTGGTAACCAGTTAGCTCCTTTCTATTGTTGTGTTGTTTTTTTTGTTTGTTTTTTGTTTTGTTTTTGTTTCTTGCTTTCCAGCAACTTATAATTAATGACAAAGTGGTAAAAAAATTTTATGTGACACATTCCATCCTTTAGAACTTCATCAGATTAAAGCAATGGTTTTATTGATGTAACTATATATGCATATAAAGGGGAGGGGAAATGTAAAAATGCAAACATTGGTTATAATTATGTATGGATAGAAACCACTGAAAATGTTGGAATGTTTAAAATTTTACATTCAGACTTATTCTTTATCATTTTTTCCACTTTTGTCACTAATTTGCCTTACATTGTTCTGATATATAGGGTGTGGCAGAAATAGCTCTTACTGTCTTATCACTATGTGGGAGGTATTTCTGGCGCACCCTGTATACAAATTTATATATCATATTTTCCAGTATATTTGTATATATTATGTGAATATATACTCTTTGAAAATGTATATTTTTAAAACCATGATAGTAGTTTGGAGCTCCTACAACAAATTAAGTAATCAGTCAGTTATGTGCCACGTGTGATACGCACTTAGGCAATTACGTATCTTTCAATGTATGACTGACAAGGCAGATTTTTTTTCTGCAGTAGACCAGTTGCCATCCAAGGCTATAGAACCCAGTCTGTTCTGCTATTTACCCATAGCTGGGGGGAGAAGAAGAGGATTCATACCTTTCCCAAGGGTATTAGCACATAAGTGAATATAATGGAATTGACTGGAATTTGAACTCGGCTCTCTGATTCCTCAATCTGAGCCGCTACCCATTAATCCAACCTGCTTCCCTAAGTAATACCTTTCATTATTCAGGATTAATATGTCACAGTTATATATAAAGCAGAATTCAGTGGTAGAATTTTTGACACTAAAAGATTGTGCGTCAATTAAAATTGGCATATGAATGAAACTTTGAAAGCATTCAAAATGTGCATTCACAAAATAAAACATGAAAGAACTTTTTTTCCTTCACTTTCCAACAGCGTATGGCTGCATTGCAGTTAACAAACAGCATAGACAGTGAGAAACATGCAGTTAACAGTTGCACACTCTCCGTGGAGATCCTGTTTAGCACCATCAGATTTCTGATTATTCTCAATAGTGAAAACAAAAAATGTTGAAACGTCAATATATTTATCCAATTTTAAAATCACTGGATGTAGTTGAACTAAAAATAAATCAGAAACCTTTACGGACAGAATGAAAAAGATGGATAAAAAATATTTTTCTATATTGACAGTATGGGAGAATATGATAGATAAATTTTTATATGCCAGAACAGTGTTATGAAAATTAATGACAGAGTGGAAAATGTTTTAGTTTATGGTAATGAAATTGTTTTTCTTTTTGCTTTCCACCCCATTGTTATATTATATATTGGTATTAAGCAAATGACAAAGTGGGTAAAAAAATTTGAGGGTGTGGTCTGTTTAGTTCTTTACAACTTCACCAAACTAAATGTGACGTCTCTGCTGATATAACTATTGTCACCTATGTGACAAAAATAAGATAAAGAGAGTAAAGGGAACGGCAAGAAGACCAACTAAGTTACTTTAGTAAACGTAATAAGTTTTATTTTTATTTAGTGTTTTGGTCAGTGGGAAGGAAATAAAAAGACTTACCAGCAAAGAATTAAAATTAATTTGAATTAACTTCAATCAGGTGTTGCTGGGTTTTTGTGGTATACTTACATGTCCTGTGAAACAGTCAGCTCTGGTCCAAATTTCTACAACCACTGAATGCCAACCAACTTGCTTAATTTTGGCACTAACCAACGAAAGTCTAGATGAAGACCCTCATTTGTCAGGTCATCCTACCACATAAAAGATTGTTCAACCAACACTTTTATCCACTGGGCCATGTGTTCTGCCTCCCGATATAAGTCCATCTTGCACAGATAACCATATAAACACCTTACAGCAATCAAAACTCTGACGACAGCCCTGTTCATCTGCAGGTTTATTGAAAGCCAAATGTGTGAATCTAGAAAAATGAAATAAATACAAACTTGAGATTACTTTAGTCTGAATAACAAATTAAATAAATGAGTTAAAAAGGAAAGAAGAAATATGACAAAGAGGCCCAAACAGTGAACATATCTATGAGACTGTGGGTCTAAATGGATAAAAGAGGTAACAAGTAGTTTGCTTACAGGAATATGTTTTACAGTTTGCAGTGATATGTTTACAGAAAGGAAGAAAGTTACATGAAATAACAGTATGACACAATGTGAGCGCAATCACATGGTGAAAAGGGTTCTACATGATGAAGTACAGTAGCAAAGATAAATGTATTCAAGATGGTCACCCTAAACAAATGTTCAAATAACAGGATATTAAAGGAGACCAATGCAGCAAGAAAAAGGTTTAAGTTGCATAGATTCAGGAGGACAAGAAAGCAAGAACTGAGTGCTTTGCACCGGTTCCGGTAATTACTATGGAATTATAGGAAATGGTAAAAAATAAGGTGACTAATTTAAAATGTATCTAAATTAAAGGTGGGGAGAGACGAACAAAGGGAAATAAAACAATATATGTACTCTACCATGGCAACAGAACAAGAGTATTTAAAGTGTAATGTCTAAGGAAATGCCAGGATGTCGCTAACAATCCTTGCCTACAATACTGACATTTAGTTCTAGATAATAACCAAGACTGTGAAAAGTAGGGAAAAAATGACAAAAATACAAACATTGGAAAGCTTATCCATAATTTTCATCTGCATATGCACAAAGGGAAATAAAACAATATATGTACTCTACCATGGCAACAGAACAAGAGTATTTAAAGTGTAATGTCTAAGGAAATGCCAGGATGTCGCTAACAATCCTTGCCTACAATACTGACATTTAGTTCTAGATAATAACCAAGACTGTGAAAAGTAGGGAAAAAATGACAAAAATACAAACATTGGAAAGCTTATCCATAATTTTCATCTGCATATGCACAAAGGGAAATAAAACAATATATGTACTCTACCATGGCAACAGAACAAGAGTATTTAAAGTGTAATGTCTAAGGAAATGCCAGGATGTCGCTAACAATCCTTGCCTACAATACTGACATTTAGTTCTAGATAATAACCAAGACTGTGAAAAGTAGGGAAAAAATGACAAAAATACAAACATTGGAAAGCTTATCCATAATTTTCATCTGCATATGCACAAAGGGAAATAAAACAATATATGTACTCTACCATGGCAACAGAACAAGAGTATTTAAAGTGTAATGTCTAAGGAAATGCCAGGATGTCGCTAACAATCCTTGCCTACAATACTGACATTTAGTTCTAGATAATAACCAAGACTGTGAAAAGTAGGGAAAAAATGACAAAAATACAAACATTGGAAAGCTTATCCATAATTTTCATCTGCATATGCACAAAGGGAAATAAAACAATATATGTACTCTACCATGGCAACAGAACAAGAGTATTTAAAGTGTAATGTCTAAGGAAATGCCAGGATGTCGCTAACAATCCTTGCCTACAATACTGACATTTAGTTCTAGATAATAACCAAGACTGTGAAAAGTAGGGGAAAAATGACAAAAATACAAACATTGGAAAGCTTATCCATAATTTTCATCTGCATATGCACAAAGGGAAATAAAACAATATATGTACTCTACCATGGCAACAGAACAAGAGTATTTAAAGTGTAATGTCTAAGGAAATGCCAGGATGTCGCTAACAATCCTTGCCTACAATACTGACATTTAGTTCTAGATAATAACCAAGACTGTGAAAAGTAGGGAAAAAATGACAAAAATACAAACATTGGAAAGCTTATCCATAATTTTCATCTGCATATGCACGTTTATTTAAACATTAGAAAAATACAATTAAAAAAAATGAAACATTCAGACCTTGTTGTTTGAATTTAATACATCTTGTTTAAATGAATTCAAGACCAGATTCAATAAATTCTAAGAAAACCCATGCCATCACTCTACTTAGGGGTAATCATATTGGTAATCCAAATTCTTGTTCATAAAAATTATTGTTAAAATGTAAATAGCATTGTTTTCCCAAAATATTTTACCTAAACAATCAACATACACTGATATATTGATAATTGTCTATTAATATATCCTTGTGGTACTAATTTAGCTTATCTTGTAGATAAACTAAACAACAAAGTTGAACATACAATAAAATTTACATTTTTTACAATTTTCCTGCTACACCATGTTTTACAGTAGCTGGAAACTTAAGAGTCCACCAAATATCAACTAATAAAAATGATCTCATAAATTTCTATTTTCATCATAACAACGATATAAAATCCAGAATAATCATCAGATTCCATTTAAGAGCACTCAGAATTTGCAGTCCTCAGTATTTATATGGAGAGGAGAAATACATTCAAGCTCCTCCAATACCCTCTTTCATATTTAATATGCATCAAGAGGCTCATAAAATATTTCCCAATAGAAAAGCAATCCTTCCTGATAAACCAACAAAATCAAAATATACTATTCTACCTACCAACTCTATCACAACTAGAATTGAAAAAAATTATCTTTGCTTAACATAAAATTTGTTACAACTACTTCTGAAACAATAAAGCACTTAATACAATACAAAATCATAAGCTAAAACTTGAAAGGGGGAATTTACTCTATCACCTGTTATAATTGCCACAAAGAATACATCGGAGAAACCTCTAAGAATTTAAATGCACAATTATATGAACACAAAAGGGATCTTTTACAAAATAATATATTAAATGTATTAGCTACTGACTGTAACAAGACTGATCACAATCTTGATTTTAAAAAAATGCTAATCTAATTAAAAGAAAACAATTTACTAGGATGAAAAGTGCTTTAATTGTTAGTATATTTGCATCCAGGTTCTTACAATGTTTCACCTTTCTTGGCAGATCTTCTGTTATCAGAATGTGGAATATTTAATAACAAAAATGATGAAAAGAAAAAGAATCTAATTGAAATTGGCTAAATTATAAAGCAAAAACATACATTTAAAAAAAAAAATTATTTTAAATTTAAAAATTATTTAAATATAAAATTCTGCGAATATGTAGTGACATCAACGTAAGCATAAACTTAGTGTGATGAAGTCCTATAACACAAAATGTGTCACATGAAAACTTTTTCCACTTAGTAATATATATATATATATATATATATATATATATATATATATATATATATATATGCACACGGAATCTCTTGTCATTTTTGACATATGAGGGTGAAGCAGTTCAGTTCTTAGAACCAACAGCCAGGCTACCTGCACATATCTGTTGATTAGTGGTGAAGGCTTGCAGAACAGCCACATGATAGCCTTGGGTGGCAACCAGTCTAGGAGAAGGACTATTCCAAATTCAAAACCTGTGGAGAGTCATTTGGGGACCTTGTGGCATACTGTGTACCAGTTCTCTGTATTTGTGTGTGTGTATTTGGAAAAACCTCGGATAGCACAACTTGCAGAACAAATCAGTACCCGAGGAAAAATGGGGAATACAAAAAAGAAAGAACCAAGAACATTAGAATAAGGCGAAAACAATTGTCCAGTGTTTAAGCTCTAAGTTCAAAGAAGAAAAAAAACGAGTAAAAACACAACTGCGTAAAGTACTCAATACACTAAGTAGAGCAAGCCTAAGATAAGATAATCCTAAGGAGCCAGGCAAACCTACCTAGGTTTTACCTAAATGGATCTTCAGGGTACTGCCTGATGTATATGTGTGTGTGTACATATATATATATATATATATATATATATATATATATATATATATATATATAAGGCTCAGACACTAATATACCATGGTTATAACATTACATTGGAATTGTAATCACGATCCAATTCATCAGACCTACAAATTCAAAAAGAAATATTAGTGTTTGAGCCTTTTATATTATATTCTTACTCTGTCCTGGACGTTGAGTTCTACCTGGATTCTATCCTCTTGTAAATTTATATATTTATATATATATATATATATATATATATATATATATATATATATATATATATATATATATATATAATATAAAATTATAACAAATATGTTTTAAAATCACAACAAAATGGCTATTTTTGTAGTAATTTTGTAACATATTTATGTTATAATTTTTTAATAAATAATTATATTTGCTCTATTCTGTATTGAGCACTCTTTTAAGAATAGTATTTTTTGGTTATTGGAATTTATTCTGTATACACCAATCCTACACTTGGATATATGTATATATATATATATATAATAGAGAGAGAGAGGAAAGAAAATACCCGATGAATATTCTTTGAAAATGTAAGATTTCTGAAGCAAATTAGAGTATATGGATTCTCAAATGTTGTAAAGACAACAAAAAACAAGGAATGGAGCCTGAATGATCCTATGGAAGATAGCAGAATTTAAATATTCCAGAATTTATAGGTTGGACCAAAGTTGGCCTTGTGTAATTTTATTACTTTTCTCTCTTGCCATTCTTTAAGCCTTTCTTTGTCTATCCACCAATCCAGTGATTTCATTACGCTGACCAATCAAGCAAAATTTAACCATAGAGAATGATGTTGCTGTCTTTGTCTTCTCGCAGTACTGAACCGCAGATATTCAAGACCAAATTCATTGGCTGGGATGATGTCATTGCAGTTGACTATACAAGATCTGCAGAATCTGTTATTCGAAGAGGTGCTGATATGAAGGTAAGACTTTCTTAAACATCTTTCTTATTATTGACATGATAACCAGATGTGGCTTGAATAAATGTATTATAATAAAAAATATGAAAATAAAAATATTAAAAATGATTTTAATGAATTAATTGAATTCTGGTATTAAATGGAGCCTTTAACCACTATTGTAATTACTGTATACCTACTTTTGCAACCCCTGTATAATATGATTAATGGGGTGCTAGGCAAGAAGGAATATTTCCAGTTTCAATTTCCCATTATAAACATTAGTATATCTGTGATTTTGGATAGATGGAGTGCAACAGCCCAGAAAGCAGTCTATCTCAGGAAAGAAAAACCCTGATTTTAAGCCTCCACCGCCTTGTGGGCATATCCAAACAAAAAACCCTGAGTGGAGCCCTGAAGATGGTTGGCTGTCAACACTAACAACTTTCTGGCAATTCCTACAGCCAAACAGGGCTTAAATATAAAGCGTTGTACTCCTTTGGATTTTGTTGGTACAGTCAAGAGGAGGCAATGTAGACTGAGTAGTGCACAGCCTCCATATAACATCACACAGACCTGCACCTTAAAGAGCTCGTCCCAGTCTCGCTACCAGACGACTGAATTTTGACTAAGCAGGGTGCTATTTTTATTTCACAAGATAACAGATGCCTACACTTATCTGTGATATAGTAAGTAACACCTTAATACACAGACAGAACAGAATAGTTGCAAGAAAGGAATGTAAAATATCCATTGTTCTCAAAGAGATTTTTTTATACTGATATATACATACTTGTCACTAATTTGTCCAACACAGAAATTATAACATATGTATACAACATGGATAGTGAAAGGGGGTGAGAAGCCAGAGAGTCTTACTTGTAATATTTCCCAAAGGAAAAATGAGCAGGCCATTAGTCTCCTTTATGCACCAAATGAGACAATGTGGTTTTCTCTGCTCTTTTAACTGTTCTGTGCAGGCATGTCTTGCTTCTCTGCTGTCTACATAGTAACCGGCGTGAGCAGACACGTCTTGCCTCAGGACATGCTAAATAGCAACTGGCGTTTGTCCTCACTGGCCATCCTGTAACCCATTGTGAAGTCATCTTTCTCAAAGGGAGATAATCGTTCGTTTCATCCCTACACTAAAGCAAATAATAAATTTTATAAATTTTTTATTCTACATAAGTGTATTAGTATAAATGTATGGGAGGGAATTTTACAGTGATAGGTGCAGAAGTAAGTTGCTCTATTGTAGTGAACTACCGCAGAGGGCAAAGAGGCCCAAGGTTGCATGTGTTTTTTTTTTTTGTTTTTGTTTTTTTTTTTTTTTGCAGCACTAGAATAAAAGCAAAAATAAAATGACTTACCTCCAGGGCAAGCAAAGATTTGAACATGCCTCATGCTGTAAAGTGTCAAACAGAGAAAGAAATGGTAGTTTCGCGGGTCACATATTGAAAATAGATCTCGGAGTAAATTACTCTCCTGCGAGATTATCTTTGAGCATATGCAAATTTTGGCTGTCGTTGATACATAAAAATGAACGACGCAACAATGTAGTGAGGGAAAAAAGACGGTTGACTGCTATATTGAACTGGCTACAAGTGTTGGAGACAAGAGAGAAGAAACCAATTGCCAGCTTTAATTGCTACAATAAGCTTAGTTTTTTAGTTTTTTGGGGGGGGTACATCTGTAAATAATTTTTTTTTTGTCCTGAAAATGTACAATTCCTTGTGTATTGGTTGATTTCCGTATGTATTGAGAAAATAATGAGTAGAAACTGTTTCCTAATTAGTTAAAACTAGTTAATTTTTAAGTTGTATATACTTATACTCTATCACTACTCATAAAGACAGTGCCAAATGAAATGGTATATAAAATTCCAGAAAAAAATATTATACAGCATTTGATTGTGGACAAGAAACATCAGGTAAGAAAAAGTAAAAAGCATCCATACTATGAAAAGGAGAAACATTTTTCTGAGTTGTCATTAGGTTTACAGGTTGATAGATTTATCTTCATCTTTAACATCTATCTATATTTCTGAGATGAAGTATTGTAACTATTTACACTATTCAGACTGTTGTCCTCATCTTCATTGTCATATTCACAACATTTAGACCGTTGTACACTCCGGCCTTCTTCTATATTTCTGAGATGAGGTATTATAATTATTTACACTATTTACATTGTTCGGACTGTTGTCCTCATCTTCGTTGCCATAGTCACGACGTTTAGACCGTTGTACGCTCCGGCCTTCTTCTATATCTGTCTATATTTCTGAGATGAGGTATTGTAATTATTTACACTATTTACATTGTTCAGACTGTTGTCCTCATCTTCGTTGCCATATTCACGACGTTTAGACCGTTGTACGCTCCGGCCTTCTTCAATATCTGTCTATATTTCTGAGATGAGGTATTGTAATTATTTACACTATTTACATTGTTCGGACTGTTGTCCTCATCTTTGTTGCCATATTCACGACGTTTAGACCGTTGTACGCTCCGGCCTTCTTCTATATCTGTCTATATTTCTGAGATGAGGTATTGTAATTATTTACACTATTTACATTGTTCAGACTGTTGTCCTCATCTTCGTTGCCATATTCACGACGTTTAGACCGTTGTACGCTCCGGCCTTCTTCTATATCTGTCTATATTTCTGAGATGAGGTATTGTAATTATTTACACTATTTACATTGTTAGGACTGTTGTCCTCATCTTCGTTGCCATATTCATGACGTTTAGACCGTTGTACGCTCCGGCCTTCTTCTATATCTGTCTATATTTCTGAGATGAGGTATTGTAATTATTTACACTATTTACATTGTTCGGACTGTTGTCCTCATCTTCGTTGCCATATTCACGACATTTAGACCGTTGTACACTCCAGCCTTCTTCTATATCTGTCTATATTTCTGAGATGAGGTATTGTAATTATTTACACTATTTACATTGTTCGGACTGTTGTCCTCATCTTCGTTGCCATATTCACGACGTTTAGACCGTTGTACGCTCCGGCCTTCTTCTATATCTGTCTATATTTCTGAGATGAGGTATTGTAATTATTTACACTATTTACATTGTTCGGACAGTTGTCCTCATCTTCGTTGCCATATTCACGATGTTTAGACCGTTGTACGCTCCGGCCTTCTTCTATATCTGTCTATATTTCTGAGATGAGGTATTGTAATTATTTACACTATTTACATTGTTCGGACTGTTGTCCTCACCTGTTAATTCCCTTTAGTTACTCGATTGCCCAAGTTTTTTGTTCACCTAAGTTTATAAGTTTTAAAAATAATAAAGATGAAGACAACAGCCCCCAAAATGTAGATATACTGTAAATAGACTTCATCTTTATTGTTGTTCTCCAGCCTTCATCAGGTGTATATCAATCTGGATAATCTACAGGAAATTCTGAACTGAACACTTTATTTAATCTACAGGGGTAGATTGTTCTTGTTCCACTGCCCATGTCTAGAAATATCTCATCTAGTACTGCTCAGTTATTGCTCGCCCTGTTTCCAGTTATTCTAAGTGTTG
Source organism: Acanthosepion esculentum (assembly GCA_964036315.1). NCBI lineage: Eukaryota > Metazoa > Mollusca > Cephalopoda > Sepiida > Sepiidae > Acanthosepion > Acanthosepion esculentum. The sequence goes on from OZ038514.1 coordinate 17,417,837, forward strand.
TGTCGTGGCACAATAGTAAAAAGAAGAAAAATCAAGTCGAGGTTGGTTTAAGGAACAAGTGTATTTAACATCACAGATACAAAGGTAGGAAACGGGTACTACTCAGCTAGGCAGTTGTACTGTCGCTGCTTACACCCCGGGTAGGTATTACTGGCACTATATATAGTGAGAACTGGTGTAATTCCCTTGTGTTAGAAAGGCCGGTGTAACACTAAGTACATACTGCCTGCCCTGGGGATTGAACTCACAATTACTACTACTTTTATGTGTCCTGTCCCTTCAGGACATAGACGATTATGGCTCTCCACCTCTTCCTGTCCCTTGTAGCTCTCAATGTTTTGTCTTTTTGTTATTTCTCTCAGACCTTGTTCTACCACCCACTTGCTTAAGCCCATTAAATATGTCATGGGTTGCTTTCCTGTCCCTCTTTCTCTGTGTCTACCCTGTGAGTATCAGATTTTCCAAGCCCTCCTTTCCCATTACATGTCTCAGAAATTTCAGCTGCCTCTTCCTGATTTTAAGTATAAGTTTCCTCTTTGTTTGCATCCTCTCCAAAACCTCACTGTTGTTCACATGTTCGATCCATGGTATACTTAGCATCCTTCTGTAGAACCATACCTCTGTATCTGCTTAGATCTTCCGGTATATCCCCACTGTTGTAGATTTCATTATTTATTTTTGTACTCTTGTCTAATGCCAAAATCATCTAAGGCTGTCAGCATCTCTGTTACAATTCTGTCTGGCCCTGCCACTTTGTTTCTGTTCAGTTTGGCCAGTCCAGCTTCTACTTTGGTTTTTAGAATTTCAGGCCCATTGTGCATTTCCAGTCATTCTCTTTCATCCTGGAAGAGTTCTCCAATATATTTGTTCCAGCACTGAAGAAGTTTTTCCTTCTCTAATGTGAGCATTCCATCCATTTTATGCATCCTGTTGACTAGCATGTCTTCTGTTCTGTTAGTTCCCTTATTTGTTTATGCATATCTCCTTTGTATGTGGTATTCAATCTCTCTATTTCTGTACATTTTTTGTTTAGCCACTCTTCTTTAGCTTGCCTGCATCTGGTCCTTATTTCATTGTGTAATTTTCTGTATTCCATTCCATATCTTGGCAGGGTTTTCTGTCTCCTTTGCATCATGTTGAGAATCTCATCAGTGATCCATTCGTTTTTTCTTCTTCATCCTTTCTCCTTTGTAATGATATCATTTGCTGATATCACTAAAGATTCTCTTCGTATGTCCCATTTTGAGATTCCATATCTATTTTGTCCCTCGTATCTTCTTTTCACATTGTCCATATAATTTTCCTTCAGGTTTGAATCGCCCAGGAGCTGTTGTATTGCAATTTAGGTGCTGCATTAGGCTTCTTCAGTTTCTGTAGTTTCACTCTTAGTTTACATATAAGAGGGCGATGATCGCTTCCGCAGTCGGCACTTGGTTAGGTTTTGCAGTGAACCATTACATTTCTGAACCTTTTGTTGATATGCCACCAAATTCACAAACCAACATTTTAATCCACTAGGTGATTGTCCTGTGAGACAAGTCTCTGTGAAGAACTTGGGACCTTACCCATGTGTTGATGAGGGCTGCTGCTGTTCTATATATACACCTGATGAAAGTCAGAGGGCATAATAGCCAAAATATTAACAAAGTGGAAGATAATAGTCTGCATGTAAATAGTGTAAATAATGATAGATCCTTGTCTCAGAAGTTAATCTTAACCCCTTGGGTTTATTTATGGTTGAATTATGTATGGGGCAGCCAGTGAGAATCAAATTCATTAATAATGTACATTATTTACATTATTCGGACTATTATCCTCATCTTTGTCGCCATATTTATTACAATGTTTCGGCCGTTGTATGCTCCAGCTGGTTGGAATGTCAAACTGAACCCTTTATTTCACTCGCTGGGATAGACTGTTCTAGTTCCACGAGCCATGTTTAATGGATGTCAGTTATCTCCTGTTAATTTCCCTCTGAAAGTTCTCCACTGCCTTAACCGAGTATTGAACTCACACTCATTGGGTCCTGTCACTGGATCTAACCAACGCCTTTATCCACTGTGCCATTTGTCCTTGAGGAAATATAGACAGATATCAGTATAATGGTCATCCAGACTGGTCAAGCTAGCTCTTTGCTACTAGGTTGGTTGGTTTTTACATGTTAAACTTCTTGGATTATTTAGTATCAACTTTTGGTATAGGGGACCTTGTGAGGATCAAACTCACTACTCAGTAATAAAAGTCACGCAAACTAGGCTTGTTGACCATCACCCCATGCCACGTTAGTTTAATTGACATTAACCAACACTTATAATTTATCATGCTCATCAACAACTAGGGCTACTATTAGAAGAAAACATGGCCTCCCCACTTTGTTCTGAGAGCTTAAAGATCCGAATTCTACAAAAACTAAGAGAAGTAGTAGATACTTTTCACCGTTGAGCAATTGTATAATTAATTATTTTTAAGAATATCAGTTTTCTCTAAATTTTCATGTCAGGATTTTCAAATTTTCCTTTCAATTAGCAACAGCTATGGAGTCATTGATGTAAGCACTAGGGTTTTCAAATTTTCCTCTCAATTAGCATCAAATATGGAGTCATTGATGCTAATCAAAATCTGAACTGTCTCTTGAAAAAAAATTAAAATCCGATTTTGAAATTCTAAAAACAACTTTTTTATAAAACAGACTCTAACTATTTTCTTTCCAACAACAAGAATTGAGATAGCACTTTTTGAAAAGATTGTCAATGTCATTTGATGCTATCCACATGGCATCAATCTTAGAAGTATTCTGTTATATTCAAATATATTTATGGATCAATACCATATCATTCATCACTTGTTAGGAAGAGTATAGCAAGTCGTATGACAGCGTACAATTCCATAGGTGGAAGCAGTCATACTGATTATTGGGCTTTTGGGATACCAGAAAATAGAGGCAAGAAGAATGAAAAGTCATGTTGTTTTAACAAAAACAGTTTTGATATTTGTTCAACTCTTAAAACAGAGTTGCTATTTTCTGAGGTTTTCAGAACTCAGTGTCAAAGGTTAAATGAGATTTTGACTGAAAACCAGAGACAAATCAAAAAGAGTTAAAGTTATTATGTTAAATATAATGTAGTTGAAATAAAATTCATAAATGAATTGTTTTTGATGGTTAGCTAAGGAATGTTAAATAATAGTTTCAGACTATTATTTTTTAGTGGCAGTATATTTTGGCTCAAACCTGAGGCTGACCTTTAAGATCAGATGGTAGACAAAACAGAGGAAGTCCTTTTTGATTGGTTAAAACTAGTGTGGGAATGTTAGAGAGATAGAAAGTGATTTCAGAGAGTTAAGTTTTACATGTCATGCACAGTAGATGTGTTTATTTTGTGAGTCGGGGAACTTGCTCCCCAGTGGCAGGGGGGCTGATAGAGTGTCCCCCATTGGCTAGTTAAAAATGTACACGTTGACATGTTTAATAAAATAGACAAGTTTAAAATCCCTTTTGTTGAAGTTCTCTTTCCTCTCCGGACTCCAAAAACATTTTAACACCCGTCCAGGAGAAGACTAGCGAGAGAAGATACGTACATTATGGAATCTACCCTGTTGACCAAGACCTCACCAGAACAAGGGGGCTATATAAAATTTTGCTTATTTGGTGCAAAGGCCAGGACCTCCCAGCATGAGGGCTGCAGAATGATGGTTGCAACACAATGTGGAAAAGTTTGGATATTTTCAATAAAAAAAAAAGAAGTGGGGATAGGGGAAAAAAAGTAACCTAGACATATTGGACAGTCTGTAAGTACAATGCTATTACTTTGTTTACTACTGCCACACACATGCACACATCTTCAACAAACCAAAATAGGAAATAATGATGAAAAAAAGGAGAAGGGTTTGATGGATAGAAAAAAAGTGAGAATGAATGGAGCAGAAAAAAAAGTGAGACAGGACAAAGTTTGAACAATAGACTGATTTTTGATGTTTTGTTTTTGACAAAACGCTGAAGCTGTGTGCAAATAAAATTTTATTGTTAATTTTTTTTTATTGGCATGCTTTTTATGTCTTGTCTAAGTTCATGTTTAGCATGATTTCATGTTGTATATGCCGCAGTTGTAATTTTTATTGTGGAAAAAATCTGGCTGCAAAAGTTTTGCTATTAAGAAAAATTTGTTTTTCTTAAAGTGAAGGTAGTTAAAATAATGAAAATCTTTTGTGTCTATCAAGTTATTAAAAATTAATTATTTTGTTAATTGCAATTAACTGATAAATAATTTTTTTTATTTTAAGAACTGTGTGTGCCCTTTTGCCTTCATTGGTTGGTTAATTAAGTTATTAATTAGTAAATTTTGAGAATTAATTTTTTGTGGAAAAAGTTAGCTAGCTAATTGTTGTGGGAATAAGTAGATTCGGCTTGCATGGTTTCAGATTTCCAGATGTGTTTGGGTCTGTGTCCTGGGGTGGAAATGTTCATACCTAGCTATATAGTTAGGGACTGAATGATTTATGGGGAGTAAAATGGGGGTCTGTGTGCCATGAAGTATTTATATCGAATAAATATACTCTAAGATACCTTCAGGGCCAAGTTTTGGGGGCCTCCAATGACCTAGTGGAATTGATCGTGGCTTGTGGGATGCCAAGTTGCGATATCGACTAAGGGATGAAGGAACCCTTGTAACTACAGTAGAGCCAGCAATGGATTAGTTAGCAGGCACTGAGTGTGTGTGTTTCCCTCTCCCCCATGGAGGACATCCAAGGGCAGGAGGAAATGAAGATGGTGCAGCTGAGTTTGACACACAGAGTAGATGAGAAATAACAGTAACTATAGGAAATTAATGGTGTAAAAAGAAATGTGAAGATCTGTTCAAGTGAATCTGGTAATATGCAAGAAAAACTTAATTGGTTGTTTGAATAAATAGTGATAATGAACCATGTGTGGTTTGTCACTGTGAGTGGGAGAGGAATGTAGGTAGCATATTTAATGTATAAAAATTAAGTGATAAGGATGTGACTCAGTTATGGAATTGGTTGACACTGTGGCATGGGGTCTTTTTTTTTTTTTTTTTTTTTTTTTTTTTTTTGACCAGTATTGGTTTATGTACATTTTGTGAAGAGACAAGGAATTTTGTTCTCCCCCAGTAATATTGGATTTCAGAGGTGGTACCTGCTGACCTGGGTGGAGATATATTTGGAGAGGTCAAAATTCATTGTAGGTGTGATTTGTATCCAGACTGTTGTCTGAGAGATTGACCTTGAGTCACAGAAGCTAGTGGCCAAGAATGGACAAAAGTTTGTTCGATATTGTTTTTGCTGAAGAGAAAATAATGTTTGTGAAGTGTAAGAAAAAAAATGGTCAAAGTTTTGTTCTTTATGTTAATTTTTTTTGGAGAATTGTATATGTGCATACTGAAATGGTCATGTGACCGAGGTCCAAAGGAAAAAATTGTAAGGAGCATGCCTTGCATACACAAAATTGTAGAGGGTATTTTAGAGTAAATAGTTGAAATACGATTCATAAATGAATTGTTTTTGATGGTTAGGTAAGGAATGTTAAATAATAGTTTCAGACTATTATTTTTTAGTGGCAGTATATTTTGGCTCGACCCTTAAGGTCAGATGGTAGACAAAAGGCTGACCCTTACGGTCAGATGGTAGACAAAACAGAGGAAGTCATTTTTGATTGGTTAAAACTAGTATGAGAATGTTAGAAAGTAATTTCAGGAGTTAAGTTTTACACGTTATACACACTAGATGTGGTTATTTTGTGTGTCAGTGAACTTGCTCCCCCATTGGGGGGGAGTGATAGAGCGACTCCACTGGCTAGTTAAAAATGTATACATTGACATGTTTAATAAATTTAAAATTGACATAGACAAGTTTAAAATCCCTTTTGTTGAAGTTCTCTTTCATCTCTGGACTCCAAAAACATTTCAACACCCATCCAGGAGAAGACGAGCAAGAGAAGATACAACGTTATGGAATCTACCCCATCAACCAAGATCTCTCCAGAACAAGGGGACTATACAACAGTTCTACTTGGAAAGTGATGTAATGAATATGCATACGCCTGTGTTCCCCTTCACAGGAATATGATTGGCTGGTGTCAGCCATAAATACAGACTGACGTGGAGGTACGATAGAGTCTATGACGATGCCCATTGGACTACACCATTCGTTATCCTATTGGTCTACACCTATTGCCTACACCTATTGACTACAACTACGACGAGTCCCAGTCGATTACTGCTACCTGCTAGATTGTACTACTCAGTTACAGTAGCCAAAACCACTTAGCTACTTCGATCTAATATATCCCTTTCCGGGACATATCAGAAACCAAATCCAAAATGAATATAGTTTCTCTTTTGGGTGTTGTCAATAAATGGAAAACTGACTCGGTGGAACTCTACCCAAAATCAGCAACATCACCAAAACACTGGATACATTCCCTGATATCAGTATCCCCCCCCCATCCATTTCTTTACTAGTCATTATCTATGGCTACTATTAAAAGGGCATAAAAGTGGCTGTTCTTAACATGACTAATTCTCTCTATACTCCAAAATGTCTGGTCGATTCAAAGCATTTCAGTTATAATGATTTCTCTTTATGATATCGGGAAATTCTTTAACTGTTTTTAATGACACCTTTGGACAAATCCTAAAGGAAGGATGGCAAGCTCAGACCTTTGTAACTACAAAAAAAATGGAATGTCAAAAGGATGTGTTTTTTTTTTTTTTTTTCATTGACATTGCTATTATTTTAACTACCTTAACTCCACGGCAATGTTTATTGTTGATGATTAGAATTTTAATAAAACTTAAAAATATGATAAAAGTGAATTTATACACATTTTCTTTTATTGTTCTTGAGAATTTACAACAAAAATATTAAACACTATTTATTTAATAGATCGTTACTTTGCAAGAATAATTTATATTTACAACATTCAAAAATCTAATATAATTAAAACTAATACAATATTTATCATTTACCAATGTATAAAGAAATGAATATGGAAAAAATTTTATTCATAAATTTATAAACATTTACTAAATTATTAAAATATGTAAACCAAATATAAAGAAATCCTTATTTTGAATTTTATAAAATTTGAATCAATTGGCAATTAACTAATATTCTGATAAACAATATAATAAATAGTGTGACTAATCTATCTAATAAATAAATAGTGTGACTAATCTATATCTATCTAATAAATAAATAGTGTTTAATATTTTTGTTGTAAATTCTCAAGAACAAAGAAAATGTATAAATTCACATGTTTAGGTTTTATTGAAATTCTATTTGTTGCATTTTAAAACAATAAAAATTGCCAAGGAGTGAAGGTAGTTAAAAAAATGGAAAAAACATCCTTTTGACACTCCATTGTTTGACAGGGTTTGTGTGTGAAGGTTAAAATTTACCGGAAAGATTTAATGAGGCTAGGTGTTATAGTAGGTGTTCTGAAAAAAAAAATGTTTCTTTACTTGGATTCTAAATTTTTAACCCCTTAAATTATTTTTCAAACCACCCTTTTAACCCCCCCCCTCCTTGTATTAGGCACCTCAGAGTACTTATGTACTAAATGTACTCATTTAGTAGGAGATTGTAATGGATAATTTAAAAAAAACAAACAAATGTTTTTTGTTGCAGGTGATTATGGAAAGAGACAAGATCAAAACCGATTTATCTGCCTTGTTTGTATCTCGACAACCCTCAATGTCAAATGAAGAAGCTGTAAGTAAACTGTCTCATACATTTTATATGTATTTATGTGGATCTGTATTTATTAGTGTTGAAAACGTTTCCAGCATATATAATTTTTTTTTTATAAAAGTTTTTCTCTGTTATTTGGTTCCCACCTGCCCTGACATTTTCAGCTCGAACCCACCCGGACACTGAAACAAGAATAAATCATCTTCATTCCCTTCATATTCCATTAGTAAGGAATAAGTTCCACACAGATAACTTCTTCCCAAGAACTGCTGCTTTGTGGAACAGACTCCCAGCAGGATGTTTTTTCCCAGTCGCTACAATCTTGACCTCTTCAAGTCTAGGGTTAACCATTATCTTTCTGCTTAACCCCATGAACTTCACCTCTTGCCTTTTCTTACACTCATAAATCACACAGTAACCCTCTACCTTGAATGGCTCTTAGACCTTTATTGGGTGAAATAAAAAGTTTCTTTCATCATTTCCTGTATAACACCATGAACTCTGACTCTTGCTCTTTCTTACGGCCATATCACATTGAAACACCAGTTCCCATACAATCACCGAAGTTAAGCAACATCAAGCCTGGTCAGTACATTGGATGTGCGGATGACGTAATGAATAATAGCTCAGTTGTTAATCAGAGAGCCGAGTATCAATTCCTATTGTGTTCATTATAATCACTTATGGGAAAATACTCTTGGGAAAGGCATGAATCCACATCTTCTCCATCCCTGCTGTGGGTTAAATATAAAGACTTGTATCCCTAAATCATTATTATCTCAAAACAAAAATTCTTACAATCTAAAAATATTTTCTGGCTTCAAATAGCCTGCAAATTGTTGATAAGCCATAGAAAATAAATCAATCCATCAATTTTCTTACAATACATATTCTAATCGGAGAGCTGAATTCCAATTCAATTTGGGTTTGTTATATTCACTTACAAGCAAATACTTTTGGAAAAGGTATCAATCTACCTCTTCTCCTCCCCAGCTATGGGTTAATTAGTAAGACTTGTATTACTAAAATCATTATTATCTCCCCCAAAAATGTAAAAACATTTTCAGGCTTTAAATAGCCTGCAAAAGGTTGATAAGCCATAGAAAACGGATCAATAAATCTTTTTCCCTGCATAGACAGCCTTCCTCTTTGAACGTTTTGTATCATGTCCAAATCTGCATTTTGCAGTTGCTGCATTTGTAGTGAGTGCAAGCTGCACAAATGCAAGCTGCACAGTCTCGTTTAAATTTTTTATGCTGTTTCTACAAGTGCTGTTAAAATTTGAGATCATTTGAACAAGAATTGGTCAAGTTATTAGATTACAAAATGATATCAATTTTTCTGAAAGCCCCTGTATTTTACTGTTTGTAATCTGGGAAATTTGAAGGCAGATTATTCTCATTACAAAGTCAATGCTGAATGATAAATAAACCTTTTTTTGGCTCTGCACTCTGTTGGAAAGATGTTTTGAGTTCAATATGAAATACCCCACCCCCAAAAAAGATAAATGTAAACAAAGAATGGTGGTTATATTATAATTGTGCTTGTCCCTCCCTCCCTCCCTTTGTTAGTTTGCATGACCGTTACACCCTGCTAATACGTCATAAATAATGGACTATTCCATTTTGATCGTGTGGAAAGAGAGGAAAAAAACACTGCTTAAACCAAGCGGTGAAGAAATGAAAGAAAAAAAAAAGAGGGGAAAATAGAAGAGTTTAATGGCGGTTTCAGTGAAATGGAAGAAAATTTCAAATCTTTTCATTTGTACCCACTTCTTAAAATAACTAGCATTTATATTTATGATTGTTATCAGAATATTTTGTTACGCTCAAATGGGAATTTCTACGGATATTTTATTGTCATAGAACTCTTAATTTAAGAGTTAAGATTCATCAGAATATTAAAATAGGAAAAACCATGAAATTTTCACGGTGTTAAAACTAGTTACATCACAAGGATATTTTGACAAGGAAGAATTAAGTGATACAACATGTCTTCTAGTATAGATAGCAGTTTCAGAACAATCTACTTCTGTGGATTGAATAAAGGGTTTTGTTCAAAATTCCAGGAACATTAGCTTGATGTAGCCATAAGTTCTTTTCTAATACTCTTTTCTTGCACTTCTCACCTGTGGAACTCTCTTCCAATTTCTTGCTTCCCTGCTGCTTACAGTCTTCAAAAGTTTAAATGCAGCATCAATCACTATCTTCTATCATCTTTGACCCTGTTCTATTATTGTCCTTTCTCCTCCTCACTGAAGTCTTCACTTTCTCTCTCACTCTCAGTAACCTTTTGCATCTTAGTGGCTTTAACACCTTGCTTGAGGGTGAAATGATTAAAAAAATTACCAACTCTGAAAATGGCCTGAGTGTATAATGATCAATCAGCATCTTCTGTTGTCGTGATCCCCATTCTTCTTTTATCCTTTCTTCAATCTGTTTTATACACAGACTTTTCCCCTCACTTTCACTCTCTGTAACCCCCGGCGTGCTAGTGGGACTCCCGCCTTGCTTGGGGTGAAATGCTTAAAAAAAAAAAAAATTGACAAATATTAATTGTTTTCTAAATTATTTTATTATTTTTGAAAATCTTTTCAGGAACAATTATCACAAGAATGGAATGAAGATCTGGACGGAATGGAATCCTTTGTTCTGGAGGGAAAGAAGTTTGTCCGCTTACCGGAAGAAGAATTTGGTAAGTTCAAGAAAGCTCTTCATTTCTTATTTAAAATTTGCAATGAATGAATAGGTAGGAAATGGATTAAATGATGAGGGTAGGTCAAGGGGTCAAGCAAATAGTATATTTTGGTGATTCTGTTTATAACTGCATTCAGCAATCCATCCACCGATCTTGGGATCAAGGCCTGTTGGTGTCACTAGCAAGAAAGAATTGCTCTCCAATAGGCTTATCCAAGTTGTTGAAATTTATCATTTGTCTTTTTTTCCTTCTTTTATAAGCATAGTATCTTCTTTATTATTGTTATCACAACGTTTCAGCAGTTGTGCATTCTGGCCTTCATCAGGTGTAGAATCAGTGCAAATGTTTCGAGCAATAACTGAGCAGTAGTAAAAATAAGAAGTAGACAAGATATTCCTAGACATAGGCAGTGGAACAAGAACAGTCTACCCCATAGATTAAAGGGTCCAGTTCAGAATGCTTTGTAGGTTACCTGAATCGATATACACCTGATGAACAACAAAGATGAGGACAATAGTCTGTATGTAAAACAGTGTAAATAATGATAAATCCTCAACTCTGAAATTCAGACAGGATAAAGTCTGTGATATCAAATTTATTTTTAATGAACTAAGTAGTGTTTTAATGAACTAAGTAGTGTTCAGTTTTAAAAACTCCAGCTTGTGCATATGGTTCCATTTGAAAAAATTTGAAAGTTAAAACTTAGTAAGTGCACAGGAAATGTGTAGCAAATATTTATTTCAAGCAAATTTACTTACAATGTGTTTTTAATTTTTAATTTTTTTTATTTCTTATTTTAAATTTTATTTTTACTTATTTTTTTAACAGGTCACTTTTACAGCCAAGACTGCTACGTATTCTTGTGTCGATATTGGGTGGCAGTGGAATTTTCAGATGATGATGATGATGAGAATGCTGATCCTCCAGAGGATGACTACAAATGTATTGTTTACTTTTGGCAGGGAAGAGAGGCTGGCAACATGGGCTGGCTCACTTTTACTTTCAGGTCAGCGCAACCCCTCCTTTTCATTTATTTATTTTTTCTTCTAACTTTCCTGGTTAAGATTTGGGATCAATGTCATCACAGGTGGGAGGGGACTGTTTTCTATTTGTCACAGTCAACAACAAACTGTAGGTATTTTTTTCATTGAACTTATCAGACTTACAATCAAGACAGGAGTAAATATTAGGTTGGTGCAAAAATAATGTCGTTTTCTCACATATGTTAGAACGTCAAAAAACGACATTATTTTTGCACCAACCTAATAGTTATCATCAGCATAGATATCAAAGTTGAGAACTGACATCATCAGGAAAATCATTGACGAAAATTAAGAACAAAGTAGGTCTGAGAGTAGAGCCCTTGGGGATACCTGCATTAGTACAAAAAGATCTAAAAGCATGGCTGTTCAGGACAACTTTCATTTTGTGATTTCATAAGAAAGTCTGAATAGGTTCAAACATTCATCTGGAAATACCATGATCTTTCAATTTGTGAAGAAAACCGGTATGCCAAATTCTGTCAAACACTCTCGAGATCTCCGAAGGAACAGGCCAAGCTTCACCAGTCTTATTAAATTCTGTTTGAACATTTTTTGGCATTCCATCTGTATGAAAATCAAGAAGGGATTGTCAGAGGTCAGGAATTAAGACAAATATTACTAAAAGAATAGGGCTATTATATGAATATTGTGAATTGTTTTACTGTAGAAATGTATTGAAAATCAGGAAGAAAGGGATTGTCAGTTGTCAGAAATTAATTCTTTTTTCTTCTTTTTTTCTTTTTTCTTTTTCTTTTTTCTATTTTTCTTTTTTTTTTTTTTCTATTTTTCTTTTTTTTTCTTTCTTTCTTTTTTTCTTTTTTTTAAGAAAATAATTTAAATTTTTACAATTAGCAAAAATAAAATTTTCCTTTTTTTCTGTTTTCTTCCTTTACCAGTTTACAAAAGAAGTTTGAAAGTTTATTTGGTGACAAACTGGAAGTCGTTCGAACACATCAACAACAAGAAAACCTGAAATTTTTGTCTCACTTCAATCGTAAATTTGTCATTCACAATGGCAAAAGAAAACTACCTTCTGCTCCAGTTGTCAAACGAGGAGTGGAAATGTTCCATCTCAGAGCCAATGATAGCCCCATTGCTACAAGGTGCATCCAGGTAAGATGTTTTCTTCTCACATATATGCACACTCACTGGGCTGGTGCAAATATCCCGTACCCCACCCCAATCTATGATACACACACCCCTAATCTACTACATCTCAATTTTCATAAGGTAGTATTCATATAAAATACAAATTTTATTGTAACCTAATTATGTGCAATAATGGATCATATGCAATATAGGTGAACAATTCAACTAGAAAATAAAATTAGAAACATGTCATAATAAATTATTCCATCTTAAATAAATCAACAATGTTTCGTGGCAAATTTTAACATCAGCTTGAAATTTTTCTTGTTAAAAATTGAATAATTTTAACACATTAAACATTATGGATAATAAATAGTGAATTTTATACAAAAGTGTTTGTTTGAGACTTAGCATGAGAAAAATAAATTCATTGATTTGGACAAAAAAAGAAAAGGATCCCAGAATGACGTATAAATGTAGGTAGAAAAAATTAAATATTGATAAGATAGTCAGAGTCACAAGGCACTTTGCAGGACCCCAAATTAGGCTTGATGGTTGGGGGAGTTTGTTGGGAGTAGTATACACAGGCCCTGCACACACATGCACACACACACACACACACACACACACACACACACTTTGAGTACATGATTTGCTTGCTACTAGGTCATCTTTGGTCAAGGTAAAGTTTTACCAACTTCCCTCTTCTTACAGATACTGGGAACCTATGAAAAATTATTTTTAAATGCTATGTCTCTCCATAAATTCTTTTACATTCTGAAGCCTTTTTCCCACAGAAGGCTTACAGCCATATCTTGTTGAAACACTGCAATCAGCAAAGTTAAGCAGTGTCAAGCTTATTCAGATCTTTAATAAATGCCTGCTTGAGAATACTAGATGCTGTAAACTTGGATGTCTGGGTGGTGTAATGGATAATGGCTCAGGATTGTCGATTGGAAATCCGAGTTCCAGTTCCTGTTGGGTTCATTATATTCACTTACACACAAATATCCTTGGGAAAGGTATGAAACCACCTCTTCTCCCCTGGCTATGGGTTAAATAGTAACACTTGTATCACTTAACCATTATTATCTGCCCCCCAAAACAAAGAAACATTCTTACAATCTAAAAAAAAAAATTTTCTGGCTTTAAATAACCTGCAAGCTGTAGAAAATCAGTCAATCAATGTTGCAAGCCTGTTGCTACACTATCACTATTTCCATAACAAATGTTTGGACAAGCTCCATTCTTTAGTTCAGCCAGTTCAGGCCTTTACATCTAAGACCTGCCTTGCTACATCCATGGACTTGAACCATCCTTATTCTCTCTGAATTCTAATTTTAAGGAGAAAGATCTACTTGGACTGCCCCCACCCCCCAAGAATTGCTGCTTTGTAAAACAGAATCCTGCATGGATGCTTCCCCAAATAATACAAACTTCAACTGCTGCTTTTACATTCATATCATTTAGTAACCCTCTACCTTGAGTAGCTCTTGAGCCTTGTATTGTTAAAAAATGCATCTGTGTATTGCTGTAAATTCTTGGGAAAGATAATGGTGTGGTTTCCCATTCCCCTCACCACAGCATCATTTCTGAGTTTTTGTTGAGAACCCAGTCCACTGTGCTGGAAGGAGAAGTGACAGACTCATGCTCTTTCCAAGGGTGTAAGTGCAAAAATGAATCCAACAGATTAGCCCAAAATTTGAACTCTACTTGTTGTCTCCATTTTTCACACCAATATCCATTACACTACCCAAAGTCCACACATCCATGCAATATTATATAATTTTGAATGTTTGAAAAATCTTGCCTTATTAAAAGATGTAGATGTAGATTTATTTTTATTTTATTTTTTTATCAAAAGAGAGAGAAAATTAAATCATGTTTTGCACTGCAGCCATAGTTATATTTTGAGACATTTCATTTTTTTAAATTTTTTTATAATATATTATATAGGAATCAGTGAGGAATGAAACAAATTTGGTGTTGCCATGCAACTCATAACTATTATAAACGATGATAATGTTTTGGCAAAGTTTAACCATTGTACCTGCAAAAAATGGTGTATCGAAAGGATGGTTTTTCTTTTGACACCATCATTACTGTATGCTCTTTTGGCAATGTTTGTTTTAAAAAAATCAGTTTAGAATTTTAATAACAACAAAAATATTGCACATTATTTAGTTGTTAGATTGTTTACTTAAAAGATTAATTTTCTATTTACAAGATTACAAAAAATAAGACTAAACTTTGCTGATGAATCAATGTACAATAAAAACTACATTCAGAATGACACCAATGAACTTGTAGGTGATAATGGCTCACCATCGATTCCTTTTCTTTAAATATCCCTTCAGACTGTAGGTGATCATGGCTCTCCACAGATTCCATTACATTAAATGTCTCTTCAAGATCTAGATGATCATGGCTCTCCACAGATTCCATTACATTAAATGTCTCTTCAAGATCTAGATGATCATGGCTCTCCACAGATTCCATTACATTAAATGTCTCTTCAAGATCTAGATGATCATGGCTCTCCACAGATTCCATTACATTAAATGTCTCTTCAAGATCTAGATGATCATGGCTCTCCACAGTTTCCTTTTCTTGATGTCTCTTCGAGATGTAGGTGATCATGGTTCTCCACAGATTCCTTTCGTTTAATATCTCTGAATTTCTATGACTCCTTCAAAAACATATTGGAATGCTTTTCCATTACCTTCTGCATGGCTTCAAATTCAATATAGTCTTTCTTTTAGAATGACTGCCCCTCCAGGCTAGAAAGTCTCTCTGGTTATTTGACTAATAGCAGGTGCTGGGGGAGATAGATTCATGCCAATTTCAAAGCCCTTTATGTGAAAGTAAATACAACAGATGAGAGATTTGAAATATGTCACTGATTTTTCTTTCTTCCCTGATAATCATGTCGTTATTTACATAGAACGTGTCACAAAACCACTTCCCTTCTCAAAATTCAAATGCTGGATCCATGATTAAAAGTCTGTAAGATGTTAATTTCCAAAAACATTGCACATTATAGGCTCTAGTTTCCTCTGACTATGGACACACAAAGATGGTTAATCCGTCATGAAAAGTTTTATTATTGCATAATTGCCATCTTGTGAGATATGAAATATGGTTTAATATTCCCCTTTTTTATTTTATTTTCAGATTAGACCAGACGCATCATTACTAAATTCACATTTCTGGTAAGTAAGAGTTTTCAATCTACAAAATTAGTAGGTTTTAGAAAATCTAGAAAATTCTACATGAATGGTCTTTGAATTTCTTAGACGAAGTATTGGCATTATCATCTATTTTAATTATTAATTTTAGCTTTTCTTTTTTTTTTTTTAAAACTAAAGATAAATAAGCAATCAGCATTTTTTTACCCTGGTGAATTTATTTTGACTAAAATTTGCCCAGATTGTATCTGATTCCAGCTGAGCCACAAGTACCAAAATTGGCAATCGAAGCAGCTTGGAGAAGAAGATTGGTAAAGATTAGCTGAAGAATCCTGCATCATCTCAGCTGGGAATTCTTTGAATCTTCACGCTGAACAAAAACATTCGTTCAGGGCTGGAAAACAGCATGCTCGAATCAGATGGCCATTATTTTGTGGTTAGATTAAGATGGCCTTAATAGAAAGAAGATCACAAGAGGAGGGAACTGCTGATTTGCTTAAGTTAGGATAATATTTCCGTATCTTAGATGCATTGACAATTATTATAAATTTTTGACTAGTAATTCTTTCATCTTATATTTCTTGCTTTTACATCAAGTAGTAATAGTCTTAAGTTGTCTGAATTTCTTAGATGGAACCTTGATAATTATTATTAATTTTTGATTAGTATTTCTTTCATCTTATTTCTCTTGCTTTATTATTGTACTTATTTTGTATTTCTTTTGTCTTATTTTTCTTATTTTTATCACAATTCCCAGATTGGTATTCTACAACTTTTAAACAAATAGCATTGAAGAGAAATAAGGAATAAGTTTAAAGTAATATTCCAACACTGGGAGCCTTTCTCTTCAATTGATCCTGTTTCCTTAACAGTTTGAGAATAAATGTAAAATTGACATCACTTACAATAAAAAGCCAAAGTTAGGGGGAAAATACTAGTCAAAAATTAAGAATAATTGACAAGGTTTCATCTAAGAAACTCAAACAACTTAAGACTATTACGACTTGGTGTAAAAGCAAGAGAAAGGAAAGAAATGCGAGTAAAAAAAAAAAGAATAATAATTGATAATACTTCATGTGAGATATTTAAAGATTATTATGCTGAATACTATTATTCTCAATAAAAGAATATAGATATGTGTCTGATTTGAATTGTAACATTTGGTAGTGTTTGTGGACCATTCAATACGACAAGTCCCTAAGAATAAGGGATTTAGAAATTGACATCATGCAAGAATCTTGTCCTTTTTTCCAATCCATGCTTCTTGTTGAACTCTTATAGGAACTGTGTATATCTAATAGTTTATAATAAGATATCTTCAATATTTCTTCCTCATCTTCAGTATTTAAAAAAAAAACTTAGCCGTTAACCTTTTTCTTAACAATAGATGGTGTTGATAAATTCCTTATTTGTTTTTTTGTTTTTTTACTCAGTTACATCCTGAAGGTGCCATTTGCCAGTGAAGACTTACAAGGAATTGTCTACGTGTGGATCGGAACCAAGGCTGACCATGAAGAAGCACGGCTTGCTGAAGAGATTGCTTATGACTTGTTTAAAGTAAGCATTTGATTAATCATTTTGGTTCAGTATGCAAAGACTCCTAAAAAAATTTTAAAAACATTCACACGATGTGCAGTAATGTAAAGAAACATGTTGAATCACACATTCCCGTTTTTATTGTCATATTTAGTTGTATTTTTATATGATTCCTCTCCAGTAGAGTTCACTTGGCTCTCTATCGACAAAAAAAAATCTACCTGAATATATAATGAATTTCCCCAAGCCTTTCACTTTGTGGCCCCTGATCAAGGATTTTCTTCCTTTAGCAGTTAACTATTCAACACATGGTTTTCTGTTAACACCAATAAAACTCTCTTTCTTTTCAAATTTGAGCACTTCTCTGACTAAGGATTTTGGAGGCAAATACCTTATCAATTACGCAACTCAAGAGCACCAATCCTCACAAAAATCCACAGTCACTTTCAATAAAAATCTTATCCCTCATGCAAAACCTCACAGGTGAATTTTGTGAATATTCCACTTCTTCTTCTTCTTCTATGTGCCATGCCTCTTCAGAATATTGACAATCATGGCTCTCCACAATTTCCTGTCCTTTGTAGCTCTTAGTAAATTTTATCTTTTTACTATCTCTCCTAGACCCTGTTCTGCCATTCATTTACTCAAGCCCGTTCTACTTCATCTATGTGACATGTCCCTTCAGAGTCATGGCTCTCCACAATTTCCTGTCCTTTGTAGCTCTAAATAAATTTTATCTTTTTGTTTCAGTTGAAGCTACTTCTATATGTAGTGAAAGGAAAAGTAAGGTTAAAGTTTAAGGGTTGAACATTGAAGAATTTATTTATTTTTGAAAATAAATTCTCACCCAAAAATAACTTGAAAGCATTGACATTAATAAAAAGTGACCCACTCTTAAGGTTTTAACCTATAGCTCTCTGCATTATTCACAATATTCCTCTTACACTGAGTTCTTTATCCAGTATACCAAAATATTAAATTTCATTTAAGGTCCCATCCTGGTTAAGATGATAAACAATGTCCAACAGCAAAGCCTCTGTTCAGGAGGTTTCGAGGAGTGTCAAACCACCTTAATTACTGGTGTTTCCACGTCCACCCTGACCCAGGGTAGCAGCACCTGTTAGGGTCCCAGCTATTTCCGTATCTTAGATGCATTGACAATTATTATAAATTTTTGACTAGTAGTTCTTTCATCTTATTTTAATATAGTCCTAACTGGGATCAAAACACTATGAAAGTGTAAAAATAGGTTTTAATACCAGAAATACTTAGTAAAAAAATATTACCAGCAACAAATTTTTGAAGAAAAATTATTACAAGCAATATATTATTACCAGCTATACATTTTTTTTTTTTAAATATTACCAGCTATAAATCTTTGGAACAAAAAAATATTACCAACAGTAGAAATCTTATCAGTATTAAATAACCCATTGAGGTTGTTAAAATAAAACAAAACAGACCAATCAATTAAGGTCATTTTTTGCTGTGCCATAGCAGGACATAACACATCTATGAAATTCATACACACACACAGTTCCCTGCAGTAGCAAGACAAATGTTTGACTCGGCAAACAAAATTAACTATAAAGAGTTAAAAATAAAAAAAACACCTGATTGGCTGGTTGGTTTTTGTTTAGTAGCATATCAACACCTCTATGGGTTATTTAATGCTGAAATCTAAATATTTTGTATGCAATTTCATTTTATTTTTTGGAGATAATAATGGCTTTAGTGATACAAGTTTTATTAATTAACCCATAACTGGGGGGAGAAGAGGTGGATTCATGCCTTTCCCAAGGGCATTTGCACATAAGTGAATCTAACAAATTCAACTGGAATTGGAACTTGGTTCTCCAATTAACAATTCTGAGCCATCATCTGTTACAGCATCTGGTATTCCCAAGCAGTCACCCATCTAGGTGCTGACCAGTTTCAACGTTGCTTAACTTAGTGATCATATGGGAACCGGTGTTTCAATGCAATGCAACATTGATAACAAAGTATTACAGCCTTGCAAGGGCTCAAATGAAAAAAAAACGATGTTAGAGATCTGTCATGTGATTTGTAATTGACAAAAGGCCAATAGTAAAAGAAAGCCAATAGATTTTACCACCAGAAAAATGGAGACAGTAAGTCTATTCTCAGTTATTATTTTCAATAACAACATTTGGCCATTGTACTCTCCTACCTTCACCTGCACCCAATAAAATATAACGTTAAAAGTAATAAGAATTATTGTTGGATTAAAAATAAAATTAATTGTTTAGAAATAAATGTATATAGTTGTTTATTTGGGTAGCAATCCCTCTCTAATACATGTTTGGTTAAAATGACTGCAAAATCATAATTAAATGCATAAATTTCTACTAAAACTGATTGACATTAATCTAGATCAATAATTATTGAATCAAAAGGAATATATATGTCTATATTTCTGAGATGAGATATTGTAATTATTTACACTATTTACATTGTTGTCCTCATCTTCGTTGCCATATTCACGATGTTTAGACCGTTGTATGCTCCGGCCTTCTTCTATATCTGTCTATATTTCTGAGATGAGGTATTGTAATTATTTACACTATTTACATTGTTAGGACTGTTGTCCTCATCTTCGTTGCCATATTCACGACGTTTAGACCGTTGTACGCTCCGGCCTTCTTCTATATCTGTCTATATTTCTGACTTGAGGTATTGTAATTATTTACACTATTTACATTGTTAGGACTGTTGTCCTCATCTTCGTTGCCATATTCACGACGTTTAGACCGTTGTACGCTCCAGCCTTCTTCTACATCTGTCTATATTTCTGAGATGAGGTATTGTAATTATTTACACTATTTACATTGTTGTCCTCATCTTCGTTGCCATATTCACGATGTTTAGACCGTTGTATGCTCCGGCCTTCTTCTATATCTGTCTATATTTCTGAGATGAGGTATTGTAATTATTTACACTATTTACATTGTTAGGACTGTTGTCCTCATCTTCGTTGCCATATTCACGACGTTTAGACCGTTGTACGCTCCAGCCTTCTTCTACATCTGTCTATATTTCTGAGATGAGGTATTGTAATTATTTACACTATTTACATTGTTGTCCTCATCTTCGTTGCCATATTCACGACGTTAAGACCGTTGTACGCTCCAGCCTTCTTCTATATCTGTCTATATTTCTGAGATGAGGTATTGTAATTATTTACACTATTTACATTGTTGTCCTCATCTTCGTTGCCATATTCACAATGTTTAGACCGTTGTACGCTCCAGCCTTCTTCTATATCTGTCTATATTTCTGACTTGAGGTATTGTAATTATTTACACTATTTACATTGTTCAGACTGTTGTCCTCATCTTCGTTGCCATATTCACGACGTTTAGACCGTTGTACACTCCGGCCTTCTTCTATATCTGTCTATATTTCTGTGATGAGGTATTGTAATTATTTACACTATTTACATTGTTCAGACTGTTGTCCTAATCTTCGTTGCCATATTCACGACGTTTAGACCGTTGTACGCTCCGGCCTTCTTCTATATCTGTCTATATTTCTGAGATGAGGTATTGTAATTATTTACACTATTTACACTATTCAGACTGTTGTCCTCATCTTCGTTGCCATATTCACGACGTTTAGACCGTTGTACGCTCCGGCCTTCTTCTATATCTGTCTATATTTCTGAGATGAGGTATTGTAATTATTTACACTATTTACATTGTTCAGACTGTTGTCCTCATCTTCATTGCCATATTCACGACGTTTAGACCGTTGTACGCTCCGGCCTTCTTCTATATCTGTCTATATTTCTGACTTGAGGTATTGTAATTATTTACACTATTTACATTGTTAGGACTGTTGTCCTCATCTTCGTTGCCATATTCACGACGTTTAGACCGTTGTACGCTCCGGCCTTCTTCTATATCTGTCTATATTTCTGACTTGAGGTATTGTAATTATTTACACTATTTACATTGTTAGGACTGTTGTCCTCATCTTCGTTGCCATATTCACGACGTTTAGACCGTTGTACGCTCCGGCCTTCTTCTATATCTGTCTATATTTCTGAGATGAGGTATCGTAATTATTTACACTATTTACATTGTTCAGACTGTTGTCCTCATCTTCGTTGCCATATTCACGACGTTTAGACCGTTGTACGCTCCGGCCTTCTTCTATATCTGTCTATATTTCTGAGATGAGGTATTGTAATTATTTACACTATTTACATTGTTCAGACTGTTGTCCTCATCTTCATTGCCATATTCACGACGTTTAGACCGTTGTACGCTCCGGCCTTCTTCTATATCTGTCTATATTTCTGACTTGTGGTATTGTAATTATTTACACTATTTACATTGTTAGGACTGTTGTCCTCATCTTCGTTGCCATATTCACGACGTTTAGACCGTTGTACGCTCCGGCCTTCTTCTATATCTGTCTATATTTCTGACTTGAGGTATTGTAATTATTTACACTATTTACATTGTTAGGACTGTTGTCCTCATCTTCGTTGCCATATTCACGACGTTTAGACCGTTGTACGCTCCGGCCTTCTTCTATATCTGTCTATATTTCTGAGATGAGGTATCGTAATTATTTACACTATTTACATTGTTCAGACTGTTGTCCTCATCTTCGTTGCCATATTCACGACGTTTAGACCGTTGTACGCTCCGGCCTTCTTCTATATCTGTCTATATTTCTGACTTGAGGTATTGTAATTATTTACACTATTTACATTGTTCAGACTGTTGTCCTCATCTTCGTTGCCATATTCACGACGTTTAGACCGTTGTACGCTCCGGCCTTCTTCTATATCTGTCTATATTTCTGACTTGAGGTATTGTAATTATTTACACTATTTACATTGTTCAGACTGTTGTCCTCATCTTCGTTGCCATATTCACGACGTTTAGACCGTTGTACGCTCCGGCCTTCTTCTATATCTGTCTATATTTCTGACTTGAGGTATTGTAATTATTTACACTATTTACATTGTTCAGACTGTTGTCCTCATCTTCGTTGCCATATTCACGACGTTTAGACCGTTGTACGCTCCGGCCTTCTTCTATATCTGTCTATATTTCTGAGATGAGGTATTGTAATTATTTACACTATTCACATTGTTCAGACTATCGTCCTCATCTTCGTTGCCATATTCACGACGTTTAGACCGTTGTATGCTCCGGCCTTCTTCTATATCTGTCTATATTTCTGAGATGAGGTATTGTAATTATTTACACTATTCACATTGTTCAGACTATCGTCCTCATCTTCGTTGCCATATTCACGACGTTTAGACCGTTGTATGCTCCGGCCTTCTTCTATATCTGTCTATATTTCTGAGATGAGGTATTGTAATTATTTACACTATTCACATTGTTCAGACTATCGTCCTCATCTTCGTTGCCATATTCACGACGATCCATATAACATCTGGACAATTTTCAAAAGTGGTTTAACACTTCACAGACACTTCTTCTAAGTAAGAACATGATGAAGGACTGTGTATGCCACCCCATGCAACTGTGCTAAGAAATATAAAGGAAAAACAGGACACTCCCTTAAGAAGAGTCTGCATGAATGGCTTAAAGCCGTAACACGAGGGGAAACAGAAAAATCAGGTGTAGCTGACCACATGTGAAGGGAAAAGGGAGATCAATGCCTCCTGTGAGATGAAGTTGAAATAATAGACAGAGAATATCACTGGAAAATACGAAAACTTAAGGAATCAGCACATATTTTAGACTACAAAAATCTCCTATGCTGGCCAAGCATAGAAATGAATACAATATGGGAATCAGTAATATGGAGTGGTAGAGAAAAGCAATAACAACAAAATTGTAATATGAGCTCTGGTAAAAAAACATACCCTGAGACATTAGGTTTGTAAGTCACAAAAATTAATTCACTGATGTCCTCAAGGACACATGTCCCTGTGGATAAAAGCGTTGGTTGAATACACTGACTTGGCCCAAAGTCAATACCTGGCTACAACAGAGGTGAACGAAAACTTGGAGTGTTGAGTTAAAGGGAGATAACTGATACTGAGACATCTGGAAGAGGCATGGCACGTGGAACTAGAACAATCTTCCCAGGTGGATGAAATTTCAATAACTTGAAGAAACGTCATGAATATGTCAACGAATAAAAAGACAACAGTCCAAACAATGTACAGTGCTGTTCGATAAAAGTGACTCACTTTATCCTTTCATTTCATCGGAGAAGAGAACATTCTTCCAGTCTTCTACGGTGAAATTTTTGTAATAGTGAGCCCATTCAAGTCTCTTGAATTTCTTGGCTTTGCTTATTAGCGGCTTAAACCTTCGTGTACAAGATTTGTAGCGTTGTTCTTATAGCCACGGACGGACTGTTGAAGAGGCAAGACTAACACCTTGCTCTTCGCTTAGACTGGCTGCAATTTCTTGGCTAGTTATAGTCCTATTCTTCACAACTTCTCTCCTGATTACCCTGCCAGTTCTATCATCAATCTTTTTCTTTCGTCCCCTTGTTTCCTTCCTTGGAGCAGGAGTGGTATCATTATGTGCCCTAAGAACTCGAGAGACAGTTGATTGCGAGGTTATAGCAATTTCTCTCATAGACTTGCCTGTTTTTGAGAGGGCAATAATAGATGCCTTAAGTTGTTCTGATGCATGTTTGTACCCTTTCATCTGGTTAGTGAATGAGTGGCTATTTCAAGCTGTTTTTATCCTGTATGAGGCTTTCTGGAATATTCTGGAATACTCTAGATTTAATTTAAGCTGTTCTAGAATTCTCTAGAATATTGTTCTGTGTGTATTGTAAAATAGTTTTCAATATTTTGTCAAAAGCTCTTTAAATTTACCAGTTTAATCATTAGAATGAGATATCTGAGTCACTTTTTTTGCACAGTTTTTTTTTTCCTAAATCCCATTTATATCCAAATTTATAATTATCAATAGAATACCTTAGGGTGAATAAACTTTTTCCTAGGTGGTCAGGAAGGGGTCTTTATATTAGTAAGATTAAAAATTATTTTAACCCCAAAAACAATAGACAAAAAATATTTTTAGTAAAAAAAATCAGGTGAGTCACTTTTATCGAACAGCACTGTAAATAGCTTAAATAAAAGTAATATGTATTTTAGTAAATTGGAGTAGATAGGTTTGCCTATCACTCTTTTTGGATGTTCCCTGTTTAGGATTGGGTTTCCAGTTCCTTCTAAAATCTTTTCATTCTCTTTCACTCTCAGTAGCCCCTTGTGCCTTAGTGGCATTATTACCTTGCTTGGGGCGAATTGATTAAAAAAAAAAAGTTTCTTTGGCACAAATTTCTCTTCTTTTCAATATCACTGTTGTGTCTTTGTGTGTAATATCTCTTGTATATTGTGTAATATGTCTTTTGTGTAATGTTCACACAAGATTTTTCTAAAATTCTTCAAAGTTATATCTTTTTTTCTTTTTCTTGTTTCAGGAGCACTTTACAATTCAAATGATTAGTGAAGGAGAGGAACCAGAAAACTTCTTTTGGGTTGGCATTGGAGGCCGAAAGCCATACGAGAAGGTGAGATGGTCTGAGAGACTCAAATACTATCTTGAAATCTTTGTGTGTGTGTCTATATATATATAGACACTGAAGTCGCTGCTGGGTGTTGACTTCAATGTTCACTTTTATATTTACATGCGCTCTATCTCTGATATTGAGCACTTTAATCCATAAATATAGCTTACCTTAAAACTATATTTTATACATTACTTCAGATATTATTATAGTTGATACATTGTATTTGAAATAGATGCCCCTTTATAGGGGAAACCACCATTTGATCCAGTGTACTTTACAAAGCAGGACGCAGGTTTCATCCCTGCCAAGGAACACATTTTTCTTTTCTATGATTTCTTGAATGTGCAGCCCAATAGAGGTAACACACAATGTTTAATTAATAAAAATGGGGCATCTGTTACAAATACAACGTCTCCACTATAATAATGTTCAAAGTAATAAAAATGTCCTATTAAAAATAAATCTAATAATTCTAGATATAGGACAAATAGCCATGACATTTCACACACACACGCGTGTGTGCGCGCACACACACAAAATCAACTTCACACCAATATTAAGAGCCTTCCAACTAGTACATAAATTAATTACATCAAACTTTGTCTAAAAAAATGAGAAAACAGTGGTCAATTGCTGAAACCTCCTGACAATTGGACAAAGCTTCATCTATGAAACTCTGGAATCAAGGCGAGGTACCGAATATAACAAATTTTAATTGTATTAATTCTAATATATATATATATAATTTCTAGAAACAGTTTCTACAAAATCTTGTTTTTGCCTTGAAAGTAAATCCTTATTTTAAGGTCAAATTCTGAATATGAGCAAATCCTTCAGTTATATCTTCTACACTCACAAACCTCAACATTTCAATGCCATTGCTTTTATGAAGAAAAGTTTTTATGCAAAATGGTATTAAAATTTAACCCTTGGATGATTTTTATAATCTTTCAACTCTGACCTTTGCATTTATTAATATATTTATTTAATTTTCTCTCTTTTTTTTTTTTTTTTTTTTTGGAAAAGCAAATAAATATCTAGCGGTCTACGAGTTTCAGGTTTAGTGCTTAGCATCCCATTCATTTAGACACCCCATAATATTTGGGTACTACTTTTATTTAACCTCAGAATCCAACAAACGTAACTATTTACAAACTGATATTGATTTCTATAATTTCTTACAAGAAAATATGTTTTTCTCACATTTGATCAATATATTTTTCAATGTTTCTTATGTCGATCTCTTTAAGAAAATAGCTTTTGAAAAACTACTTCTGATTTCTCTGACCTTTTTATTGACATTATTTGTCCGTTATCAATGATTATGTTATTAATAATTTGAATAAAAGCTAACGATAATTTTTTTTTTTTTTTTCTTTCTCATTTCCTCTGATTTTCCTCCGTCCGTTGGCTTTTCAATTCAGGATGCCTCATTCATGCAATATGCTCGTCTTTTCCGTTGTTCTAATGACAAAGGCTACTTCACAGTCTCAGAGAAATGTGCAGATTTCTGTCAGGTATGTTGTTTTACCAAAATGCTTGATTTCATTTTCTTTTTCTCTGAAGACAATTGGAACAGACATTTGAAATACTTCAGAAATTCTATTGGTACCACCAATATGTAGACCTGATTGCATCTGTGTGTGTGTGTCTATATATACATATATGTGTATTTTTACATTTGCCTGTCTCTACACATGTGCGACTACATTTGCATGTCTACATGTGTACATCTACATTTGCATGCATATATGTGTAGATGTCACTACATGTGTACATCTACACATATGTGTCAACATGTCTCCCCATGTGTGTGCATGCATCTGTAGATATGCATGTGTATGTATCTATAGATGTGTATGTGTATCTATGTATGTCTGTCTATTCATGTGTATATTTGTGTACATATACAGGTGTGTGTCTCTCTCCCTTGTATGTGCAGCTATTTGCTAAGTTTAGTTCAGTCCTGCAAAAAGTGATGTCATGAATAAGTTTGGTCTGACACAAGACCACAGAAGTGAGCATCCAGTTAAGATCAAACTTAGTAGATTAATTTGTTGCATTAGTTTGAAAGACAACTCTTCTGAGTATTGTAGTTAGGTGAGGTATTCCTTTGTTTTTCATATATATAAAAAATGTGTGTATGTGTCAGTCTATAAATATGCATACTTGTGAATTAGGTCAATGCAAACATAATAAATTTTTGTTATTTTAAACTTCAAATCTTATTTTAAATTTAACTAGGATCATGTAATTTAAAGTGTAAAGAGGTTTTTGTTTTCAGTATTTGTCAACTAGGTTAAAAGTTGAACTCCGTGTGTACTTTTAAGCTCACTCTTGCAGAAGACTACTTGGCCTCTTGCCCAAAACTAAAGGAACCTTTTATCCAGCTTAAAAAACAGCAATGATAATTATGAATTCCTCAATTCAATCCATGGAATTTCACTTTAACTGTTTCGAGCTATAAATCCAATGCCGACCAAAAGACTGATTTAAGCTGAAAGTTCGATTTAGGCGAAATTCCTATGCAGGCAGAAAATTGAGTTCTTCAAATCACAAACTCTGTGAAACTTCAAAGCCTCATGTCACAAAGCCTGTCACTTTAACACTGATTATTTGGCATTTTGAAGAAATAAAATTGATTTCCTCAATTCACAAAGTTTTGGAGATATTTTAAACTGAATTTAAGACAAAAACTTGTAAATTTACAAAGTTTTTGTGTTACTTTAAACTCAGTATAGATATGAAAAACTTAAAATCATTAATATTTTTGCAGTCATTTTAAAATTTGAATGTTTAATTGTTCCCTCCTCATCCAGACACCAATGCCAGATGTTCAAGCACTAGATAAAGAGTAGATTTTCAATCCCGGGGTCATCCTGATTCCAAAAAGGTATATGTCTATGTAGAGCAAGTGTGGCCAGAGTTAGATGGGTTTCAGACACACAGGTGGACAGACAGAATCTGCCTTTTATTTATTTAGAAGATGGAGAAAAATACAAATTTCAGTAAATTTTATTGTGCAAGTTCAAAATGGGATGTAAGCAAGAGGAAACTGCTTGCAGTATCAACCAAGTATTTGGGCAAAAGGTCTGGCCACAGCTATTCAACATCAGTTCAAAAATTTCAGAAAAACTCAGAACCTTGAAGATGAAAAATGGTGCAGGTATCTTCATCTGATTAGTGACGTCTAATTAATTCAGGGCTATTATTGAAGAAAACTAGCACGAAAACAACTGAAGAGGTTTCAGAAGAAATAAACTTTGACCATTCAACAGTTTTCAGTGTTTGCGTCAAATTGAAAGAAATCTCAAAAAATGGGTGCTGCATGAGCAGAATGAAAATGAAAAATCCACTAGTGCTATTATGGTATGATATCTACCATCCATTTTCTACTATGGTATGATATCTACCATCCATTTTCTACTATGGTATGATATCTACCATCCATTTTCTACTATGGTATGATATCTACCATCCATTTTCTACTATGGTATGATATCTTCCATCCATTTTCTACTATGGTATGATATCTACCATCCATTTTCTACTATGGTATGATATCTACCATCCATTTTCTACTATGGTATGATATCTACCATCCATTTTCTACTATGGTATGATATCTTCCATCCATTTTCTACTATGGTATGATATCTACCATCCATTTTCTACTATGGTATGATATCTACCATCCATTTTCTACTATGGTATGATATCTACCATCCATTTTCTACTATGGTATGATATCTTCCATCCATTTTCTACTATGGTATGATATCTACCATCCATTTTCTACTATGGTATGATATCTACCATCCATTTTCTACTATGGTATGATATCTACCATCCATTTTCTACTATGGTATGATATCTTCCATCCATTTTCTACTATGGTATGATATCTACCATCCATTTTCTACTATGGTATGATATCTACCATCCATTTTCTACTATGGTATGATATCTACCATCCATTTTCTACTATGGTATGATATCTTCCATCCATTTTCTACTATGGTATGATATCTACCATCCATTTTCTACTATGGTATGATATCTACCATCCATTTTCTACTATGGTATGATATCTACCATCCATTTTCTACTATGGTATGATATCTACCATCCATTTTCTACTATGGTATGATATCTTCCATCCATTTTCTACTATGGTATGATATCTACCATCCATTTTCTACTATGGTATGATATCTACCATCCATTTTCTACTATGGTATGATATCTACCATCCATTTTCTACTATGGTATGATATCTTCCATCCATTTTCTACTATGGTATGATATCTACCATCCATTTTCTACTATGGTATGATATCTACCATCCATTTTCTACTATGGTATGATATCTTCCATCCATTTTCTACTATGGTATGATATCTTCCATCCATTTTCTACTATGGTATGATATCTACCATCCATTTTCTACTATGGTATGATATCTACCATCCATTTTCTACTATGGTATGATATCTACCATCCATTTTCTACTATGGTATGATATCTACCATCCATTTTCTACTATGGTATGATATCTACCATCCATTTTCTACTATGGTATGATATCTACCATCCATTTTCTACTATGGTATGATATCTACCATCCATTTTCTACTATGGTATGATATCTACCATACATTTTCTACTATGGTATGATATCTACCATCCATTTTCTACTATGGTATGATATCTACCATCCATTTTCTACTATGGTATGATATCTACCATCCATTTTCTACTATGGTATGATATCTACCATACATTTTCTACTATGGTATGATATCTTCCATCCATTTTCTACTATGGTATGATATCTACCATCCATTTTCTACTATGGTATGATATCTACCATCCATTTTCTACTATGGTATGATATCTACCATCCATTTTCTACTATGGTATGATATCTACCATCCATTTTCTACTATGGTATGATATCTACCATCCATTTTCTACTATGGTATGATATCTACCATCCATTTTCTACTATGGTATGATATCTACCATCCATTTTCTACTATGGTATGATATCTACCATACATTTTCTACTATGGTATGATATCTTCCATCCATTTTCTACTATGGTATGATATCTACCATCCATTTTCTACTATGGTATGATATCTACCATCCATTTTCTACTATGGTATGATATCTACCATCCATTTTCTACTATGGTATGATATCTACCATCCATTTTCTACTATGGTATGATATCTACCATCCATTTTCCACTATGGTATGATATCTACCATCCATTTTCCACTATGGTATGATATCTACCATCCATTTTCTACTATGGTATGATATTTAGCAACTGTTGGGGGGGTAGGAGTTAGGGTTAAAGGCAGTGAACTTGTTATGTACTAGAAATCATTAACAATTTTTTATACAAAAAATTTAAAAAAATCATCCAAAATTAATTTTAATGTTTGTAAATTGATTTGATGTCATTTAAAAAAAACAGTAAACAGGTCATCATTTTTCCTGAGCATTTTCTAACAATAATGAGTGCATCGTCATTTATGGTAGGTCGCAAATGCATCAGTAGATATCATACTATAGTAGCACAAAATCATCATTACAAAGTCAACTCTGTGCTTCTTTTACACAACAAAAAACAATCTGTGACAAAAGAATAGGCTATATATTAAAAATGATAATGTTCTGTATCAGGTGAAATCAAAATAATGTTCTGATCCCTGTTTGGTAGTCAGCATGTGGAATCCTCCATGACAGCATCTTGACTCCTGGCAACAATCATCGCAGCAGAAAAGTATTGCCAGGAAATCAACACTCAGAACTGCAGTGTTTCTCTCCAACATTGGCAAATCAAAAAAAGGACCAATTCTTCTTCATGACAATGCCCAACCACATATCTTACAAATGACTGTGAAAATTGAACAAAAACACTATCACACTCAGTTTACCCACCAAACTCCTTTAGAACCAACTACCAATTTTTCATACATTTGAACAATTTTATGCAGGAAACAGACAACAAGCAAGCATTAGTTAAAATTGCTTTCAAAGAATTCATTAGTTCCAGAATTCTATACAATAGACTTGATTATTGTTGTCATGTGTGCGACAAAAGTAATAAGATAAAGAGAAGTTAAGAGGATATCATGAAAACTAAGTTTTATAGTAAACAAAAAAGGTTTTATTATAATTTTAGTGGATGGTCAGTGTCTAAAAAAGGAAAAGACAAAATCTTAGTGGCAAAAGTTAGAAATACTTAAAAAAAAAAAAAATAATAACTTCAGTTGATGGCTTTTTGCTGTGGGTCAGTGAATGGTAATAAACTGACTGCTCTGAAGCAGATTTCTGCAACAACAACTGACTTCACCAGCCAACTCACTTAATTTGCTGTGCTAACCAACGAATATGGAATGAAAGACCTCAACTTGTAAGGTCATCAAAGAGTTCTTTAAAGTCTTTGATCTAAATGACCCAGAACTTGCAGAAATTTCATTCATAAAATTAGATTCTCTTAAGAATTTTCAGCAACAATGCAAGTTAGTTCTTATTTCAATTAATAAATTTTATTCTATTTTGCAAAAATATGCTATCATTTTTGTACATACCTATAACTTGCTGTATTTATGGAGGATGATTCCTTGATTTAATCATTTTCTATAGCTTATCAACCCATTGCAGGTTATTTAAAGCCTGAAAATATTTTTAGATGGTAAGAATTTTTTCTTAATAATGATTTAGTGATACAAGTCTTACTGATTAACCTATTGCTGGGGCTAGAAGAGGTGGATTCATAACTTTCTCAAGGGTGTGTGTAAATGATTATTACAACTCCAAATGGAATTCAAACTTGGCTCACTGATTAACAATTCTGAGCCATTATACATTAGGCCACCTGCACAGCATTTGCTTATGTAGGGAGAGTGTGTAGTATTAGAAATACTCTTTGTACATACAGACATTATGGACATTGGGATCAACACTACATGGTGACTGTCAGTTTAACACCTCAAATGATCTCTCAGATGAAGAACAGTGTAATAATCATTGCAAACATTATTACTTCACATCTAATAGAGAAAACATTATAAATGACATCTTACTTTTTATCAATGCTATAAGTGTGAAACGTTCCTTTTGAGGAATGTTCATAAGCATGACATTTAGTATAATCACTATTTACAGGGAGATATTGCATTTAAAGGATTAGTTCCTCATTTCATGGAAATACTTATTACAGGAAAGCATGTTCTAATTTCTTTTCAGCCAACTTGATTTACATTCAAACTAATCTCCCCATCTTTGTTGTTATCACAACGTTTCAACCAGTGTCCTCTACATGTAACGGCCCTCAGGGAATTTTGAACAGAACATGTTATCAATGAATTAATATTTTATCTATGTATCTTGTACTTCTATAACTTTGTGGGTGCTGCTTTGTCTGACATGATGCTTTTTAATTTCTCAGGATGACCTGGCTGATGATGATGTGATGATTCTAGACAATGGCGATAACGTCTTCCTTTGGGTTGGACGTAAGACCAGTGACGTGGAAATCAAATTGGCTTTCAAGAGTGCACAGGTGAGTTTTAGCAAAATGTACGACTCCACTCCAGCCAAAGTCACTGCTTTATATCCCCCTCTACCAATCAATAATTAAATACCCCTCTCTCTCTCATATATATATATATATATATATATATATATATATATATATATTAGAATTGGACATAGTCCGACAATTTATTTAAAGACATTTATATATATTATGTTTAACGTTCTTTTTATAGATACAAGTATTTAAGCAAATGCTCTGTTTTATAATAAACATTTACCGGCCTGAATGTCCGAGAAATTTTCGTAGAATTTTTCGGAGAGCGAAAATTTTCTATGAAAATTTCTCGGACATTCAGGCCGGTAAATGTTATTTAATACTGTTTATTATAAAACAGAGCATTTGCTTAAATACTTGTATCTATAAAAAGAACGTTTAACATAATATATATAAATATATATATATATATATATATATATGTAACATGGATAAATTGTCTAAATTACACAAAAATGAAAATAACACTGACATCTCATTTTAACAGATATATTTACCAAAGTTACACAAAAATATCTTGAAATACTAAATTTATTCAATAAAATCAGCATTGGCTTCAACCATGGCCTCCAGATAACTTCAGAATCTCCTGCAACTCTTCTGGACGGTCTCCTTGTTTAAGTTGATGAATGTTGCCATAATCCTTGCTTTCAGTTCATCTTTGGTGTTACAAGGAGTTTTGTTGGTCTCTCACTTAACTGTGCCCCACACATAATAATCAAGGGGGTTGCAGTCTGGAGAGTTATGTAGCCAGATGTAAGGGATGATTTGGTCGCAGAAATTGTCTGACAGCCATGACTGGGTTCTCCTGCTTGTGTGGCAGGGTGCAGATTGTTGTTGAGGGACATAGTCTTCCAGCAGCCACCCTCTTCACCCAGGGCAACACTACCTCCTCAAGGCAATTGATGTAGGCCTTCATGTTGAGTCTGAGGCCCTGTGGGAAGATAAATGGAGGCATAACGTCACCATCACTAGTGATCACTTCAAACGCCTTCATAATCACCGTTAGACTCATCCAACTCTTTCCAAATACTCTGCACTGTCCTCAGATTGATACCCAAACACGCTGAAATGTTTGTATTGGGGCTTTTGGCGTGAATGCCAAGCAGTACAGCATGCTGTTTCCAAATTTCCAGTGGAGTGAATTGTGTCATGGTGCTCATAGATGGTGCCCAACTGACCTTATTATACGGTACAGTTAACAAAATAAAAAACAAACAACGCACATGTGCAAAATGAAAAATAGCGACAATTTACCCATCGCACCCTGTATATAAAAAATCGAAAAGTTTTGGTATGACCAATAGAAAACCTAAATATTTAAATAACCTGCGAAAGCTATAAAAAACTAATCAATCAATCAATCATTATATTAAAGAGATTACACCCAAAAATCGGCTGAGGATTGGATGTACCAAAAAATAAATGTAACTAATTATTAATAATTATATAAATTATTTCCATTTAATAATGTTCATCATTATTATGACAATGTTTCAACCATTGCACCATTTTTTCTTCAGTTTTCTCTTGGTTTCACATTCCAAAAGAAGACTTTGCAGCACAGGACACTCTCATGCCTCTCTGGTAGGTTGGTGGGGTGTTACATGTCTTAAAGGGTTGAAGTGCCACCCTAACCCTGTTACAAAAGCAAGGCGCATTTAATTCTTGTCTCTTTCTCTTTTGCAGGTCTACATTCAACATATGCGCAATAAACAACCTGATCGCAAACGAATTTTACTTCTTGCTCCAAAATACAAAGAGAATCGCAAGTTCACCAAATGTTTCCACGGTTGGGGCAAATATAAAGAAGTGTTGAACTGAGGACTTGACCTCTCTCTCCCACAGCCAAAATGCGTGGGCAATGTGGTGTAAGCATTGCACATCCATTGTCCACATCCCTACACCAGAAGAGGGTAGACACATTCAGGTGCAAACAAGTGGACGTTGGTCAAAAGAGGATAAAACTACGAATATCTTTTTCTTGACAACTTGTTTTCTTCTTTTTTTCTTGAAACATACAAATTTACATCTGAAGAAAAAGCAGTTGTAAATACTTGCTTGGCTTTTCTTTTTTTTTTTTTTTTGGCAAGTCATTTTTTTATCCTTCTTGTAAAACTACTTTGTGCAAACAGACTTTGCTCCTTATTCGCCGCTGCCTAGGTGCATTTTCTAAAGCGTTCAACATTTAGATGCATCTGGGTTTTGCACACAGATTTGCACAGTGAAATTGTGTGGGTCATATTTTACAATTTGACCCCTGCAGTATTTAAAAATGACAAGAACCTTTCACGTCAAAATAAACACTTGCTTTTCGGTCAGGAGTTAGTTTTGATCCCAACATTGTCCAAAGATGCTGCCTGGCAGTTTCTGCTCTTTAACCATCTCTTTGCTTGTTAACCAATACTCTGAAATATTATGCAAAAAAAAAAGGAGAAAAGGGGGCTACACAAATTAAGAC
The DNA here is from genome assembly GCA_964036315.1 of Acanthosepion esculentum. Lineage (NCBI taxonomy): Eukaryota > Metazoa > Mollusca > Cephalopoda > Sepiida > Sepiidae > Acanthosepion > Acanthosepion esculentum. The sequence continues at coordinate 17,452,715 of OZ038514.1, forward strand.
TACCATTACAAATTATGACCATTTCCAGCCATTTTCTACAATGAAGAACAGACCTCTCACTCAGTGGTGGTTTTAATGCCATTTGCCTAAACCATTGGGGCAAGTAAGTTATACTCTTCATCTTTTCAGTGTTATTTTGTTATGGCCATGATGGTATTCCCTCTCTAGGGACATTACACGGATCTGGAATTGCCTTAAATAAACAACAAAAAAGAAAAAAACAGCATCTTTCTCAAATTAAGGTATTCCAAAATTAATTCTCTATTTGCTGCTTTTTGACAGATTCAATCAGGAATTCCCATTAAAAGAAAAATGATCAAAGTTTGTATGTTTTCAAGAGAAAAAGTTGTTAAATCAACTTTTTTTTTCATGCTTATTGGAATGACTTATTTTAAAAAAAAGATTCCTTTCCAAACAGACCATTTAAAACAAAGCAATGGCGGGACACCATCAGCCATACCAAGTTCAATGATTCTGATTTATAGCCACAATGGTGAGGCTCGTTTACTGCAACACAAACTCTGCATGACTGTATATTCTTTGGATTTTATGTCAAATGTTTCAGTTTGGGAAAGAAAAAAAAGGAAAAAAAAACTGGTTGATGTTTGTTATTTTTTTTTTCACAATTATTATTGTCTTGTTTTATTAAAAGAAATTGAATTTTTAATTTGTTCATGTTTTTTTTTTCTGTTGTGTGATGTGGCTTCCCTTTGTCTTTTCTACAAATATTTTCATGGCTACTACTCTGACAAGATTTTTTCCCTGGTACCCAAACTATGCGTGTTTAAGCATCCTACTAGATATTGTTTTTATATATATATATATATATATATATATATATATATATATATATATATACAGGGGTTGGACAAAATAACTGAAACACTTGTTAAATTCAAAGAAAATTTATTTAATATAGAGTTGGTCCTCCTTTAGCCCCACATACAGCTTTAATACGTCTAGGAATGGAATCATAGAGCTTCCTGCCTTCATCCAGAGGAATTTTCAGCCATTCTTCCATTAACACCTGCTCCAGCTCTTTAAGACACGACGGTGGAGGATAGCGGCTCTTAACTTGTCGCTTCAAAATCCACCACAAATGTTCAATAATATTGATATTTGCAGATTGGGGAGGCCACTCCATGTGTTCTAGCTCACTTTTATGCACTTCATACCAATTCTTAACCACTCGAGCGGATTGTATTGGAGCGTTATCATCTTAGAAGATACAGTTACCATTAGGGAATAAATATGATCTCCCAAAGTGTTCAGGTAATCTTTGCTGTTGATTCTACCATGCAGGGCAACTATTGGACTGAGACATTTCCATGATATGGCGGCCCAAACTATCACTGATCCACCTCCATGCTTCACTGTTGGAAGAAGGCAGTCAGGGTTGTAAGCTTCTTTGGGCTGCCTCTACACATAAACTCACCCTGAAGTTGAGAAAAGAGAAAAACTGGACTCGGCTGAGAATATGACTTGCTTCCATTGGTCTGCAGACCAGGCATTGTGATCTCTGCACCACTTCAACCTCTTCTGAATGTTGCGAGTGGAGAGATGAGGTTTCCTCATGGTGGCTCTTCCACAATATCCAGCCTTATGGAGCTGACGATGAACAATTTTCGTAGAAATTGGACTATTCAGATGATTATTCAACTCAGCAGTCACTTTGACCGCAGTAGTCCAATGATTTTTTTGCCACATTGCGTTTCAATGCACGTCAGTCCCTGTCAGTAAGTTTGCAAGTCCGGCCCGAATTGCTACGGTTGCTTGAGGTTTTGCCCTGTTTCTCAAATTGCGTCATAGTTTTTGATATGGTAGCTCTTGAAAAACCAAACATTTCAGCAACCTTATTGATAGAGGCTCTTGCCATGCGAGCTCCAATAATTTGCCCTTTTTCGAACTCGGAGAGGTCACGCATTTAGCTTAAATTTTACTAAATTCTAAAAGTAAATAAGCCAAAGACAGTAAATAAATGAATTCACAATAGATATAACCTGCAATTACGAAGTTTTAATGAAAGTTCTTAATATAATAAGTCTTTGAAACATAAGAGTGGATTTTGCACCGGTTCCAATTATTTTGTCCAACCCCTGTATATATATATATATATATATATATATATATATATATATATATATATATATATGCAAGAGAGTGTCATACATGTATGGCCAATGTAAGAATTTAATGTTGGAGATACAATTTCCCAAAGAACGCAAGAACTTATAAACAACATTATTTTTGCATAGGGTAGATTTTTGAGGTGATGAATTATTTCTAAAAATAGATTAAATGTTTTGAATTTTTTATAATAGATGATAAATCTAAAGTATTTATAAGGATCAATAATTGAATTTTTAATTTGTTCTTTTTTTTTTTTTTTCTAAGAAAAATTTCATGAAACAGAATTAACCTGTTCATTATCACAACACAAGATGAACCCATCTTAACAAGTCAATTTAGCACCACAAAGGTGATTCTTTTACAATATGACAGCATCTATTTATACAATAAAGGGAATTTCTATATTAAACTGATGAATTAATTATGTCTTTTGTGTAGGTGTGGATTTTAATTTCAGACGTATTTAAATTATTCAGATTTTTATGTATATATTTATTTGATATTGCAGGTATTAGATGAAAATAGAACTGATTTTAGCATGGAATAAAAAGCATATGTTTAAAAAAAAAAAACAAATCAAAAAAATGTTGGAAACATGTTGAAAGAAATATCTGAACTCTGCCAAACAAAATTATGGACAATGAAAGTGACACTTGCTCCCATCATTACTAGCATGCTTGTAGTAATCCTCAAAAATGTTGCCAAGAGGAATTGTGTTGCCCTCAAGCCCCTCGCTGGTTGTTCAAAATGTCCAACACCCACGGCTGATCAAATAGGTGATTGCTTTGATCATAAGGTAGGCCAAGATAAAAATTGCCATCAGGTATCTTCATATTGGGCTAGTCCAAGCAGAGTGTGAGAACACAAGAAAAATTATAACACTCGAATAACAAAAAAAAAAAAAATACTATTTTTATTTAAGGTCCTTCATACAACAGTTGGTTAATTGTTGTTAAAATCTAGGTGTTTACATGCAGACAATTATTGATCCAACTTGCTTCTTAAGTCAGCCACAACAATTTGTTAACTTGGTAAAGTTTGTTTTGCCGATTTGGTGAAGTTTGGCACAACGTTGATGTCGGAGGTTCTCGTCAGCAGATAGTCATGTGGGGTGTCTTACGTCCAGTAGCTGGAATGATCTCTCTTCTCTTACTTTGAGGCATTCATATTTATTGACGTTTGCCCAAACCAGCATGGGGGCGTGATGCAGCTGGATATTATCTTATCTACCTGTCATCTTCATTGCCTGAGGGAATTCTCCGCTTCCACGGGTGATGGTCACAGGCATTAATCTGCACCATAACTTCAACCTTCTCTTATTACCATCTTCCACTAATACTCCTCAGTGGGTGACAAGCTCTTCCACCTACCTTGGTGTCTCATTTGCGCCCGCCACCCTTCAACAGAATGGTTGTTGACTGCCTTGGGGTGAAGACGCAAAGAAAGATTAATTCCAAGTTTGTTATCTATGCAGAAAATTTTTTCCACGTCAACCCTATGTTTTTCATTGTCCAAAACAGAAACAAACCAGATGGCTTTCCACACCTTCGAGTCGTGTCAGGGACATTCTCGAAGAAAATCCTTATCTCCAAATTATGACTTTAAATCCTTTCCAATTCTCTCCTCTTGCCTTCACAGCCTGTATTTTTAGCTGTAGGTTATCTATCAAGTGTCAAAATATTTGCCATGTGACTTGTAAAGTTGAATGTTGTTTTCTTTGCTAGCCGTTTGGTTCTTGGCCTTTTGAGAAATAAAATCTTCAATCTTTCCCAGGATGGTCTATTGGTATATTGTTCCTTCTATCCACAAAAACAAAAAACTTTCTTATTATTTACCAGTAATAAATAGTGTCACAATTGGAAAGTCAATAAAAAACTGAGACCATTCTGAAGAGAGTCTTGAGGAAACTTTCCATCACTTGATCTCCATGTACTTTTTTTATCAAAGCATATATCATTCATATTTGGTTGTGATGGGTGTGCCTGGTATACTCTAATTAGACAGCATGGCATGGTGTACCCCAGCATCACTTTATTGGTGTTTTTCTCTCTCATTCAATAATGAGAATTATTATTATAATTCAAGTAAGAATTGGATGCCCAGACTATAGCATTACTGGAATCTGTAAGAATACAAAGAAAAGTACTGGAGAGACTTTGAAACTTGTTGTCACTCAAAATCAGGTGATAATATTTTGAAGTGTGTAATACTTTTCCAATAGACTTTTCTGTGGGGATAGGAGTCGATAAAATTGATAATCAAAAGAAAGAAAAATCGCCAAGGAAGAGATCATTAAAACCATCCAGACAAGAAATGGAAACTAAAAATCTGTTCATAACTCATTATATCAAATTGTCAGTTTAACTCCACAGCTTAAAAATCTTCTGTTAGTGCCTTACACGAGATAATTTGTTTTACCGTATAGTGTGTTATTTTTTCACAGTATGAGAGCATTTTCTCATGCAAGCAAAGGACATTTTCATATTAAGCCAACAAGTGAATATTTGCACAATATTTTACCTTATGTGTAGGTATGGAAATTAACAGGTTCTTTGTCTGCATTTTTCAGGTGTTGTAGAGTAAATAAGACACCCCCCGGTAACAACTTAAATAAAGAACTCAAAGTGAGCCAGCAGAAGTCCGTCCCAGGCTCGCGATAAGACAAGACCTCCGTCTTCGGACAGAGGGTGACTCAGTCGGGGATCTATGCTTGGATAGAGACTCTATTGAGAAAAAAAAAAAGATGGAGTCAGACAGTTCACTGTCTGACTTTCGACTGACAAGACGTCTGTTTTCGGACAAACCGTGATTAAGCCAGGGCTGTCTTTGGATAGAGACTCAGATGAGAAAAAACAGACAAGTGCTGTACCCAAGCCCGCTTTTGCAGGGGATGGGTAAATTTTAACCAGTGGCTCGGGTGGAAACGCTCAAAAACCGCACATAAAACTTGACCTTGTGTCACATCTAGCCACAGTGGGGCAAACAGTAAATACCAGTCTGTTGGAATCAAAGAGAATTCTAGTGACGTCATGGTGAGTAGCCTAAGCAAAGATATAACTACTACAAGTGAATTATAACATTAGATGAAAAATGCTTATTCAATATGTAAACAAAGAAGATAGACGCATACAAAAACGTGACTTTCTGCTATGCACGTTTATTCTTTTTATGCTGACTCTAGTAAAACAAAGTTCTCAATGTCTAGTGCAGAAGTTTGTGGAGGTAAGTATAAGTCAGCCTTGTGTAGAGTTGAAACAACCAAAGGAAAGTTTATTTACATTGCTCGGACTATCATCCTCATCTTTGTTGCCATATTTATCACAACGTTTCGGCCGTTGTACGCTCCGGCCTTCTTCAGGTGGTTGGAATGTCGAACTGAACCCTTTATTTCGCTCGCTGGGGTAGACTGTTCTAGTTCTACGTGCCATGTCTAATGGATGCCAGTTATCTCCTGTTAATTCCCCTCTTCGAGTTCTCCAATGCCTTAATCGGGTATTGAACTCACACTCTTTGGGTCCTGTCACTAACTAACGTCTTTATCCACTGTGCCATGTGTCCTTTCTCAGAAATATAGAAATATATCGAAGGAAAGTTTGTACTTACTTTATCAGTGGGATATTTAAACATGGTTATGGGATGTCCGTTTTCATTATGAAAATAACACCATCTAGGATACTAGATTTTATAAAAGCAATTGGAATGTACTCAAAAATATGAGTGGCCGAATACTACTGCATATATATATATATATATATATATATATATATATATATATATATATATATATGCAGTAGTATTCGGCCACTCATATATATATATTGTCATCCACAGACAGACTGTTTCGCAGCTCATCAGTGTGGCTAGACGTCCGGTTGCCTCTAGCTAGGATCGAAACCCGACTGAATTTGCGTCAGTCCGAACTTCTCCAACTAAGCCGTCAGCGTACGGTACGGGATGAAGGTGAATTTTAGCGTATTTATTTTTAGATTCAGATAAACACACAGTGACTGAGAGTGACTCAATTCCGTCGAAGAGTCGTGCAGTATTAGCTGAAATAGTGACTGTTTACAAATTCACACCTGACACTGAGGTTGATATGCCATAAAACAAAATAACTAACCAACCGTTTTCTTTTTCTTGATCCAGAAGTTAGAGTAAGTCATCGTTGCTATGGTTGCGTTCAAGTCAACCTTGTGCTGAGTTAGAACAACCAAAGTAAAAGCTTCACCTTCTTTATAGGTTGAGGTTTTTGGACGACGCATGCAAGTGCCATCCGGCAGAAAATTGGAAAAGAGTTCAATCATCAGTGAACCAGGGAAACTAACATTCCCCAGTGGGAAAGTAAATACCATGTGGTTTTACATCTTGGAGCAAAAAGATGGAAGAGAGCAAGGCAGAGTGCTCAATTCATAATGAAGAGCTTTTAGCATTAATTAACAACAGCCGAGAAATTCCCTTTCTTCTAAAGTGCTCAACCTACGTGAGGGGGCGTATATAGTCATCAACAGACAGACTATTTCGATGTATCACAGCTCATCAGTGAGGCTATATATATATATATATATATATATATATATATATATATATATATAGAGAGAGAGAGAGAGAGAGAGAGAGAAAAGGGTAATTTTAAAAACAGTGACTCATATCGCTATTATTAACGCATTGCTCTTCAACCGAATTGAATTGAGCTCTCCGGGCCACCGACGTATTTCGCACAGAAAATGTTAAAATTTCCCTTCCGCCTCGACGATAGCTTAGGGAGAGAATCTCTGATTGATATCAAATCGGTCATGTTTCGATCCCGTCTAGAAGCAACCGAACTTCTAAACATTGAAGAGTTGTGGTACAGTGAAACAGTCTGTGGATGATTATATATATATATATATATATATATATATATATATATATATATATATATATATATATATATATATATAATGAAATAAATACTAGTCAAAAATTAATAATAATTCACAATGCTTCATCTTCAAAAGTTTAGACAATACTATTACTACTAAAGAAATAAGATGAAAGAAATACAAGTCAAAAATGAATAATAATTGACAGGGTTAATGTTACATCTAAGAATTTCCAAAAAGTCTATTATAATGTCTTATAGTTACTCGCTAAAATCAAAGCAACAAAAATTAGACAAAAGATAATCGAGTGACAAATTAATAATGAAAATATTTAATGGAAGAATTCTGCAAGAATTTTTTAAAAGAAAGAAAAGCAACGACTTTTGTGGATTTTATTGTCCTATACAATAGGCTTGTTTTATTTTGTGTATTTACAGACTGGACTAATATCAGCAACGCAGAAATGTGCTAATGAGGAGAAAATGAGCTATGGAGACGTGGACGGTAAATAATCTCTGGCACATGAACAACACAGATGTGGAGAGACCCCATAAGAATATGTTTTGTGTAAACAAGTTTGTGGTGGAGGCCGATAATATTTCTGTTTTTTTTATTGTTGTTTTCTCTGAAGTAATTTGAGGTGTGGCTTTGTTAAATCTGAAACTGCAGGTCCTCAGCTGATGTAACATAAATTGTGGGTGTGGTTTCAATTTTGTGGGTAGTTACTCAGCAACACCCAAAACTTTCTCTGAGGCAAGGGCTAAGGTTAAGGATGGCATTTTTTATTAAAAATGTAAGAAAATAAACCTCACCCATGGAAAAGTTTGTATAGATTATTCTTGAAGAAATGCCTTTTGGATATTCTGCTAGACTGACTGATGAGAGAAAGGGGTTTTAGTTGTACTCATCAACAATTATTATTAAAAATTTTTATTAGTATTTACAATATTTATTGTTCGGACTGTTGTCATATTCACAATGTTTCGACTGTTGTACACTCCGGACTTCTTCAGGATTCGTCTATATTTCTGAGATGAGGTATCGTAACTTTTTACATTGTTTACAGTGTTCAGACTGTTGTCCTCATATTTATTGTCATATTCACATTTTGACTGTTGAACGCTAATTCAAGTGATATATATTCAAATTTTGAATTTTATTTAGTGCCCGTTGGGCAAATTGTTCTAGTTCCGCGTGCTATGTCTTTTCTGAATGTCTCAGTTTCAGCCAATTCCCTTTTAGTAACTCAGCTCTCCAAGTTTTTGTTCACTTCTGCCGTGACCAGGTATTGAACTCGCAACTCTTTGGGTCTAGTCACTGGATTATTTCAGCCAACGCCTTTATCCACTGGGCTATGTGTAATTACTTCTGTCTTCATTTTTTATTAGTTGAAACGTTGTCATTATTTTCAGCTTTGAGCTTAAATTTAATCATAACTTTAAAGATCTGTAGTTGGCTGCAGAACAGATTCCTAGTGGGTATAGTCAACCCACTAACTAGAAAGTCCTCATACTATGTTAGAAACTCAGCACACTTTGTGGAATTGATTCAATTTTCTCCTACACATAGCAATCGAATGGTAAGCTTGGGTGTGGTGAGCCTGTTCCAGAATTCCTACAGTTCAGACTCTTAAGATTGACTTGAAACTAATTGGAATCAGACCGCCACCCTGGGAGAATGTACTAACATTCCTACAGATAATCTAATGGAAATGTTGACGTTCCGTATACAGACGACATTCTTCCAACTAGAATCTGACATATACCAACAGGAAGAAGGCTTGTATATGGGTTCACCATTGTCAGCAGTAATGGCGAGTATATACCTGGAATACTTCAAGCAAATGGCTTTGGGAACGGTCGCACTAAAGACAACAGTACGGCCGAAATGTATAGATGACGCCTTCATATTCTGGCAGCACCAGAAAGCTGTACAAATCCTGCTGGACTATGTGACCTTCAATTCAGTGAAAGAAGAAAATAGTAATCAGTTAAATTTCTTGGGTGTACTAACTCACACATAGAATGGGTTCAAGACATCCGTATATCACAAGCCAACCTTCACCAGACAATACCTTAACATCAATTCCCACTATCCATACAGTGTGAAGAAAGGGATCATTTGATGACCACAACACCGAGCAAAAATCCTAAGTGACAACCCAGACAAATACCAAGAAGAAATAATCAGCATCAAGCATAAACTTCAAAATAATAACTACCCTGCAAACATAATATCAGTACCTGCAGCCGGAAACAGAAGGGTCAAGGAGGAAGGCCAGAAAATTGTCACGGTCTATCTACCTTACGTCAAGGGCTTATCAGAAAACATTCAGGAGAAATCTCTGCCAAGCCTAACATCGGAGAGAACATGACCAAGAACTGTATTTACTCGATTCCTTGCAATGGTGGCAAAGAATATAAAGGTGAAAAAAGCCGGCCCCATAGAAATAAGGCTGGAGGAACACTGAGAGGCCATAGCGAGAGGTTAGACAATGGCTGATTATGTATAGAGGGAAAAGGGTAGTCGTCAGCCCTTGTGGAATGAAATGACAATACAGGACAAGGAGGAACACTGGAGATTTAGACGAATGAACGAATCAGCACATATGCTAGGCTATGAGCATCTTTTTAGTAGGCCAAGCATAGAAATAAATACGATATGGGAATGACTACTAAAGAAGGAAACACAATGACAGCAAGTCTTCAACAGCAGCAGCTGTAACAAAAGAAAAAAGCTTCAGTGAATGCAGTCAAGTATAACAAGCAATAGCACTTATCAGCCATCAGGTTAGGTTTAAGGCTCCAGGTTCTTAACAGGACAATAGCCTAATGAATTAAAGCGTTGGTTTTTATGAATTTGGTGACATAGTAATTAAGATCAATCCCTGACTCTGGCAGTGTGTACTTGGACCCAGTGGAAATAACTGCAATAACTGAGCAGTACTAAAAATAAAGAACTAGACGAGATATCCCTAGACATGGGCAGTGGAATGAGAACAACTTACCCACTAGATAAAATAAAGCGGTTGTTTCGAAATTTCTTGTAGGTTAACCGAATCGATATATACCTGGTGAAAGCTGGAGGGAATAACGGCCCAAACATTGTGGTAACAACAACAAAAATGAGGACAATATTTCGAATGTAAATAGTGTAAATAATTATTAAAATTTCAGGAAAATATTGATCACTGTCTTCCCCACGAACGATAGTTGCAGGTTGCATGTTTAGAACCACTGGTGTAAACTGTAAAGTTACATCCTTTCAGAATGTGTATAAAGTGTTTGATTGAACGGTAGACTGTGATTGCCCCCACTTGCCTGCCAAGAAACTTCTACTAATAACAGCTAGATAAACTTGCAAAAAGAGTATATAATAAAAGGCACAAAAGTCTCTTCTTCTTTCTTCTCTTTTTAATCACAGGATATCTTAGAGTAGGCATGGGTAACTATTGTAACCAAGGGAAGGTTACTGAATAGAATAATCACACGAAGGTTGGTAATAAACGATAATACTCAAGACAAGAACAACACATATAAGATTCGTTAGTGGCGCATAGAATAAGTAGTCAACTGCTAGAAATGAGTTAAGTGAATTTCACAATGAGTCTCCAACTGGAGAATATCTACCAACCACCCCACGCGGTCAGATGTGGCACAAGACCGAATTTAATGTGGAGTATCCGATCCCGTAGGCTCGACCAAAAATTCCCCGTAGACCCCGTATAAAACGGTGTCGGGTAGCTGTTTTCCGAGACGAATCCTCTGCTCTTCGACATAGCCTCGTCTGGAGATCCTCTCTGCCCGGAAGCAGAGAGTTTGACCAGCACAGTTGGAGACGGATCTCCGACTGCAGAGATATTTATTGTACAAATGTGCCACATGGGAAAAATTGGAAAGTGGGGGAGGCTGGTCTTCAACTGTCTTACTTCTAACTTAGCTAGCCTCATTTACTGACCCAATCGTCCAAACATTGCTCCTTTCACCAAAACATCTCATTCACACAACACTGCCATACACATATACCACAATACACCCACTCAAGGAAATTCTACCTAATCCCCATATATACAGCTTTTGTAGAGGACTGGGCTGATAAAAATTTTCAAACAATAAATCCCCAATGTTCGTGATATAAAAATATTTACACAACTAAACAAAACTCATGTTAGTAACAGCCCTCCCCCCCCCCACACACACACACAAACTAATCCTTGCAGAGATAACAGTTAACTGGACGAAAAATACTGCGGGATTAATAGAATGATTTTCCATGCATTCGTTCTACAATTATTCACAAATTTTAACATGCTAACAAATAACGAAACGACACACTCGAAAACGAAAGGCATCCCACAGTTTAACCGGAGAACTGCAAGCTCTGTCCATCTAAATGGGGAGGGAAGGGGGAAATGAACCAAAAACTGGGGGACAAAAATAAACGGGCCAATGACCATCCATACCCTAGCTAAGTTAAATCAAGCAACTTGAACAAAAACAAAACGACTTACTCTAACTTATCCCTAAATGACAAATGTTTTAAGTCAGGCGACCAATATCCTTAAGCCTATGTCACCTCTCAAGCGAACCAAACGCGAAGCATTCAACCACCTTTCGCCAAATTTTGATGAAGAGAGCCGTCTCCTTTCCGCTCTAATCTTGATTTTAAGCTGGTGCTTAAAAAACAAAACCAGTCGACAAGAGGAAAACTTCTCACCTCCATAAAATTCCTTCTGTCGCGTCGTCCAAATTACGACTCGCATAATGCCGAGTAAACACAAGAACACATAGTGTTCATTCCTCTTCAACTGCAGCACAACATTGCTACATACGGACCTGGCTTCAAGGACAAAGGATTTTCCGCCCAGGACGCGGTCCATGTAGCCTTCAATCAGTTTGCACAACGGTCGTACGACGCTACAGTCGAAGAAGATGTGCCCCAAGGACTCAACCGCCCCATCGCAACGCACGCAGTTTGGCGTAACTACCAAGCCCGCTGCACAGAGCTTTTTGCCGACCCAGAGGGCCTTCCGCAACACCAGCCAGGTGAGTTATGCTTCATTGTTGAGACACCGCCATCCAGACGCCCAAGGCCACAGAGAGCTAAACTCCTCCTTCGTCAAACCGAGCTCATCCCTTAGAGTATCTCGAGCGGACCCCCGTACTAACACCCGATATAATGCCTTAGGAGACAACAGTCGGGTGTCGGAGAGGCCTTCCTTAACCCGTGTAAAGTCTTTCAGAGCGCGTCGACACTCGCGATAGAAGGAGCACTCGGCCCGATGAGTACGGCGGGCATCCTCCTCGCCTTCATGCACACTTCTCAAAGACGGAAATGCTTTCTTAGCGTCTTCCTTCCAGAAGAGGCCGTCACCCTCATCTTGCTGACACATTCGATCCAGGAACTTGAGCCGCAACGTCTTTTGACGAATGTCAACGTCGGGCATCCCTAGACCGCCCTCGGACGGGTGGAGGCAACAGACTGGCCGACGCACCGCAGGAGACCTGCCACCTCACAAGAAGTTAAACTATTAAAAAATATTTTCGGTGGACGGCAGTGGAAGTACCGAGAGCCGGTAAAGAAGGATGGGGTAGATGTTTGAGACACAAACTTCCGCCCTCCCCTTTAAGGAAAGCCTCCTCCGAGCCCACAGACTAGCTACAGCCTCGGATTTTTCTCGGACCTCCAACCAATTTTTCTCCAACTGGGGGTCGGGGCCAAACCAGACGCCGAGTATCTTGAGAGGCCCGTCCGTCCAAGTGAATGGTCCAGGAAGAGAAACACCGTTCCACGCACCCGATAGACTTGTCGCGGTTGATTTTGGCTCCCGTCATCTCTTCATACCTGCTGATTTCCTTGCCAATTTCATCAATCTCGGCATTGCTTTTTACAAAAGCGGTGACGTCATCGGCATAGGTGGAATACCTGGCCGACGTGTTCGAACCAGGGAGAGTAATTCCTTGTAGGACCGGATTCGCCTTTAACTTGCGCAAGAAGGGCCCCAACACAAGAATGTACAGCATCGGCGAAAGCGGGCAACCTTGACGAATGGATCTGGACAAAGTGAAAGGTTTCGACCTCACCCCATTCACCTCCACCATCGCACCGGAGGAACGATACAAGAGACGAATCCAAGGTCGAAAGTACGGCCCGAAGCAGGCCGACTCGAGGACAGCCTCGAGAAATCGATGGTCAACCCTATCAAATGCCTTGGACTGATCTAAATTGATCAGCACGGCTTCACTGTCGACTTGTTCTACGATCAAGCGCACCAAATGAAGGTTTTCCTGAATAGTCCTACCCTTCACAGCACAAGTCTGCTCGGGGCCAATTAGACTAGGTAGGACAGCCTGCAAACGGTTAGCTAAGACCTTGGCCAAAATCTTTAACTCTGTATTTAACATAGTTAAGGGCCGGAAGTTATTAATCCCATCCCCTCCGTGTTTATCCTTGCGAAGCAACTTGATCACTGGTGAAGCGTTCGGGAATATTCCCGTTCTTCATCCATTGGTTAAAGACCAGTGCCAGCAGAGGGACAAACACGTGCGACTGCCTCAACGGAATTCCATTAATACCCGGAGTCTTGTCTCGACCGACATGCTTCAACACGTCCCAGGTTTCCTCCTCTGTTATCGAACCCTCGCACCCAGCCGCTTCAGTCGCATCGAGGTGACGAAAGTCAGCCAAATAGGTGTCGAACTGAGTGGAACTCAGACCGGGCTCCCTGGTAAAAAGCTCCTGAAAGTGAGCTCGGAAAGCCTCGCATATGCCATCGTTTGTAGTCACGTACCGGCAATGTGACGCTAGCGATGTATCGGTCTGCGATGCTCCGAACTCGCAATTCAGCGGCCATATTTATTGCCTCGGAAGACATCCTTTTTAATCTAGCCCTAACTACCAGAGCTTGATCCTTCTTGATAAGCAAAGAGGCCAACTCTGCCCTAGCTACGGCTATTTCCCCACTATCTCCCTATTTTATAGCCCTTTCTACTCTAGCTTCGTGTGCCGTTTGCTCTGCTAGTTTATCTTGGTTGAGTCGCTTACTATAATCAGCCGCAAACGACCTAATAGTGGCCTTAAGGTGACCCCACCACTTATTCCCAACCACAGAGCCCGTCAGTTCCCGCATTAGAGTTAGTAAAAACTGGCCCTGAAAATCCTTATCACCGAACAACGATGTGTTGAATTTCCAATAACCAGCCGTTCTAATTCTAGGCTTATCTAAGTTTAAACGAACCCGGACAAGCCTATGGTCTGAATAAACTATAGTATGATGACTTGGACAGCCTAAGAGCCCTAAATCGACTCGCCTAACTACGACACGGTCGATATAGCTTGTACGCAATACCGAAGCCGAGCTACCCCTATTAGTCCAAGTCCAAACTACTTTCCGGGGAAATTCATTCCTGAACTCATCGACAAGATCTAACCTATCGATAAAGTTCCGAAATGCCTTTACATCGGGTTGTGAGTACCCGATCTAGTGCCCGTGCGATCTATATCGGGATCGAGGACGGCATTCCAGTCACCCGCTAATATTACCCGACGAGAAGTCGTCAGAAACGGATCGATCCGCCGAATAAAGGCGGCCCGCTCCCTGTGGTCATTGGGCGCATAAACCCCAATGAGACGAAATGCCTGATCTTTTATGGTAACGTCCACGACACAAAGCCTGCCCTCCAGATCCGCGAAGACAAGCGTACATACAGCATTCAAGGAACGGTTCACCAGCCAAGAAAACCCCTAGAGCGACCATCATAACACGCTGAAAAGAGGTCAAACCTCTTCGTTAGTATATCATCATGGCCCCCAGAATGGAAACGAGTCTCTTGCACAGCACATATACCCAAACCAAGGCGCTGAAGGTCGCGATTGGGTTTCGCCCTTCGAGACTCCAACCTCAGCCCCTGGACATTCAAACTGGCTAAAAAGAGATCGAATAGAGTTAGCCACCTGCCCTAAACATTGTCGGGTGAGGATAACGCCCATCGATCCATGGCCCATTTCCTTATTCATATGACCCTCAATCGCGAGAACCTCGATATCCCACGAAAATGTTAATTTAAGTGCTCTATAGAGGGAGGGGTGAACAAAAAGTGGGACCCTCCCCGAGCAGAATTGACGTGACTTTTCCACCTCTTCGGACTCCCAGACTACAATTGGTGGTGAAAGTTCGATTCCTTTGAGGCAGATATCTTTTCCAAGGTTGTAGGGCAATTTAACCCTTCGCCTTTTCTCCTTAGTTTCCAACGAAGGGCTTCGCTGCCTCCTTTGGGAGTTTGGTGCAGGAGATGGTGCTGGATTTGGGGCAGGAGTGGAAGATTGTGATGCAGGAGTGGGCACCTTTTTAGAGGGGGGGTATATTCATCGGGGTTGGGGTCTGGGACCTAGTCACATTCGGAGATTTGCATGATGGGGAATTTGGAGCAGAGGCTGAGGGGTGAGGTACCCCCACTTGTCTTTTATCAACTTTCCCAGAGGATGTGGACGCCTTTTTCAAGATGGTCATTTTTGAGGGCGTTAAGGACAATAACCTAGTCATTGGTGAGGGGTCTATAATTTTTCACGGGGAAGATGGTACAGAGGCCGAGGGACGCGGTACCCCCACTGATCCAGACTGTTTTTTTCTGTCTTCGCTTTTTGTCTAATTCTTTAATTTTCAAGGACTTCTCGTAGTCTGGGTCAAATCTCTTTGACTGCTCGTGCAGCTTTTGGGCATAACTAGCAGGAGTATCACCCTTGGGAATGGGACTGTTAGTGTCCTTGCTCATGGAGGTTTCCAGGGACTGAGATCCCGCAGCTTAGGGCTTCCCTCTTACTCTACCCACGACTTGCCATTCCTGCTTATCTTCCGCCTTCTTTTTGGCAGCGAATGTGGCCTCTAGAAGAGAACCAACTGGGGATTTAACTCCACTGGTGCCAGTCGCAGATAGGCCCATTACAGGCGCCACGGAACAAGAAGTATCAGTTCGAGGGGTATCGGACTTAGGTGGGACTCCACAGGCCTTCTTCTCTGGGCAGGAAGGGGCGAGATGACCAATCTCACCACACTTCCAGCAAGCTGGTTTCCTACCCGTCACAATGACAGGGTAGTGTTTCCCGCCTATCTCCAAGCTGTTGGGAATGGAGGTGAAGGCTTCTCGGTCTATCATTATCTCGAACCCCCAGTCACCTATCTCATATTCTGGAGTAACATTCACAATCTGGCCATACTGCATGAGATATGCCCCTAAATGCTCTCCAAGAATATGATCATGGATCTCATATATTGTCACCTTGGTCCGACGCCGTCCTTGGTATTCTGTGCGAATATTCTTTCGTGATCAAATCACGAGACGTTGCATCTACACATTCTTCTGGCGTGGGCAACAGTATGTCCCACATGAAGTAATCTAGTCCTTTAATAATCTGTTGAGGTTTAACCCCCAAGGAATTCAGTGCTTTCAACACTGTACCTTTCGTGCATCGACAGATTTTTCGCGTTAGCTTGTCGAGCACGAAGACCGACACTGTTCTTTTTGCAACGCGTTCTTGTGCATCGAGGTCTACCAAAAGCCCGCCATCAGTAACCACATGAGCGTACTTTTTGGCTCTCTCAATGAACTCCACTACATTGACTATGCATTTCGAGGGGGGGGGCTTCAGGCAGAGGGTGATTCTCCCACCGTTACACCGCTGACTTCGGCCGCCATGCTAGTGCTTGCTTCTTTGTCGTTGTCCTTTTCATTGGTCTTATCTATAACAGGGGTGGGTATACTGGATTTTCCTTTATAGGGCCCACCTTTTTTGTCCGTTTTTGGTTTGGGGGAACAGCCTCATTCGGTTTGTCTGGTGGATCTGCCTTAGTGGCGGTTACAAATAAGTTTTTGACGGTCCGACTCTGGTCGGCCATCGTGTGAAATTTTCTTTTTAAGCAGCCAAAAATAAAATTCTTTTTTAAAACAGGCCACAAAATTCAAAGAAGGGAGCAAAAAAACACAAACGAAAACAAAATGCAAACAAAATATAAACAGGCAGAAAAAAAAAACAAGTATGACGAAACAAAAGAACTGAAAACAAAAATTAAATCAGTCCTCCGCTGAAAAGAGACTAAGAAAACTGAAAAAGATAGAATGTAATAAAAAAAAAAAGAAAGAAACTTTGTCAAAACAGAAATAAACTTAACAAAAGGTAAGTTCCAAAAACGGTCCTCGTATAGTCTAATGCACGTCAAGCATCCAAAGTCTGGACGCGAAAATAGATTAGGAATGCAAACGATTCTCCAACTGCAGACCAACATACAGTATTTACTACTGTATTTATGTGGATGGGGACATACCCATTATCGGTTATAGGTATGCTATAACAGTAACCATTTTTTGAGCAGTGGGCCGCACTACTTAAAAACATTCAAGGTAATTTTTCGTAGTAGGTACCTCAGCTATTTTCACTACAAAAGAACATTTGCGTAAGCTTATACCTTAGAGATGAGGGTTTTTTTTCTTTGTAGAAAAGATTTTTCTATAATTAAAAAATTGATGTTTTGGCACAATATTATCACTGATGACAGTAGGATTAACTCATGTCGCTGCATGTCATTCATTTCTAATTTATTCATTTGAAAATAAAACGTATATTTCTGATGTTTCTTGTTTCAAAAGCAAAAGATGTTTACACATATGATCTTCCGTAGTGAAAATCGTCAATGATTTAAAATGAGAAAAACGTTACTTTCACTAAAAAAAGTTTACAAAATTCATGAAACATTGTACTTAATCTTTGTTTATATATGTTATGTATGAGACAATGTGAGTGAACAAATGAGAAGGAAATAAAACAAAATTTTAAGAAATGTTATTTTACTTATGAAATTAAGAGTGCCATTCAGAAAGACCAAATGGGCCACATGCAGCCAGCGGGGCACAGTTTTTCTCTGACTGTCTTAAGATACTTTACTGTACTTGGACATCATTGCTCGAATCGAGGAAATAGCCTTGAACTTCCCTCAGGTACAGACGGATGAACTAAGATGGAAAGTGAGACAGATTCTGGAGAAAGCTAAGCCGCCCAAATCACGAAACTGGAGAGGCTGGCAATCAGAAACCTACAAAGGAATGAAAACATCATCATACTACCAACTGACCAAGGCAATGCAACTGGACAAAACGGCATATACAGAAAAACTAGAAGACCCCATTGCGAATGGTAGCTACAGTAAAGAAAGATCCTACAATGAAAACAGAACGCAAACTCTCAGAGATCCTAGTCAAGAACAAGGACCACTTTACACCTAAGATATACAGGGAGTTGTTACACCAAGCTACCTCACATATACGGTCTCCCAAAGATGCACAAAGACAGTATTCCACTCAGGCTGATCGTTAGCTGCCAAGGCTATGTGTGCCACCCTCTGAGTCGCTCCCATTAATAGGAAAGTCGCCATCGTATGTCTGAAACTCTGCACACTTCGTAGGAATAATCAAAGATGCTCCCATCCAATCCAACCAGATGGTGAGCTTGGACGCGGTGAGTTTGCTCACCACGGAGGAGGCACTCTCGGTAGTCAGGACCTCTGGCCTCGGACTCATCCCTAGGAGAACAGACCAGTATACCAATAGATAACTTGATGGAGATGCTGGCTTTCTGTACATAAACAACACACTTTTGAATGGGATCAGACATATATCGACAGGATGAGGACTTAACAATGGGTTCACCATTATCACCAGCAATGGCAAACCTATATATGAAATACTTTGAAGAAATGGCATTAGAATCTACATCACTAAAGCCAACCCTATGGCTGAGATACATAGATGACACCTTCATACCCTGGCCACACCAGGAAGAGGTCCATCTACCACTGGACTATGTGAACTCAATAAGATCATCGATACAGTTCACAATGGAGAGAGAAAAAAACAACAAACTCGCTTTCCTGGATGTACTATCTCGAACAGAGCAGGGGTTCAACACATCCGTATGCTGCAAGCCTAAATTCACCGGACAGTACCTCAACTCCCACCACCCATACAGTGTAAAGAAAGCTGCTTACAACATCGAGTAAAAGTCATATGGCGATATATGATCAAGAAATGGTCAGTAAGCAGTAGCCTACAAGGTAACAACCACCCTGGGTAGATGGCAGCAGCTCTGGAATAGAAGAGTGCAAGAGGATAACAGCATTCAGAAAACAGCTTCGCGCTTCCATACCTCTGTAAAGTGATTATCGGAAAAAATACAAAAGATCTGTGGCTCATATAACATCAGGACGACCTTCATAAGTGGTTCGACACTTCACAGACACCTCTTCTGAGTAAATCAACGATAGAGGAGCACATGACTAAAGACTGTGTATACCGTCCCGTGCAGCTGTGGTAAGAAATATAAAGGAGAAACAAGTCGCCCTCCAATACTAAGCGCACGCGCGTGCGCACACACACACACACACAATTTGAATGAAATTGAAATGGACATCTGTGTCTCAAGGGAAAATTTCGCTTTCCGTCTAGCAACAATGCCTGGAAAACGGGGTTTGGCGGGAAGTGTATAAACTGAAATGTGTGGTCTTTTGAAGCCATTTTTATGACTCTTTCTGTACTTAAACTGAATGTATGTATTTTTCTAATAAATTTTTAAATGAACAAACAATTTAGCTTCGAAATTAGATAATTTTGCTATAGTGAAGCAACTGGAACTGAATTAGTAATTAAATGACAAAAATTGTATAATTATTTAGATGTGAATATTTATAAGTTATATTTCTACTTTTGTAGCTTGAAGTATGTAAGTTGTGTGGATGTGTGTTTTTACAAATTTTTTTACAACAATCCCCGCAAGTAATATGTTCTACCTTCCCTATTACGATAATCCGGGGTATATACAGTGTAACCCGGATATAAAAGACCCTGATATAAAAAAAAAAACGGATATAAGAGAGATTTTCTCTGGTCCCAAATTAGAGCCATACTTACCTAAACAAAATAGACCAAACCCGGATATAAGAGAAACCCGGATATAAGAGACTCCTTATCCGGTCCCGACAACTCTCTTATATCCGGGTTACACTGTATATATATATATATATATATATATATATATATATATATATATACAAGTATATTGGTGTATAAATTCCAATGATCAAAAAATACTATTCTTAAAAGTGTGCTCAATACAGAGTAGAGCAAATATAATTTATTCGAAAATTATAACATAAATATGTTATAAAATCACTACAAAAATAGCCATTTTGTGTCAATCACTTGATAAGACACCAGAAGTGTTGAAACAAAATGGCTGTTTTTGTATTGATTTTATAACATATTTATGTTATAATTTTCGAATAAATTATATATATCAAAATTTAAATTATGTAACGTCGTCACATAATTTAAATATACTAACAATCAGTCTTAACTCAGCACCTGAAGATTGGATTGCGTTGTGCATGAAACTCAGAGTTGTGCTGTTAGCGAGAAAAAATATATGTATGTATATAAATTATATAATGATAATAATAAATATATTATTATTATTAATATATAATTTATAGCTGTTATTTTACATCGAGTACTATTTTAATACTAGCACTCAATGCGCAATTGTCAAACCCCTAAAAAGAGGACAATTAATGTCCGGCTTTAGGTGACACCGGATGGCGGACAAAGTGCTCAAAAGCAGGAATGTCCGGCCAGAAGCAGGATGTCTGGCCTCCCTATAATAAAACCACTTTTATTGCCTGGAGGATACGTGTTTTTGGTTGATTCTTAAACAATATTTTTTATCAAATTGATAATGCACTTTTAATATGAAACCATCAGTAATCGAATTGACTGTAATTTCAACGAATTATAGGATGAAAGTTCAGTGGACAACTTGGGCATTTTTAAAAAGCAGCCAATGGCGTAGGTGCGCAAAATTTCAAAAGAAAAGATAAAATAAAACTGTAATAAATAAATAAAAAATGACGGACTTCCCTCTCTCATATCAGTGTTTCTCAACTTTTTTAAGCAACGGCACGCTTAGCAAAATTTTTAGAGTATACTTTCAAATGTTATGAAATAAAACCATAGATTTTTTTTAAATACACACACAAATATGAACTTAATTTATGTCAATGTTTCTATTCAATTATTTGTGCAGTTTATGTAATGGGAAACCTATGCCTGGTGTTTTATCGCGATTCCTTCAATGTTTGGTTGAATGTGCGATAAGCAGACCCTCTTTTCTTCTTCAGTTGAGCGTAGTCCTCCCTTCTTATTTTTTATCTTATTTAGGGTTGAGAAGCCTAATTCACATAAATAAGACGTAAAAAGTTGCAATAAAAGTCATGAAGCCTTTTTAGCTAAGGTTTCCTTTTCTATTGAAATCTAGAATGTATCAATGAGTACCGTCGAATGTTTTTCTTTTTTGAGCGCTCGATCACTAGAAATGGTGGCCAATTCTTCTTCTTCTTCACATAAGTGAAGTCAAATATTAGAAGGAACATAGGGAAAAGAATTAGTTGAAAAAAAAGTTTAATACTTATTCATTCATTCAAATACTAACGCTGTACCATTACTACTTTAACACACACACACACACACATATATATATATATATAACTATGAACCTAAAGAGCCAGGCAAACCTACCTAAGTTTCATCTACGCGGATCGTCAGGGTATGTATATGTTCTGTGACAATAATTCGTGTCACATTAGAGTACCGCGGCACATTAGTGTTCCGCGACACATTAGTGTTCCGCGGCACGGCAGTTGAGAGTCTCTGCCTCGGACATTAAGCATCTTTTTTCACTTTTTTAATTGCCAACTGTGAAAGAAGTTTCTCAAAACTTAAATAAATCAAAACCTATCAGAGATATGTCGAAAATTCAGTCGTCCATGTTTTGTTATAAATCTTAACGTTCGAATTCTAAACAATAAGAAAATATAAATAAAGGAAATATGATCTCATGCCTGCTAAATAAATCATTTCTATTTACAAACATATGTACAAGAATTCAAAAGAGTAAAAAATGATTAAAAATAGTCTTTAGTTGAGTTAAAATCTTTGGGTAGTTGGTTCACAGAAGAAAAAAAACTATAGTTTAGAAAAGACTTTTAAATAGTTGGTCCACAAAAAACTCTCTGTTTATGAAAAGACTTATCGTTAGCAAAGATTCACTGACCGTCTTTGTTGTTATTGTTGGAGGTGATTCGTTTGAAGTCGCTGATACATGATCGTCAGTAAAAATTCGCTGACCGTCCAAGCTGTTGTTGTTGTAGCTGATTCGTTTGAAGTTGCCGACACATGTTTCTTTCAGCACGCGCTAGGGGGGAAAGAAAAAGTTATGTAGCCACGTCTTTCCTCCTGCTCGGCTTGGAGGCCGCCGCATCTCTGCTCTTTGAAAGTTGAAATCTGTGGGGTTTTATAAGAACTTTTTCCCGAAAGGCTCGCGAAAAATAGGGTTTTAGTTTTCTCTGATTAGTCAAACATTTTCATATGGGGATATTAATTTCTAACCAATGGACATTTTGATTTAAACAGTGCGTATTGTATTATGAAATCTTTTAGGCATGTTTGTAATAGTGTATGTTATTGAGAAGAAAATACGGTTTGGGCGTGTATATGGTGTGTATATGGGTATGTAATTGTGTTGGAAATAGTGTTTATTTCCTATATGTTATATCGGAATAAAGTGTTGCTGCCGACACTGGAGTTTGAACACAGATCACCAGAGAACAAACACAGGCGATCCCATTTTGCATAAGTAGATTACGTGATGGTAAAGGAAATGTATATATAGGAATTAGCGTGGCGTTTAAGTGATCACTATACGGATCACTATTCGGTGGTTACTATACGAGCGGGTATTATCGAGCAAGTACTATTAGTGCGAGTGCTATTCAAAGGCGTCTGACACCTGTATTGTTCAACGGCGTTACTATCGTTGTATCTGCAATTACAAAGTATCTACTACAACGAGCATTACGAAAGTGGCAACGAGTGTTCGGTGACCTCACAAGACTATAGATGTACCACTGAGCTGCAGAGTGTGTGCAAGGGCCTCGTGGGCCACACTGAAACTAGAATACAGGGCCCGCCAATACATCTTAATTTTCATAAGGTAGTATTCATATTTTATTGTAACCAAATTATGTACAATAATGGATTATATATGCAATATAAGTGAACAATTCAACTAGGAAAATTGAAAATAAATACAATGTATCTAAATACAAATTAGAGATATGTCATAATAGATCATTAAATTATAAATAAATCAACAATATTTTGAGGCAATTTTTAACATCAACTTGAAATTTTTCTTGTTAAAAAGTTGAATAATTTTAACTCATTCAACATTATAAATAAAAACTAGTGAATTTTATTTTGTGCTTTTTTTTTCATGAGCAAAACAAATTCACAGATTTGGACTAAAAAATATATTCCAGAATGGCGTCAAAATCCGCGAAAATTTGTCATCGTTTAAAATTTCTGTTAACTTTAATTTGTAACGTATATAAATGTGGGTAGAAAAAAGTAAATGTTGATAAGATAGCGAGGGTCACAAAGCACTGCCCGGGGTCCCCAATCAGGCTTACCTACACTCCCGACTGGCACTGCTGGGCGGCCTTGAGTAGTTACTGTCCTCGGTACATATATTTGCCTAAACATCTATGATTAAAAATAAAGACAACCACGAAGAAGTCGGAAGAATGTAAATGGAGTTTTTTTTGTTTTCTAGAAAGAGAACATGCTCACAAAAAGTGTAGAAATATGTTACATGCCTTCTCTCCGATCCTGAAAACGAAAGCTAGTGGATGTTACAACAGAATTGTTTACTCACATCGTCTGGCACGTCATATGCGGGTCATATGACGTCTACCCGAAAACAGTTCTCTATACAGATCGGACTTCACTGTCTGGCCATTAAGAATTACATGACCAGTCAAGTGCAGTGCATAATGATTGGGAGGAGTGGGGGTGGTGAAATAAAGTTAACCCAACACTGGCATTAAATGCTATTTTCTTTCATTACATCGGGGCTGGCAATCCACGCTACGCCACTGAATGTACATTCTTTCTACAGAAGCTGTGGAGAGCAATGTTCGCTCACGTCTTGAAAAGACCTTACCCCCATGCATATTTCTAAGGAATTAATGGATTTTTATTTTAAGCCAACATTTTTTATTACGCTAAACGTTATTTCTGCCAATATACGTATTTGAGTAGAGGTCCTGATTTTTTTTTTTAACAGGGTGAATTACGTTTTCAAGTCTGCGTAACCTGTTGCTTACCTGTGATACTCTCCGTGGCCGAACGGTATAAAGCACACAGAATCAGATAGTGATTTCCTTTACGAATGCGCAGTTCGGTAGACGAGTTGGATTACCCCCACGTGGTTCTGCTATTTTCGCCAAGACGACGTTAGGTGGCGTTGTTAAACAACTATAAAATGGGACACTCCCTTTTTAAAAAATCTTTTTCTTCTTTTCATTCTTTCCTTTTAGCATTCTATAGTGACAACACAAACACTGGTCTTGTCCCTAGAATGAGGATATCTTTCTCTTGAGTGACTGAACTCTTTCACACACACGGCTGTATCATTCACACACACAATTCTTAATAGCTAACTTTTAATGTTTCCTTTTCTTTCAGCTATATCTGCATGTATACTAGTGTATTTTTCTCTCCGTTGTTAATCCGTCAGCTGTTATATAAAAAGACAAGAAATATCGCCTTGTTGAAATTTATTCCATTTCCTTACACGACGACTGACAATGACGAAGCGTTATTTACATGTGTAAATTTTGTTTGTCACTGCTTGTAGTTAAACTCAGAACAGTACTGCAACTGGCGTAATTCACACTGTTTAAAATAAATATGAACAGGACGTTTACCCCAAATACGTGTAAACACAAAAATTATGTTTAGTAAGAAGAAAACACACACACACACACACACATATATATATATATATATATACAGTGTAACCCGGATATAAGAGAGTTGTCGGAACCGGAAACGAAGTATCTTATATCCGGGTTTCTCTTATATCCGGGTTTGTTCTGTTTTGTTTTATTAACACAGGCTCTAATTTTGGACCAGATAAAATCACTCTTATATCCGGGTCTCTTATATCCGGGTTACACTGTATATAAATATAAAAGTGAACATTGAAGTTGCCTCTAAGTGTTGACTTCAATGTTCACTTTTATATTTACACACGCTCTATTTCTGATATTGAGCACTTTATCCTATAAATATCCTACACCTTAAGAGTATATTTCTTCATATATATATATGTGTGTGTGTGTGTGTGTCCAAATGAAAGAAAGAATAAATGGAGTAAAAATCGACAGTTCGTAGCATTTTTTTTAAGTGCGCAATACAAAGTAGTGCAAATATTATTATTATTATATTTTTATTATAATAAATAAGAATAAAAACATTTTACATTTCTACACACAACTTTCATGTTTCAGTACTAAGATCGTACTTCTTCAGACGATGGTAGATAATTTGTGATAAAAATGATTTATTAGGGAAATTTAAAAAAAAACAAATCTTTACCTCTTCTCCTAAGTTAAGGATGGGGGCATTTAACTTACGAAAAGATGTAAAGATTTGTTGAACGGTTCCTTACTAACACGGAATTAATTTCGTGAAATGTTTTTTGTTTATCTTTAATTTTGATTTCATGGGTTTGTTGCAGATTGGCGAATGTATTTTGCGTATCAGAAGGTTAGGTTATCAGACGGCTTAGAAATGTAGGTGTTCACAGGACATTCACCCACAACAAATATAAAAATAAGAACATTGAAGGTAAAATCATTTAGGAGAAATCAAAAATGAGGACAACGTGATTAAAGGTTTAACAAATAACATTCATTTATATCAATTGAACATACACAATCAAGATAGATATTGCTGATCAAGTGCGACCAGTTGTAATAAAATTTGTAGAAGGATTATGCTGAGTTTCAATTCGTGTAGGTTTGTGGTTAAGATTTGTGTATGAAATTAAACAAGATGTTTTATCGTATTACAAAATGTGGGTGTTCAGTCACTAGTGTGTATGTGTGCGTTTGTTAAAGTTACTCTTCAAAGTTTGTAAGAGTTGTGTACCTTTAGCTGTTGTCTTGATGTTGGATTGAGATTTACAAATACTGTTTTAGTAGTGGGTTAATTCACTTTCTTTAGTATGTTGTAAGTAATGTTCCTGAGAGAGCGAAGTGCTGTTTGTTGAGTCAGAAGAATTAGCGCGCGAAAGGTGTAGTTAGGTCAAAGTTTTGACTAGCGTGGATTTGTTTAGCATCTCTCCAGGGTTGAAGTTCTGACTGTTCGATTCGAATCGAAACGCTTCTATTTATTGAGTTTGTGGTCTCAGAACCGGCTCCAAAAGCGATACGCGGGAAAAGGGTATTTTTGCTCAAACTTGCTACAGTTTTAAGGTCTCAGCCAATGAAAAGCTTAATTTGCTGAAACTAAGATGCTGATTGGTTAAGAGGTGATTATGCGTGAAAAGTGCATTATCTCGGAGGGGTGACAGGTAGGTATGGAATATTCCATCAAATACCCACCACCCGAGATTAATAGTCATAGCATTATGGGTATTAATATGTAAAATATGTTTTGAATTTAGCAGGCCAATGAATGTGCCTACCCAACCTGGTACGGGTAGGTGGACTTGCTTCTGAATCAGCTGCTGAAAATGACTGTGTGCAAGAAGATTCTGGATGTGTTGCATGAGGAGTGGTCAAAGGCTTGCCATCATGATGAATATATGCACGCTTCAATCGGTCGATGCTGGACGTTGTATTGCCTCCCCGCAAGGTCTATGACAAAGTATTTTGATGTCCGAGAGATGACCCGGTGTGGTCCTGTATAATTAGGTGTGAGATGCTTACGGACCGTATCTCTGCGGAGGAAAACATACTCTGCTTGGTGCAGGTCTGAAGGAACGTAATAAGGTTTTCGATATGCCCGTGTTGGGGTGTAAATGACGTCAGTCATTTTCTGTTTGAGGTCGCTGATAAAATGACTGGAAGGGAGATCATCGGTGATAGTGTTGAAAATTTGTCCGGGCAAAGTTAAGGGGGTCCCGAAGACTAATTCTGCACTGGTGCAATTCAGATCTTGTTTGACAGTGTTACGCAAAGCGAGCATAACAAAAAGCAGTTTATCTACCCACGTGCGGCCATTTGTAGATGCTGTGAGCGCATATTTGAGTTGTCTGTGGAACCTTTCCACCAGGCCGTTGGCACAAGGGTGGTACGCCGTGGTAGATTAAGAGGTGATTATGCGTGAAAAGTGCATTATCCCGGAGGGGTCACAGGTAGGTATGGAATATTCCATCAAGTTCACCTTCTCTCTTATCATATTGAATGTAAATTTTTATGTATTTCTGAAAAAAAATTGTGCATATACAGAAATGTTTATAATCATGGGTGTATTATTTAATAATTATTATTAGGTCCCCTGCGAAAATGCAGTATTTTGGTAAATGTTCGAATTGAAGGGAGAGGGGCGCGTTCTTGTGGTGATTGTGTCATAGAGTGAATGGGTCGTGAATAGCTTAGGATAGACAGTGTTGACCAAACCTTTTCCATTCGGCTTTGTACCATGTGCAAATGTAAAAAAGTTGTAAAATAAATATATATATATATATATATATATATATATATATAATATATTTTTTCTTTCTGGTGACTTGATTCAAAGAAGTAAAGTGCCTGAGTAACATTTACAAAAAAAAAAAATCAATTAACTCTTAAAATACTCGCATTTTAACCCTCAGCTACTTGAAAACTTAATCTGTCTAATCTTTTTTTCCGGGTAAGAATTATTATTTTCACTGATCTCCGCTTCTTTTTTATTCCGGGTGTAAGACCCTTACAGAGTTTCCATGGGCGAAGCGGGTTTCATGCAGAATGGGAACTGGAGCAAAACCTTTTTTCTTTTTTTCTTTCTTCTCTTTTCTTTTCTATTTTTCTTTTCTTTTTTCTTTCTTTTTTCTTTGCTTTTTCTTTTCATTTTTCTTTTTATTCTTTCCTTTTTCTTTTTTTCCTTTCTCTTTTTTCTTTTCTTTTTCTTTTTCCTTTCTCTTTTTGCTTTTTTCTTTCTTTTTTCTTTTTCATTTCTTTTCTTTTTCATTTCTTTTCTTTTTCTTTTCTATTCTTTTTTCTTTTCTTTTTTCTATTCTTCTCTTTTCATTTTTTCTTTTCTTTCTTTTTTATAATATATGTCGGATCTAATTCTGTTTATTTTTTTCCACTGAGCACGAGTTGACTGGAAGCGAGCGAAACTATTTATTATAATAATAATAATTTATAACTATGGTCTTAGTTTTTTTATAAAAACGGGGCCCAGGGTATTTGCTCCTGCTATCCGTTTCTCAATAATTCACCGTTTTCTACATAAGTTTTTTTGGAGTGAAATGATAACTTCCAGATAATTCATAGGCAGACAACAACTAATACGGAGAAAAACATCCCAGTTTTTTTTAATGTAGTTGCTATGATCTGCTATTGTAATAGTAAAAATAAATAATAGTAAGTAAAACTGAAACAGTGTGGGTTTTAGAATGCATCTCTAAATTCCCGTAAAAGTGGGTCAAGTAAAAGTTTGACTTAACTGAAAAGAAAAAAGAAAGTTTATTTATTTTTATTTTTACTAACTTTTAAAAATATATAAAAACAAAAAGACATGCCTCAGGGGTAGGAGAAAATTCTAAAAATGAGATTATTTAGAAATAATTTAATTTGTCTAGAAAAAAAGACACATCATCACACCAGAAAGGCGTGGGGACTAAAAAAGCTTTTTTTTTTACATTTTAAACAAGAATAGGAATAAAGAGGATTTTGGTCACAAAATTACAATATTTATTTTGTTTAATTTTAATTTTACTTTTTTTTTCTTAGTATATTTATTTTTACTTTTTACAAGTTTAAAACGCCTTTTTACCTATTTCTTGACGACTACGAAAAATAATTTAACTGTGAATGTTAGAATTTCAAATACAAAGAAAACAAGGTTCTTGTAGGGAAAAAAATTATAACTTCGAAAAGAAGTGATTTTTAATTTTAGCCTAGGTAATATTTTTAATAAAATAAGTCGTAGTTTAATTTTTACTCTAAAAGTCATATTTTCTTAATTAAAATATTAATTTCATTTATGTAAATATTTTAATTAATTTAATTAAAGTATTTACACAAGGGAGATTAATATTTTAATTAAATTGAAAATATATAAATAAATATTATTAAAATATTTCTTATTTTATTTCAAATATTACTTATTTTATTTACAGGGTGTTGCAGAAATACCTCCCACAATAACGGTAAGAAGACATTAGACTGACAACGGTGTTTTCATCTAGCTAATGTGGCCTTCAACTAATTAATACTGCTAATGTGTTAACATTATGTGGGAGGTATTTTATTGCTTTATTTTTGTTAATCAATTTTTACCCCAAGCAAGGTGATAATGCCATTAAGACACAAGGAGCTACTGGAAGTGAAAGAGAATGAAAAGATTTTAGAAGGAACCAGAAACCCAATTCTAAACAGGGAACAAAAAATAAACCTTTTACTCCTGTTCAAAACATTAGGGAGGAGAGTGAAACGGACAATAGGCAAATCTATCTACTCCTATTAGCTCCTCCTCAGTTTCCTGAATCCTTCAACAGGGGTCTCTCTCCCCTGGCTATAAATACTGGCTGACCCTTCGCCTCACTCTCTTTTTCGACCCAGGTCTTGGGCCGCTACCTCGCACGGAGACGAGGTAAAATCGTTCTTTTTCCACTTACACCAATATGTGACATCTCACAGATACAGCGTTTCCCATATTCTGGGAACACGCTAAGGACAATACACGTACATACGGACACTCAACACAAAACACACACATAACTTCTCCATACAAACACTATGTAACTTTTCATGTCATTGTAATTTGTTATTAATATATATTTGTTTGCATATATGTATCGGTCTTGTTTGTTTTCTTTATCTTCTTTGGACTCCATTAAAGTCCAACATTCCTATGTAGCTGGACCGACTAGCAGGAAATCTTAGCCCAGAGATATCTCCTCATCTTCACCTCGCACGGTCCGCTACATACTCCTATTTCTGAGAGGTATATGTGAGAGGTATTTCTGCCACATGATTTAAAAGGAAATATTATTTATTTTTCTATCTACAATCTGAAGTTGATTTTTATTTTTACCTTAACAAAGTATACTAGGTGATTCCATTCATAATGTAATCTTCACGTCAACTCACTAAGACAAGTCGTGTAATCCTTTAGGGGCACCAAGTACTGCAGCCATTAAAACAGTAGTGTCTAGGGCAAGACAGTCTGATGGAGCCCATCCCTCTTCAGGCTGTTTATTCTGAGAGCTTTCCTTCTCCTTGACTGATTGGCCCATCAAGGCAAGAGATCCTAGTATGCCCTGCTATTTAACCTGTGGTCAGAGCATTGTCACAAAGTGAACAAAAAAAACAGAATTAAACTCGACATTGCTTTCATATTTCCCATATCTGCACCCCCCCCTATTTTAAATCTTAGAAAACCATTTTAAATCTTAGAAAACTATTTTAAATCTTAGAAAACTATTTTAAATCTTAGAAAACTAATAAATAAGAGATTTTTATTAACACTATTTACATTCGGAAGATGGTCCTCATCTTTGTTGTTGTTATCAAATGTTTTGGCCATTGTTCTCTCTGGTTTTTATCAGGTGTATATTGATCCAGTTAAGCTACATGGGATTCTGAACTGAATCCTTTATTTGATTGATGGGAGTAGACTGTTATCGTTTCTCGTTCCACTTCCCATGTTGAGAGATATCTCATCTGGTTCTTATTTTTAGAACTGCTTGCCCTGTTTGCACTGATGAAGGCCAGAGGGCACAAGGCCAAAACATTGTAATGACAACAACAAAGATGAGGACAATAGTCCGCATGTAAATAGTGTAAATAATGATAACTCCTCATCCCAGAAATTCAGACAGAAGGCGATCAGGTGATAATAACAACAAAGATAAGGACAATAGTCCGAATGTAAATAGTGTAAATAATGATAACTCCTCATCCCAGAAATTCAGACAGAAGGCGATCAGGTGATGATAACAACAAAGATAAGGACAATAGTCCGAATGTAAATAGTGTAAATAATGATAACTCCTCATCCCAGAAATTCAGACAGAAGGCGATCAGGTGATAATAACAACAAAGATGAGGACAATAGTCTGAATGTAAATAGTGTAAATAATGATAACTCCTCATCCCAGAAATTCCAACAGAAGGCGATCAGGTGATAATAACAACAAAGATGAGGACAATAGTCTGAATGTAAATAGTGTAAATAATGATAACTCCTCATCCCAGAAATTCAGACAGAAGGCGATCAGGTGATAATAACAACAAAGATAAGGACAATAGTTCGAATGTAAATAGTGTAAATAATGATAACTCCTCATCCCAGAAATTCAGACAGAAGGCGATCAGGTGATAATAACAACAAAGATGAGGACAATAGTCTGAATGTAAATAGTGTAAATAATGATAACTCCTCATCCCAGAAATTCCAACAGAAGGCGATCAGGTGATAATAACAACAAAGATGAGGACAATAGTCTGAATGTAAATAGTGTAAATAATGATAACTCCTCATCCCAGAAATTCAGACAGAAGGCGATCAGGTGATGATAACAACAAAGATAAGGACAATAGTCCGAATGTAAATAGTGTAAATAATGATAACTCCTCATCCCAGAAATTCAGACAGATGGCGATCAGGTGATAATAACAACAAAGATGAGGACAATAGTCCGAATGTAAATAGTGTAAATAATGATAACTCCTCATCCCAGAAATTCAGACAGAAGACGATCAGGTGATAATAACAACAAAGATGAGGACAATAGTCCGAATGTAAATAGTGTAAATAATGATAACTCCTCATCCCAGAAATTCAGACAGAAGACGATCAGGTGATAATAACAACAAAGATGAGGACAATAGTCCGAATGTAAATAGTGTAAATAATGATAACTCCTCATCCCAGAAATTCAGACAGAAGGCGATCAGGTGATAATAACAACAAAGATGAGGACAATAGTCCGAATGTAAATAGTGTAAATAATGACAACTCCTCATCCCAGAAATTCAGACAGAAGGCGATCAGGTGATAATAACAACAAAGATGAGGACAATAGTCTGAATGTAAATAGTGTAAATAATGATAACTCCTCATCCCAGAAATTCAGACAGAAGGCGATCAGGTGATAATAACAACAAAGATGAGGACAATAGTCTGAATGTAAATAGTGTAAATAATGATAACTCCTCATCCCAGAAATTCAGACAGAAGGCGATCAGGTGATAATAACAACAAAGATGAGGACAATAGTCTGAATGTAAATAGTGTAAATAATGATAACTCCTCATCCCAGAAATTCAGACAGAAGGCGATCAGGTGATAATAACAACAAAGATAAGGACAATAGTCTGAATGTAAATAGTGTAAATAATGATAACTCCTCATCCCAGAAATTCAGACAGAAGGCGATCAGGTGATAATAACAACAAAGATGAGGACAATAGTCTGAATGTAAATAGTGTAAATAATGATAACTCCTCATCCCAGAAATTCAGACAGAAGGCGATCAGGTGATAATAACAACAAAGATGAGGACAATAGTCTGAATGTAAATAGTGTAAATAATGATAACTCCTCATCCCAGAAATTCAGACAGAAGGCGATCAGGTGATAATAACAACAAAGATAAGGACAATAGTCTGAATGTAAATAGTGTAAATAATGATAACTCCTCATCCCAGAAATTCAGACAGAAGGCGATCAGGTGATAATAACAACAAAGATGAGGACAATAGTCCGAATGTAAATAGTGTAAATAATGATAACTCCTCATCCCAGAAATTCAGACAGAAGGCGATCAGGTGATAATAACAACAAAGATGAGGACAATAGTCTGAATGTAAATAGTGTAAATAATGATAACTCCTCATCCCAGAAATTCAGACAGAAGGCGATCAGGTGATAATAACAACAAAGATGAGGACAATAGTCTGAATGTAAATAGTGTAAATAATGGTAACTCCTCATCCCAGAAATTCCAACAGAAGGCGATCAGGTGATAATAACAACAAAGATGAGGACAATAGTCTGAATGTAAATAGTGTAAATAATGATAACTCCTCATCCCAGAAATTCAGACAGAAGGCGATCAGGTGATGATAACAACAAAGATAAGGACAATAGTCCGAATGTAAATAGTGTAAATAATGATAACTCCTCATCCCAGAAATTCAGACAGATGGCGATCAGGTGATAATAACAACAAAGATGAGGACAATAGTCCGAATGTAAATAGTGTAAATAATGATAACTCCTCATCCCAGAAATCCAGACAGAAGACGATCAGGTGATAATAACAACAAAGATGAGGACAATAGTCCGAATGTAAATAGTGTAAATAATGATAACTCCTCATCCCAGAAATTCAGACAGAAGGCGATCAGGTGATAATAACAACAAAGATGAGGACAATAGTCCGAATGTAAATAGTGTAAATAATGACAACTCCTCATCCCAGAAATTCAGACAGAAGGCGATCAGGTGATAATAACAACAAAGATGAGGACAATAGTCTGAATGTAAATAGTGTAAATAATGATAACTCCTCATCCCAGAAATTCAGACAGAAGGCGATCAGGTGATAATAACAACAAAGATGAGGACAATAGTCTGAATGTAAATAGTGTAAATAATGATAACTCCTCATCCCAGAAATTCAGACAGAAGGCGATCAGGTGATAATAACAACAAAGATGAGGACAATAGTCTGAATGTAAATAGTGTAAATAATGATAACTCCTCATCCCAGAAATTCAGACAGAAGGCGATCAGGTGATAATAACAACAAAGATAAGGACAATAGTCTGAATGTAAATAGTGTAAATAATGATAACTCCTCATCCCAGAAATTCAGACAGAAGGCGATCAGGTGATAATAACAACAAAGATGAGGACAATAGTCTGAATGTAAATAGTGTAAATAATGATAACTCCTCATCCCAGAAATTCAGACAGAAGGCGATCAGGTGATAATAACAACAAAGATGAGGACAATAGTCTGAATGTAAATAGTGTAAATAATGATAACTCCTCATCCCAGAAATTCAGACAGAAGGCGATCAGGTGATAATAACAACAAAGATAAGGACAATAGTCTGAATGTAAATAGTGTAAATAATGATAACTCCTCATCCCAGAAATTCAGACAGAAGGCGATCAGGTGATAATAACAACAAAGATGAGGACAATAGTCCGAATGTAAATAGTGTAAATAATGATAACTCCTCATCCCAGAAATTCAGACAGAAGGCGATCAGGTGATAATAACAACAAAGATGAGGACAATAGTCTGAATGTAAATAGTGTAAATAATGATAACTCCTCATCCCAGAAATTCAGACAGAAGGCGATCAGGTGATAATAACAACAAAGATGAGGACAATAGTCTGAATGTAAATAGTGTAAATAATGGTAACTCCTCATCCCAGAAATTCCAACAGAAGGCGATCAGGTGATAATAACAACAAAGATGAGGACAATAGTCTGAATGTAAATAGTGTAAATAATGATAACTCCTCATCCCAGAAATTCAGACAGAAGGCGATCAGGTGATGATAACAACAAAGATAAGGACAATAGTCCGAATGTAAATAGTGTAAATAATGATAACTCCTCATCCCAGAAATTCAGACAGATGGCGATCAGGTGATAATAACAACAAAGATGAGGACAATAGTCCGAATGTAAATAGTGTAAATAATGATAACTCCTCATCCCAGAAATTCAGACAGAAGACGATCAGGTGATAATAACAACAAAGATGAGGACAATAGTCCGAATGTAAATAGTGTAAATAATGATAACTCCTCATCCCAGAAATTCAGACAGAAGGCGATCAGGTGATAATAACAACAAAGATGAGGACAATAGTCTGAATGTAAATAGTGTTAATAATGATAACTCCTCATCCCAGAAATTCAGACAGAAGGCGATCAGGTGATAATAACAACAAAGATGAGGACAATAGTCTGAATGTAAATAGTGTAAATAATGATAACTCCTCATCCCAGAAATTCAGACAGAAGGCGATCAGGTGATAATAACAACAAAGATGAGGACAATAGTCTGAATGTAAATAGTGTAAATAATGATAACTCCTCATCCCAGAAATTCAGACAGAAGGCGATCAGGTGATAATAACAACAAAGATAAGGACAATAGTCTGAATGTAAATAGTGTAAATAATGATAACTCCTCATCCCAGAAATTCAGACAGAAGGCGATCAGGTGATAATAACAACAAAGATGAGGACAATAGTCTGAATGTAAATAGTGTAAATAATGATAACTCCTCATCCCAGAAATTCAGACAGAAGGCGATCAGGTGATAATAACAACAAAGATGAGGACAATAGTCTGAATGTAAATAGTGTAAATAATGATAACACCTCATCCCAGAAATTCAGACAGAAGGCGATCAGGTGATAATAACAACAAAGATGAGGACAATAGTCTGAATGTAAATAGTGTAAATAATGATAACTCCTCATCCCAGAAATTCAGACAGAAGGCGATCAGGTGATAATAACAACAAAGATAAGGACAATAGTCTGAATGTAAATAGTGTAAATAATGATAACTCCTCATCCCAGAAATTCAGACAGAAGGCGATCAGGTGATAATAACAACAAAGATGAGGACAATAGTCTGAATGTAAATAGTGTAAATAATGGTAACTCCTCATCCCAGAAATTCCAACAGAAGGCGATCAGGTGATAATAACAACAAAGATGAGGACAATAGTCTGAATGTAAATAGTGTAAATAATGATAACTCCTCATCCCAGAAATTCAGACAGAAGGCGATCAGGTGATGATAACAACAAAGATAAGGACAATAGTCCGAATGTAAATAGTGTAAATAATGATAACTCCTCATCCCAGAAATTCAGACAGATGGCGATCAGGTGATAATAACAACAAAGATGAGGACAATAGTCCGAATGTAAATAGTGTAAATAATGATAACTCCTCATCCCAGAAATTCAGACAGAAGGCGATCAGGTGATAATAACAACAAAGATGAGGACAATAGTCCGAATGTAAATAGTGTAAATAATGACAACTCCTCATCCCAGAAATTCAGACAGAAGGCGATCAGGTGATAATAACAACAAAGATGAGGACAATAGTCTGAATGTAAATAGTGTAAATAATGATAACTCCTCATCCCAGAAATTCAGACAGAAGGCGATCAGGTGATAATAACAACAAAGATGAGGACAATAGTCTGAATGTAAATAGTGTAAATAATGATAACTCCTCATCCCAGAAATTCAGACAGAAGGCGATCAGGTGATAATAACAACAAAGATGAGGACAATAGTCTGAATGTAAATAGTGTAAATAATGATAACTCCTCATCCCAGAAATTCAGACAGAAGGCGATCAGGTGATAATAACAACAAAGATAAGGACAATAGTCTGAATGTAAATAGTGTAAATAATGATAACTCCTCATCCCAGAAATTCAGACAGAAGGCGATCAGGTGATAATAACAACAAAGATGAGGACAATAGTCTGAATGTAAATAGTGTAAATAATGATAACTCCTCATCCCAGAAATTCAGACAGAAGGCGATCAGGTGATAATAACAACAAAGATAAGGACAATAGTCTGAATGTAAATAGTGTAAATAATGATAACTCCTCATCCCAGAAATTCAGACAGAAGGCGATCAGGTGATAATAACAACAAAGATGAGGACAATAGTCTGAATGTAAATAGTGTAAATAATGATAACTCCTGATCCCAGAAATTCAGACAGAAGGCGATGAGGTGATAATAACAACAAAGATGAGGACAATAGTCTGAATGTAAATAGTGTAAATAATGATAACTCCTCATCCCAGAAATTCAGACAGAAGGCGATCAGGTGATAATAACAACAAAGATGAGGACAATAGTCTGAATGTAAATAGTGTAAATAATGATAACTCCTCATCCCAGAAATTCAGACAGAAGGCGATCAGGTGATAATAACAACAAAGATGAGGACAATAGTCTGAATGTAAATAGTGTAAATAATGATAACTCCTCATCCCAGAAATTCAGACAGAAGGCGATCAGGTGATAATAACAACAAAGATGAGGACAATAGTCTGAATGTAAATAGTGTAAATAATGATAACTCCTCATCCCAGAAATTCAGACAGAAGGCGATCAGGTGATAATAACAACAAAGATAAGGACAATAGTCTGAATGTAAAT
The DNA here is from genome assembly GCA_964036315.1 of Acanthosepion esculentum. NCBI lineage: Eukaryota > Metazoa > Mollusca > Cephalopoda > Sepiida > Sepiidae > Acanthosepion > Acanthosepion esculentum. The sequence goes on from OZ038514.1 coordinate 17,490,049, forward strand.
AGTGTAAATAATGATAACTCCTCATCCCAGAAATTCAGACAGAAGGCGATCAGGTGATAATAACAACAAAGATGAGGACAATAGTCTGAATGTAAATAGTGTAAATAATGGTAACTCCTCATCCCAGAAATTCCAACAGAAGGCGATCAGGTGATAATAACAACAAAGATGAGGACAATAGTCTGAATGTAAATAGTGTAAATAATGATAACTCCTCATCCCAGAAATTCAGACAGAAGGCGATCAGGTGATGATAACAACAAAGATAAGGACAATAGTCCGAATGTAAATAGTGTAAATAATGATAACTCCTCATCCCAGAAATTCAGACAGATGGCGATCAGGTGATAATAACAACAAAGATGAGGACAATAGTCCGAATGTAAATAGTGTAAATAATGATAACTCCTCATCCCAGAAATTCAGACAGAAGGCGATCAGGTGATAATAACAACAAAGATGAGGACAATAGTCCGAATGTAAATAGTGTAAATAATGACAACTCCTCATCCCAGAAATTCAGACAGAAGGCGATCAGGTGATAATAACAACAAAGATGAGGACAATAGTCTGAATGTAAATAGTGTAAATAATGATAACTCCTCATCCCAGAAATTCAGACAGAAGGCGATCAGGTGATAATAACAACAAAGATGAGGACAATAGTCTGAATGTAAATAGTGTAAATAATGATAACTCCTCATCCCAGAAATTCAGACAGAAGGCGATCAGGTGATAATAACAACAAAGATGAGGACAATAGTCTGAATGTAAATAGTGTAAATAATGATAACTCCTCATCCCAGAAATTCAGACAGAAGGCGATCAGGTGATAATAACAACAAAGATAAGGACAATAGTCTGAATGTAAATAGTGTAAATAATGATAACTCCTCATCCCAGAAATTCAGACAGAAGGCGATCAGGTGATAATAACAACAAAGATGAGGACAATAGTCTGAATGTAAATAGTGTAAATAATGATAACTCCTCATCCCAGAAATTCAGACAGAAGGCGATCAGGTGATAATAACAACAAAGATAAGGACAATAGTCTGAATGTAAATAGTGTAAATAATGATAACTCCTCATCCCAGAAATTCAGACAGAAGGCGATCAGGTGATAATAACAACAAAGATGAGGACAATAGTCTGAATGTAAATAGTGTAAATAATGATAACTCCTGATCCCAGAAATTCAGACAGAAGGCGATGAGGTGATAATAACAACAAAGATGAGGACAATAGTCTGAATGTAAATAGTGTAAATAATGATAACTCCTCATCCCAGAAATTCAGACAGAAGGCGATCAGGTGATAATAACAACAAAGATGAGGACAATAGTCTGAATGTAAATAGTGTAAATAATGATAACTCCTCATCCCAGAAATTCAGACAGAAGGCGATCAGGTGATAATAACAACAAAGGTGAGGACAATAGTCTGAATGTAAATAGTGTAAATAATGATAACTCCTCATCCCAGAAATTCAGACAGAAGGCAATCAGGTGATAATAACAACAAAGATGAGGACAATAGTCTGAATGTAAATAGTGTAAATAATGATAACTCCTCATCCCAGAAATTCAGACAGAAGGCGATCAGGTGATAATAACAACAAAGATGAGGACAATAGTCTGAATGTAAATAGTGTAAATAATGATAACTCCTCATCCCAGAAATTCAGACAGAAGGCGATCAGGTGATAATAACAACAAAGATGAGGACAATAGTCTGAATGTAAATAGTGTAAATAATGATAACTCCTCATCCCAGACATTCAGACAGAAGGCGATCAGGTGATAATAACAACAAAGATGAGGACAATAGTCTGAATGTAAATAGTGTAAATAATGATAACTCCTCATCCCAGAAATTCAGACAGAAGGCGATCAGGTGATAATAACAACAAAGATGAGGACAATAGTCTGAATGTAAATAGTGTAAATAATGATAACTCCTCATCCCAGAAATTCCAACAGAAGGCGATCAGGTGATAATAACAACAAAGATGAGGACAATAGTCTGAATGTAAATAGTGTAAATAATGATAACTCCTCATCCCAGAAATTCAGACAGAAGGCGATCAGGTGATAATAACAACAAAGGTGAGGACAATAGTCTGAATGTAAATAGTGTAAATAATGATAACTCCTCATCCCAGAAATTCAGACAGAAGGCGATCAGGTGATAATAACAACAAAGATGAGGACAATAGTCTGAATGTAAATAGTGTAAATAATGATAACTCCTCATCCCAGAAATTCAGACAGAAGGCGATCAGGTGATAATAACAACAAAGATGAGGACAATAGTCTGAATGTAAATAGTGTAAATAATGATAACTCCTCATCCCAGAAATTCAGACAGAAGGCGATCAGGTGATAATAACAACAAAGATGAGGACAATAGTCTGAATGTAAATAGTGTAAATAATGATAACTCCTCATCCCAGAAATTCAGACAGAAGGCGATCAGGTGATAATAACAACAAAGATGAGGACAATAGTCTGAATGTAAATAGTGTAAATAATGATAACTCCTCATCCCAGAAATTCAGACAGAAGGCGATCAGGTGATAATAACAACAAAGATGAGGACAATAGTCTGAATGTAAATAGTGTAAATAATGATAACTCCTCATCCCAGAAATTCAGACAGAAGGCGATCAGGTGATAATAACAACAAAGATGAGGACAATAGTCTGAATGTAAATAGTGTAAATAATGATAACTCCTCATCCCAGGAATTCAGACAGAAGGCGATCAGGTGATAATAACAACAAAGATGAGGACAATAGTCTGAATGTAAATAGTGTAAATAATGATAACTCCGCATCCCAGAAATTCAGACAGAAGGCGATCAGGTGATAATAACAACAAAGATGAGGACAATAGTCTGAATGTAAATAGTGTAAATAATGATAACTCCTCATCCCAGAAATTCAGACAGAAGGCGATCAGGTGATAATAACAACAAAGATGAGGACAATAGTCTGAATGTAAATAGTGTAAATCATGATAACTCCTCATCCCAGAAATTCAGACAGAAGGCGATCAGGTGATAATAACAACAAAGATGAGGACAATAGTCTGAATGTAAATAGTGTAAATAATGATAACTCCTCATCCCAGAAATTCAGACAGAAGGCGATCAGGTGATAATAACAACAAAGATGAGGACAATAGTCTGAATGTAAATAGTGTAAATCATGATAACTCCTCATCCCAGAAATTCAGACAGAAGGCAATCAGGAGATAATAACAACAAAGATGAGGACAATAGTCTGAATGTAAATAGTGTAAATAATGATAACTCCTCATCCCAGAAATTCAGACAGAAGGCGATCAGGGGATAATAACAACAAAGATGAGGACAATAGTCTGAATGTAAATAGTGTAAATAATGATAACTCCGCATCCCAGAAATTCAGACAGAAGGCGATCAGGTGATAATAACAACAAAGATGAGGACAATAGTCTGAATGTAAATAGTGTAAATAATGATAACTCCTCATCCCAGAAATTCAGACAGAAGGCGATCAGGTGATAATAACAACAAAGATGAGGACAATAGTCTGAATGTAAATAGTGTAAATAATGATAACTCCTCATCCCAGAAATTCAGACAGAAGGCGATCAGGTGATAATAACAACAAAGATGAGGACAATAGTCTGAATGTAAATAGTGTAAATAATGATAACTCCTCATCCCAGAAATTCAGACAGAAGGCGATCAGGTGATAATAACAACAAAGATGAGGACAATAGTCTGAATGTAAATAGTGTAAATCATGATAACTCCTCATCCCAGAAATTCAGACAGAAGGCAATCAGGAGATAATAACAACAAAGATGAGGACAATAGTCTGAATGTAAATAGTGTAAATAATGATAACTCCTCATCCCAGAAATTCAGACAGAAGGCGATCAGGGGATAATAACAACAAAGATGAGGACAATAGTCTGAATGTAAATAGTGTAAATAATGATAACTCCGCATCCCAGAAATTCAGACAGAAGGCGATCAGGTGATAATAACAACAAAGATGAGGACAATAGTCTGAATGTAAATAGTGTAAATAATGATAACTCCTCATCCCAGAAATTCAGACAGAAGGCGATCAGGTGATAATAACAACAAAGATGAGGACAATAGTCTGAATGTAAATAGTGTAAATAATGATAACTCCTCATCCCAGAAATTCAGACAGAAGGCGATCAGGTGATAATAACAACAAAGATGAGGACAATAGTCTGAATGTAAATAGTGTAAATAATGATAACTCCTCATCCCAGAAATTCAGACAGAAGGCGATCAGGTGATAATAACAACAAAGATGAGGACAATAGTCTGAATGTAAATAGTGTAAATAATGATAACTCCTCATCCCAGAAATTCAGACAGAAGGCGATCAGGAGATAATAACAACAAAGATGAGGACAATAGTCTGAATGTAAATAGTGTAAATAATGATAACTCCTCATCCCAGAAATTCAGACAGAAGGCGATCAGGGGATAATAACAACAAAGATGAGGACAATAGTCTGAATGTAAATAGTGTAAATAATGATAACTCCTCATCCCAGAAATTCAGACAGAAGGCGATGAGGTGATAATAACAACAAAGATGAGGACAATAGTCTGAATGTAAATAGTGTAAATAATGATAACTCCTCATCCCAGAAATTCAGACAGATGGCAATCAGGTGATAATAACAACAAAGATGAGGACAATAGTCTGAATGTAAATAGTGTAAATAATGATAACTCCTCATCCCAGAAATTTTAACATGAATAAGAGATGTTTTTTTTCCTTATTTTACATGTTAGGGTTTTTGTTGTTGAACGCGTTTGTTGTGATAATTATCCTTGCTTGTTATCAAATACAATACCTTTCAATGTAATTCCCTAATCTAAATTTTGAGGCCTGGTTGTGTAGTCATTCTACGAGAAAATCATGATTTACATTATGTTTTTTTTAATCATTTCACTCCAAGCAAGGTAATAAAGCCACTAAGATGCAAGAGGTTACTAAGTGTGAAAGAATATGAGAAAAAAAATCACATTATTAAGGAGAGAGAACAATAAAAGAACAAGAATTAAGAAGATATGAGATAACAATTGACATTGCATTTATATTTTTGAAGATCAAACTGGAAATCAAGAAGTAATAAGTGTAATAGAAGAAACTGTTAGCATAGAACTTACAGTTACATCTAATGTTTTAATAACTATGTCCTGAAGAAGGTCTACTAGATCGAAACGTCTGACGTCGACATTGAAACAACAGCCATTTTAAATGTAAAATGATGAGACCTTGCCGCCAATATTGTCTTCTTTTATGTGCCATGTTCCTTCAGGATGTAGGCGATCATGGCTTTCCACATCTTCCTGCCTCTTGTAGCTTTTAATAACTTTTGTTATTTCTCCAAAACCCTGTTCTACCATTCATTTACTCAAGCCTATCAAGAACGTTATGCTCTGTTTTCCTCTTTCCCTCAATTTTACCCTGTGAGTATCAGATTTTTCAACCCCTTCTTCCTCATTATGTGTCCCAGAAATTTCAACTACCTCTTTTTGATGTTAAGTATAAGTTTCCTTTTTGTTTCCATTTTGTACAAAACTTTGTCGCTGCTCAAATGTTTCGACTACGGTATCTAGTACTGAACTAAGACTCATAAATTCTAGGTATCATAGAGGAAAGTTCATCAGAAGGGTATTTATAGAAGAGGCACAGGGAAGCTATGTTATGGTCTTGGGAAAGTGACTGAAGTGAAGATGCCAGGTCAAGATCAATAACATTGCAAATTCTTCTTTGTATTTTGTCAAGAATCTCTAAATATTTAACAAAAATATTGTCTTTGCACTGAAAGGTTAAGTTGTAGAGAGGAGTTTGATAACCTTTATGAACACCAGTCACAAGATACAAATGATCACGAAACTCAGACATATGATCACAAAACTCAGACAAATGATCACAAAACTCAGACAAATGATCACGAAACTCAGACATATGATATGAGCCGAGAATTATCATTAATATGTAATAAACACTGGATATCCTGTTAGTATCATTTTGACTGTGATGCCATCCAGCCTTCATCAGGTGTATGCCAATACAGGGAATTACAAACTGAATCCTTTATTTAATCTACTGGGGTAGACTGTTTTTGCTCTTGTACCTTGGCATACCACATACTATACAGCCATTGTCAAGACTTTGGTTTCACAATAACTCTATAATTTTCAGCCTGTATCAATGTATTATATATATATATATAAGAGGCACGGTGGAGTAATGGATAACGGCTTGGATTGAGGAATCGGAGAGCCGAGTTTGAATTCCAGTCGAATCCATTACATTCACTTACGTGCTAATACCCTTGGGAAAGGTGTGAATCCTCTTCTTCTCCCTCCAACTATGGGTAAATAGCAGGACAGACTGGGTTCTATAGCCTTGGGTGGCAACTGGTCTAGGAGAAGGATAACTCTGAATTCAAAACCTGCGGAGGGTCGTTTGGGGACCTTGTGGCATTCGCTGCACCAGGTCCCCATATTCGTCCCTCCAAAAAGTGTGGATGGCCCTGCACGCAACCTTCACCACTATAATCAAATCTCATGTGTCGGTGTTGGGCTTTCAGTTTCTAGGAACTGATCTGCCTGACCCTCATATGTCGAATTCAACGGGAGAGTCTATCATATCATATCACATATATATATATATAATATTGCACATTGAGTGCATTGTGTATAAGTCTCAGAGTTGTCTAGGGATATTGCATCTAATTCTTATTTTACTACTGTGCAGTTATTGTTCACCTGTTTCCCCTGAGAGCCCAAGGATTGAACCCACAATTACTATGTCACCAAATTCTCAAGGCAATGCTTTAATCCTAGGTATCTATGGCACATAGGACAATTCTCTGTGGAAAACTTGGAGCCTTAAACCTAACCTGCCTTCTGATGAGGAATGTAGCTGCTGCTTGTCATGCTTCTCTTTTGTCACAGCTGCTGCTGAAAACATACTCTCATTTGTCTTTCTTTATTAGCTGTTCCCATATTGTATACACTTTTCCTGTTACACAGGGGTTGTTGCAAGAGAGAAAGGAAAATTATCTATTGTCACACAGATAATGATTCAAATTGACTACTGAATTAATTCTACCTCCAATAATATTTTATGCTTATTTACACTATTTACATGCAGACTATTGTCCTCATTTTATCACGATGTTTCAGTCATTGTGCCATTTGGCCTTCATCAGGTATATGTTGATATGTTAAGGAAATTCAAGATGAACTACAGGGATAGACTGTTTTTGCTGCACTAGAATGTATGGTTTAGTTCTTATTCTTAGTACTGCTCAGTCATTGCTTGCCCTATTTCCATTGAGTCCAAGTGCACATTGAACTCACAATCACTGTGCCACCACACTCACAAACCAACACTTTAATCCACTAGGCTATTGTCCCTCTGTAAAGAACTTGGAGCCTTAAACCTAACCTGACAGCTGATGAGTACTACTGCTGTTTGTCATGCTTAACTGCACTCACTGAAGCCTTTCTCTTTCTTTTTACAGCTGTTCTCGTTCCACTGTCTGTGGACAGGGAAATCTCGCCTAATTCTTATTTTACTACTGTTCAGTTATTTCTCACCCGTTTCCACTGAGGGTCCAAGGATTGAACCCACAATTACCATATCACCAAATTTGCAAGCTAATACTTTAATCCACTAGGTATTGTCCCATAGGACAATTCTCCGTGGAGAATTTTGAACCTTAAACCTAGACTACCTGCTGATGAGTACTGCTACTGTTTGTCATGCTTCCATGATGCTTCTGTTTTGTCACAGCTGCTGTTGAAGGCCTACTATCATTTGTTTTTCTTTCTTTATTAGTGGTTCCCATATCATATACTCTTTTCCTGTTATCCAGGGGTTGTTGCCAGGGAGAAAGGGAAATTATCCATTGTCACGCAGATAGCCATTTCAATTTCCTTCAAATTTGGTGTGTATCTACGTTTGCATGTACACATGTACATTTTAATTCATTGACAGACCAAAATTTCTACAAAATTTAAAAAAATATATATTTGAAAAATAATTTTACTTATTACCATGTGACACTATTTGGCACTAGCAAATAGAAAGAAAGGGGTTAAATCTGAGACACAGTTGTTCCAGATGCCAAGACAAAAGATGACCACCTTGTCTGATATCACGTGACTGCCTGCCTGAAGAGAACCTCTGACATAAGCCTTGTGCCAGAAGCCTTGTACAGACTCAACCAAACCAAACCAACCAAACTTACAAAGTGAGTCATGTTTTGCAGGAAGAATTGATAAACCAAGACTAACCAAGCACTGTACAAAAAGAATGTATATAAAAGCATTTATTTTTATTCAAGTTATTTTTTTCTCACTTGTGGCTTCACTCTGCCTGGACCAACCCAATACGACAATTGCAATCGATGATTTGATCTTTACCAGCCTTGTGATCAAAACTAAAAAAAAAAAAAGAAGTCATTGACAGATGCTTATAAATGCATTACGCAATGAGCCACACACTCGTCCACAATTCCTGGTTGTCATCATTGCGAAAGCATTGTGTTGAAATAAAGTGGAAGTAACAACTTTGAAAATGTCATAATTTAGTCATTATTTATGAGAAGTTAAGTACTAATTTGTGTTCATATTACACCCCCCACAACACCACAGACATCAAACTTGAAAAGTCAAAACTAAGGGGGAAAGAAAAGAAAAGAATTACTGCAGAATAGAAGGTCAATTTTCATATTCATTGGGCTTGTATATTGGGGGGGGGGGGAGTTGATTTTTCACTTATTTCAGAAAATTAATATTGCACTCAATAGGAAAGCTGGGGTTTGATGTGCTAAGTACTGCCACCAAAAATTAGATTCATAGCTTTTACCAATTTTTGAGCATTTAGTTCCAAAGATTCTCTGAAAAATGTATCGGAATACCTAATTTCCACAGGTTTTAGCTTACAAACTGACTTCAAAATGTTACTATTTCAAGAATAAATCCAAATAAAGTTGATATCTTTTGTATTAGATACATTGAATGGAAAATATATTCAAACCAGAATTCTAATTATGAATCAACATATGCAAATTTTTTACTGTATTTGATAAATAAAAACTGTAAAAAAATTGTAAAAGATTACAAAAAAGGCTACTCAATGAATAAGATTTGTTAGAACATAACTAATGAAAACAAAAAATAGATAAAAGTATATACAACACATAATACTGCTGGGCACAAATTATAAGACAAAATATTTTAAATTTGCATTGTTTATTGAAAATCACACTACAGCTACAGCACTGTATAACATTACATCATAATATAGCTAAATTGTTCAGTATAATTTCCCTTTGAAGTAAACGAAGGTTTTATTTTATGGCACAATGATTTAGTAATAATGTGCTTGTGCCATGCATCTTGTTCATATACAATTTGTAAAGTTTCAGTAAATTATAAATAAATATAAAGTCTGTGCTATAAGGCTTTCACTAATCACTGGAATGAAATTTAAATGCTATGACCTTGAACCTAAACTTAATCTTTAAACACATTTCCTCAAGAAATGGTAATGATTTGGAAAATAATATTTTGTGTCATTATTTATCCATGTCAAACCACAACTTGAGCCAAATTGAGTGGAATACCATGGTTCCAATGTCCTATTGTATATCACTTATTGCTCTAAGCAACATATACATACATATTAAGTTTGAACACAAGTTTGTAGTGTTTTTCTGTAGGTGGTGATTGAACGTGTAATTTTGTTTCATACATAACTGAAATTTATGACATATATACATATTCTGAAAGGTGGTTTTTGAATGTTTCATTTGATACGATTCATGTGTAGATATTGTATTGTAAATATTTTAATGTTAAAATTGAAAATGGAGGAAGATGTGATGCATTTTCATCATCATATGCTCTTTTGTTTCTGGAAAGGGAAAAATGCTGGGTAAAGAGCAAAAAAGATATGTGCCATTTATGGAGAAGGTGCCATAGCTGAGAGTTCTGTTTGTAAGTGGTTTGCTAGGTTCAAAAGTGGAAATTTTAATCTGGAAGACAGAGAACATTCCAACAGGTCTGCAGTTATTGATGATGACCAAACTGAAATGCTAATTAAAAACAATCCCAGCCACATGACAGGGGACATTGCAAAAATAATTCACATATCTCAAATGAGGACTTTAAGGCAATTAAAAAGACTTAGATATGTAAAAATTGCTTTGATTTTAGGTGCCTCATGAGTTAATGAAAAATGTTCATTGGACCACACTTCTAACTACTACACACAAAAAAGATCAGTATATATATATATATATATATATATATATTTATATATGTCTGATTGAATAAATTACAAACATTATGTCTGCTTATTTTTATCATAATCCTTTCATATTCACGAATATTTTTCCATATATTACAATTGAATAAAGCAAGAAATGCACTGTAACAGTGCGTATCATTTTTATTTCACAAAGAGAAAGTACTTGGGAATATATGATCACCAAAGTTAAGCAATGTTGAGCCTGGTCAGTACCTAGATCAGTGGTTCCTAAACAGTGCTGAAAGCCTCATAGATGTGGCAGAAGACAATCAAAAATTTAGAAACAGTTTTATAAAAATTCATATGCCAAAAATAAATATGATTTCAAAATTTAGAATATTATTATGGATTACTTGTAATTGTATTCCTGAGTCCTAGTAGAAATAGTTAAAAATAATTATTGAATGATTTTATCATTGTGATATTTTTGTGTTATATCAAATATTAAGAATATAGTAACTCGGGTCTGTAAGTTGGAGGAGAGAGTTATCAATGATAATGTTCTGACTTTGCAGTTATCTCCCTTTAACCTTCCCTCTGTTTTTTTTTTATTTTTAAATTTACTTTTTATCACATAAAATTTGATGAGATGCAAACAAATTTTCATTCCAAAAATGTGGCAAAGAGAAAATAAGTTGAGTAACCACTGACCTAGATGGATGACTGCTTAAGAATACCGACAGCTATAAGCTTATATGTGGGAAAAGTATGAATCTACCCCAGCTATGGGTTAAATTAGTAGGACTTTTATCAGTAAATCCTTATTATCTCCATAATTATGACAATAGTTATTGTTAGATATATATATATATATATTTATTAAATATGTATATATATATATATATATATATATATATATATATATATATATATATATATATATACTAATTTATTAAATATGTATATTTATTAAATATGTATATGTATATATATATATATATATATATATATATATATATATATATATATATATATATATGACAAGGTAAAAAAAATTTTGTATGATGCATTTCATCCTTTAGGGCTTCAGTGGAGTAAATTTATTTACATTGGTACTACACATGAGAAATGCTGGTAACTTATACACATGTGTAGTTGCACCAACATAAACAAATTTAGTCTGATGAAGTCCTAAAGGACAAAATGCATCACACAAAACCTTTTTTCCACATTGTCATACATCTTTCTCCCAAAATTATTTTTCATATATAAAAATTTATATATCATTATACCATATATATATATATATATATATATATATATATATATATATATATATATACATACAAGTTTCATTGAAAATGACTGACAAGGTACTGTGATTTTATTAAATTTTTATTGCAGTCATACAAGTGATTTTTTCTGGACATAGACTGTGTAACTGTCCAAATGATCGTTGGATTCAAGTGCTTTTGACAAAAATCTATTAGATTCATTATAATTCACTTATGCACAATTATCCTTGGGAAAGGTATGAATCCACCTCTTCTCCCCTCTAGCTATGGGTTAATTAGTAGAACTTATACCTGTAAATCATTATTATCTCCGTAAAATTCTTATAATAACATTTCCTATTTTTAAATAATCGGCAAAAGGTTGATAAGCTATAAAAAAACGATTCAATGTTATTAATAATTGTTTACTAGTTTACAAGTCAACTTCTGAGGATATTTTTTTTTTTTTACACAATCCTCAAAAATCGACTTACACACTGGAGACAAAGAAAAGCTTTGTTGAAAAAAGATAAATAAAATGGAGTTTTAAGTTTTATTGCAAGTTTAATAATTGTAATAACGAATTACCAACGTCGCTATACGTTTGAGAGCATTTGGGTGGCAATTTAGCACGAGTGAGGATCGAACTCTACCGACACATTGGTCTACCACGAGATCCTTATTGATATTTGATGCGGTGAAATGTTACGTGTGGTATTACAGTGTAACCCGGATATAAGAGAGTTGTCGGGACCGGATAATAAGTATCTTATATCAGGGTTTCTCTTATATCCGGGTTTCTCTTATATCCGAGTATGGTCTATACATTAACACAGGCTCTAATTTGGGACCGGAGAAAATCTATCTTATACCCGATTTTCTCTTATATCCGGGTCTCTTATATCCGGGTTACACTGTATTTGCATAAAGAGACATGGATAAGTCCGTGGGGTAATGGTGAAAAAATGATTTTTTTATTCTATTCTTAAATATCGCCTTCGTTGTTTGCCGATATTGGCACATAAGTTTTACCTTAAGTTTAACCGACCGCTTTACTCCATTTTCCTAGTCGAGAATTAACAGTGATAATTTCATTACAAAATTTAGCTAATAACTGTGTCAAGTTACGGACTTACTGATCCGCCATGTGCGTATACCTATGTGTACGCGTCTGTGTACTTCTCTCTCTCTCTCTTTCACACACACACACACGCGCATACATATATTTGATAAGTGTTTCGAACATCTTGGAAGTCTTGGGAAATATAAAAGCCCCGCCCATTTTTCCTTATATGGAATCAGAATACCCAACCTCCATCTTCCTTTTTCAACATGGCGACTGAGCTACAGGTTATGGAGGAAGAGACTAACTTGGCAAAATATATTCTCAGTCCGTTCAGTTTTAAAAATAATTTCCCATGTAAAACTTTAGTTGAAGTTTTTCTCCCTTTTTCTTACATCAACAGCCGCTATAACTGAATAAATAAATAACTTTTAGCTCCACAATTATAGTTGTCGTAAAAGTTGTTGTCATCATGGCACCGACTAAAAATAGTATACTATAGTAGTACTGTATCGGGTACAACTTATAAACAAGTAAACTAGTATTTTTTAAACTTCTCTTCTATAAAAAAAAAAATATATCAAACAAAATTGCAAATTTTAAAAAATCTGTCATAAAGTCTCTCAGTAGTTTTAAGTTAAAACTAGCGTGTTAAAACTTTTAACACGCTACTTTTCTCCGAAAATATACCCTGGATCCTACTGAATGAAAACTACTTATTTTTTATTAAATAAATTTTTATTAATTTTTCGAAGTCAAAATTTAGGGGAGTCCTCGACACTGGGAAATATGTACATATGTGTAGGTTTTAGGGTGCGATGGATAAATTGTCGTCTAAATTACGCAAAAATGAAAATAGTTAAATTTCATTTTAACATAATTTACCAAAATTACACAAAAATATCTTGTAATACTAAAGATTAAAAAAACAGAAAAATCGGCTTCAACCACAACCTCCAAACGACTTTGAAATCTCCTGCATCTCTTCCTGACGGTCTCCTTGTTTTAGTTCGTAAATGCTGCCGTAAATGCTGCTTCAGTTCAACTTTGGTGTTATAAAGAGTTTTGTTGGTCTCTTGCTCAACTGCACCCCACACATAATAATTAAGTAGGTTGCAGTCTGAGGAGTTAGGTGACTCTACTGCCTGTGTGGCATGGTGCAGAGTCCTGTTGCAGACATAGTGTCTTCCAGCAGCCACCCTCTTGTACCAGGGCAGCACTACCTCCTCAAGGCACTTGATGTCGGTCTCTGTGTTGAGTCTGAGGCCTTAAAGAATAAATTAAGGAGTTCTTTTCTTATCAGAATGATCAATGTGATTTTTTGGAGCTGCTATACCTTCATAATCATCATTAGACTCATCCAACTCTTTCCAAATCCTCTGCTCTTCCCTAAGATTGACACCCAAACACACTGAAATGTTCACATTGGAGCTTCTGACAGGAATGCACAGCAGTACAGCACGCTGTGTCCAAATTTCTGGCAGAGGAAATTGCATCATGGTGCTCTTTTTCTCAAGACAGTAGCCAACTGACCCTATTATACTGTGCAGTTGACAAAATCAAAAACAAACGACGTACATGCATAAAATTAAAAATATAAAATGCCGACAATTTACTCATCAGACCATATATATATATATATATATATATATAGACACACACACACACACACACATATATATACACATTTGTGCATGTGTTTACACTGTAGGTGCTAGTTACTGTTAATGTTATTAATTAAATGCCAATGGATTATTTTTTTCAGTTCGCCAACATTTCTTATTAACTATAAAAAAATGCTGTTTTAGTAGTGCATATACCTGTTTGAATACATACCTTGTTTTTAATTACAAACTGAAATTAACATCAACCAGCTTAGAAAATTAAATGTCTTAGTAAAAATATATGCCTCTTGTTATTCTCTTTAATAAGACTTGATGTTCAAGATGTTCACTTTTTGTAAATAAACAGAGATGGCAACACAAATGTTTGTCTATCTATCTATCTATCTATCTATCTATCTAAGTTTATTCCTAAGTTTATTCATATATTCATTTCAGTTTTTTATTTTATCTATCACTGTTTATTCATATCTATCTATCTATCTATCTATCTATCTATCTATCTATCTATCTCAGTCTATCCATATCTATCTATCTATCTATCTATCTATCTATCTCAGTCTATCCATATCTATCTATCTATCTATCTATCTCAGTCTATCCATATCTATCTATCTATCTATCTATCTATCTATCTATCTATCTCAGTCTATCCATATCTATCTATCTATCTATCTATCTATCTAAGTTTATTCCTAAGTTTATTCATATATTCATTTCAGTTTTTTATTTTATCTATCACTGTTTATTCATATCTATCTATCTATCTATCTATCTATCTATCTATCTATCTATCTCAGTCTATCCATATCTATCTATCTATCTATCTATCTATCTATCTATCTATCTATCTCAGTCTATCCATATCTATCTATCTATCTATCTATCTATCTATCTATCTCAGTCTATCCATATCTATCTATCTATCTATCTATCTATCTCAGTCTATCCATATCTATCTATCTATCTATCTATCTATCTATCTATCTCAGTCTATCCATATCTATCTATCTATCTATCTATCTATCTATCTATCTATCTCAGTCTATCCATATCTATCTATCTATCTATCTATCTATCTCAGTCTATCTATCTATCTATCTATCTATCTATCTCAGTCTATCCCTATCTATCTCTCTATCTGAGCAGCAAGAACAAGAATTAAGAAGGCATAAGATAACGGTTGATATTGCAATTTTAACTTTTTGAAGAAAATGCTGTCATTTTCTTCAAAAAGGCTACCAAGTCATGTAATTTGAATAGAAAAACTTACAAGTATAAGATTTTCCTTGCCCATCACATCCAATAAAACATTATAAACATCATTTATAGGCCCCACCCAAACACCACAAAAACATCATCATCATCATCATCATCATCATCATAATGATAATAATAATAAGAAGAAGAAGAAGAAGAAGGAAAATGCACAAATTAAATACAGTGAGGTCTCTTTATGAATTTAATCTGTTCTGGAACCACATTCGTTAACTGAATTGTTCATTACATGACTAATTGAAATGCATTTGGGAGTAACTTTTCCAAGCACCACTTAAACTCTACATAAGAACATATATAAAATGGAATATACATAAATTAAATAGCAAATACATAAATTAAATGTACAGTGTAACCCGGATATAAGAGACCCGGATATAAGATACCCTGATATAAGAGAAACTCGGATATAAGAGAGATTTTCTCTGGTACCAAATTAGAGCCTGTGTTAATGTATATATAATAGACCGAACCCGGATATAAGAGAAACCCGGATATAAGATATATATCTTATATCCAGGTTACACTGTATATGTAAATAATAAGGGTAAATAAATAAATTTATTAATAGCTACATGGGACAGGAAATTGTGGAGGGCCATGATTGCCTATGTACTGAGGGGACAAGGCACATAAAGAAGAATAAATAAATAAATACAGAGATTAATTGAAGCAAGAAAATCCAGCACTGAGGAATCACTTCCACTGGAAGCATTTTAAGGTTATTATACTTAACATCAGGAAGAGACAGTTGAAATTTCTAGGGCACATAATGAGGAAAAAGGGATTAGAAAATTTGATACTCACAGGACAGATTGAAGGACAGGACAGACAGAGCCGGACTTAGGTGAAGAGAGGCCCTAGGCTATTCCACTTGTGGGGCCCCTCCAAATCCACTATTCTCAGAAAATGGAAGCATGTTAAACAATTTCAGTAAAGCCGAGGATGATGATGGGGTTTTCAAATTTCTGAAGGGTTGTTTAGAGTTTACAATGCAATATGACAGCATGTGTAAGAAAAGCTTATGACAGTGTTAAAAATATTAAACACCTTGGCTGGAGGCCCCCTAGATTTGAAGCCTATAGGTAAATCAGGCACTGGGGATATAGGAAAACAATACATAACCTACCTAGTGTGCTTGAGTAAATGGATGGTAAAATAAGGTTTAAGAGAGATACCAAAAATTAAAAATTTATTAAGAACTACAAAGATAGGAAGTTGTAGAGAGCCATGATGTTCAACGCCCTGTAGGCCCATGGCACAGAGAAGAAGAAACAACTATTTGGCCTTTGTATGAATGATTGATTTACTCACTGGTAATGTTTTTCTTTAATTCACACCAAATGTAAATTTTCCAATTATTCAAATTTATGGAGGTTGGTTATTCCTTTAGCCAGATGAACAATTTTTTTTAAATTGTTGTAACCTAGGGAAGGTTACTGAATAGAATAATCACATGAAGGTTGGTAATGAATGATAATACTTAGGACATGAACAACACATATAAGATTTGCCAGCAGCACATAGAAGAAGTAGTCAACTGCTAGAAGTGAGTCAAGTGAATTCCAAAATGAATCGCCAACTGCAGACCAACATACAGTATTTACTACTGTATTCATGTGAATGGGGACATACCCATTATCATCTGTAGGTATGCTACAACAAAAATTCATCTTTCTTTTTGAGATTGTTGGTTTCAGCATACCATACTTGACACTGAGTTTGCTAACACTTGATCGACTTTCATGTATAGAAATTATTAGTTCAGTACCTGTCACTTCACTGATGGCAAGTTGATCAATTTAAAATCTAAATTGTTTATTCATTTATCAGAAAATGTATTTAGTTTAATATTTTTTTTAATCATTTCACCCCAAGCAAGGCAATGAAGCCACTAGGATGCAATGAGTGTTAAAGAATATGAGAAAAACTACTATTAAAGAGAGAAGACAATAAAAGAACAAGAATTAAGAAGATAAAAAGATAACAATTGATACTGCATTTAAATTTTTGAAGATCAAAGTTGACTGGGAAGCAGGAAGAGAGAAGAAACTGTTAGCGTAAAACTTATGGTTATATCTGGCCATTTCAACTTTAAAATGATGAGACCTTGCCGCCAATATAGTACTGCGCTTAAATTCATAAAGTCTAGGTATGTCGGGAAATTCATCAGAACAATTACCATGAAAGTATTTATAGAAAAGGTACAGGGAAGCTACATTATGGTGGTGGGAAAGTGACTGAAACCAAGATGCCAGGTCATGACCAATGATATTGCAGATTCTTCTTTGGATTTTATCAAGAATCTCTTAATATATAGTATCACCAGACCCGATATGGCAACGATATTCAGAGCAAGGACACATGGTAGACGAAGATAGATTCTGGTAAGAAAAATTGTCTAGCACGCCAGACTTAGCAATTGATTCAATATGGTCTTTCTACTTCAAGTCAACTGAAAACGTTAGTCCGAGAAGGCGCAACGAGTCACTCTCCTGAAGGTTAGTATCAGGCATGATGATAGGAGGGGAAAAGGGTTCTCTTGCATGATTAAAAGAGTGCAGTTTCTTTTTTAAAAAAAGGAAACATAAAGATGACTTCAAATGGCCAGCTTAGACTCTTTTCCTGTTAACCAGGGGTTGTTGCTAGAGAGAAAGGCAAATTAGCCCTTGCGACACAGATGTCCATTTCAATTTCATTCAAATTGAGTGTGCATGTACATTTAGTGCACAAGCAAGCTTGTATATTTTAATTTAATAGCAGATCTTAAAAATATTTCTACAAAATTAAAAAACAAATGCTTTAAAAAATAATTCTGTTTTTACCAAATAATTTCCAGAAAGTTCAGTAAAAATTTATAATTATTTAATTATTTAGGGTTTAAATAATTAGTGTTATTTTTTGCTTTATTTACCTTACTAAGACAAGATTAAGGTACAGTATATATTCGTATATCATGCAACTTTTGAAGACCTAATTTTGAAGCTAATTTTAAGGGTGTCACATTATTCATGAGATATAAAATTAGCGTATTTACTGCTGGCCCTGGCTATGCCATTCACCAAACTATATATCCATTTACCGTAGTCAAATTAGCTTCAAAATTAAGTTTTCAAAGGCCACATGATACATGAGTATATACAGTAATTTCAAAAAATATATTTGTTAATTCAATTTCACAAATGTTGACCAGCTTGGTATTTACGATAAGGAAAATCACACATCTTTTGGCCTTCAGACGCGAATTTTAAAAACTGATCCATTGTTCGGAAATACATTCCAGTTTATTATTCAAGACAGTGGATCACACCTCTCATTCTCCAGTCTCCTCCTCTAACAAGTGATTCATCTACATACAGATTGCGATGGGTAAATTGTGGCCATTTTATATTTTTAATTTCATACAAATGTGTTGTTTGTTTTGATTTTGTCGACTGCAGAGTATAAGTCAGTTGGGCACCATCTGTGAGAAAAAGAGCACCATGATACAATTCACTCTGCCAGAAATTTGGTACTGCCTGGCATTTGCACTGCAATCTCCAATATGAACATTTCAGAGTGTTTGGGTATCAATCTAAGGACAGTACAGAGGATTCAGAATTAGTTGGACGAGTCTAATGGTGTTTGGAGTCATCACTAGTGATAGCAACATTATGCCTGCCTTCATCTTCCCACAGAGCCTCAGACTCAACACGGAGGTCTACATTGCCCTGGGTGAAGTGGGTGGTTTCTGGAAGACACTATGTCTGGCAACAGGACTCTTGCACACAGGCAAGAGATCAAAGTCATGAGTGTCAGACAATTTCTGCAACTATATCACCTGTTATATCTGGCCACCTATCTCCCCAGACTGCAACCAACTTGATTATTATGTGTGGGGCAAAGTTGAGCAAGAGAACAACAAAACTTCTTATAACACCAAAGATGAGCTGAAGGCAAGGATTATGGCAGCATTCACCAACTTAAACAAGTGGACTCTTCAGAAGAGTTGCAGGAGATTCCAAAGTTGTCTGGAGGTTGTTTTTGAAGCCAATGGCGATTTTATTGAATAAATTTGCTGATTAATTTTTAGTATTTCAAGATATTTTTGTATAATTTTGGTAAATATATCTGTTAAAATGAGATATCAGTGTTATTTTTATTTTTGTGTAATTTAGACGACAATTTATCCCTCTCACCCTGTATATATTTTCTTTTAATCATTTTATCCCAAACAAGGCAATAAAGCCACTAAGACACAAAGGGTTACTGAATGTGAAAGAATATAAGAAAAAAAAAACATTATTAAGGAACAAGAACAAAAAAGAATAGTGTCTAAAAAGACAGAAGATAACACTTGACATTGTATTTAAATTTTTGAAGATCAAATTTCACTGGAAAGCAAGAAGCCAGAAAAGAGTTTGTTCAATGAAAAGTGTGAGAAAAGAAACCATTAGCATAGAAGTTACAGTTACATCTAGCTATTTCAATTGTAAAATCATGAACCCTAGCTGCCAATCTAGTACTGTGCTTAAATTCATAAAGCTAAGCTACCATAGAGGAAAACTCATCTGAACAATTACTATGAAAGTATTTATAGAAAAGGTACAGCAAAGATACATTGGGAAAGGGACTGAAGCTGAGATGCCAGGTCAGGACCAATGACATTGCATGTTCTTTTTTGGATCTTATCAGCTTCAGTTTACACCTCTTGGTCTTCAGTACCCTCCTTTAACAATTGATCTAACTTTACTGACTCTAGTATAATTAGGGGCATAAAATCCACAGCCCTTGATCTTCAGTCCACACCTATGACAACTGATTCAACTGCACATATAATAAACAGTACTTTGAAAGCTCATCCATTTTGAAAGTTTAATAAATCTGATGTACACAATGTCTTACTAATATTGACAGTTCTTTGTAAATTGGTTTGTCTACTTCTTCACAAAGTTATGAAGTCTTATAAAAAAAATTATATAGAAGAAATATAAATTAAATCACTCTTTTCCCTGGTCTTTTTAACAAGAGTTGAGGTTTATCCCTTGCTTCCGGTTTAGGAATGGGTTTCTAGTTCCTTCTAAAGTCTGCTTCAGCTCTGTACTCCTAACGCTTGTCCTTTTCTATGCTAATATAAGTTCACATAGTAACTCTTTACCGTAAGTGGCTCTTGAGCATTGTGTTGGGGGGAAAAAGATTAATAAAAAGGTGAAGATAAAACATATAATGTACTAAACTAGATCTTTTTATTAACTTGCTTTTAAGAGAAATGTTTAAAATAATTTTTAAAAAGACAGTAAAAAATAACTAATAAATAAATTTGATGTATAACGTTTGTTCTTTAAACTTTCTAAAAATAGAATGGATAAAAAAATAACTTGCTGAAATAAAGTTGGTCAAAGGTGGTTGGTATATTAATTGTAAGATTTGATTTTTAAATTTAAAAAAAAAGACACACTATTGGATTTTTTAGGCAATGAGGAGAGTGACTACCTTCCAGACAAATTTAAAATTTAGGACTTGAGTCTGGCATCTATTTGGGGTTTATATTATTAAAAATTATAATGGGAACGGAGTTATCTTCCCCTACTTTTTGCCTACGCATTACCAGCCAATCATAAGCCAGCTTCTATTGCACAAAAAAACCTGAATCTTAAAATCTTACTCTTTTGCAGTCATGACACCATTAAAGAAAGATGTGTTGATCGACTTTGGATCTGGCTCTTGAGATGTAAAGTTAACATCTTGAATCCAGTTAAGCGAACAGTTTGTTTAAGATGAGTTTCATTTTGCAAGCCCAACTATAAGCTTGCAATTGCCTCTTTTTCTTCTTGCATATGTTGTTTATAAATCTATTAATTACCCATGTGTTTGCTCATCTTTTTATCTGTTAAATTTCTCCTGCTTATGTAAATCAACTCATTTACACATGAAAATACAATACAGTGTAACCCGGATATAAGAGACCCGGATATAAGAGAAACCCGTATATAAGAGAGATTTTTTATGGTCCCAAATTAGAGCCTTACTTACCTAAACAAAATAGACCAAACCCGGATATAAGGGAAAACCCGGATATAAGAGAACCCCGGATATAAGAGACTTCTACTCTGGTCCTGACAACTCTCTTATATCTGGGTTACACTGTATAAGAAATTGAATTGGTTGGCAAATCCGGACACAAACTAGAGAGAGAAAGATAGAATTACTACTTCAACAGTTTCTTTTCTTGCACTTCACCACCTGTGGAACTCCCTTCCGTTTACTTGCTTCCCTAGTAACTACAATCTTCAAAAATTTAAAGGCAATGTCAATCGCCATCTTCTATCTTCTTGAATCTCGTTCATCTTCTGTCCTTTCTGCAATCCTCCCTATACTCAGTCTTTTCTCTCACTTTCACACCCTGTAATCCCTTGTGTACTAGTGGCATTTCTGCCTTGTTTGGGGTGAAATGTTTAAAAAAAAGAAAAGAAAAAAGAACAATGAGAAAGATTTGAGAAGGATTCAAGAAAGGCATCACAATGGAATGTTTGGGGATTGTTTGTAAATAAGAAAGAATTTTGACTGTCACCAGTGAATGAACTAGGCTGTTACTTACGAAAGAAGGAAGAAGCAAAAGAAGAAGCAAACAGAAGAAAAAGAAGCAGAAGCTAATAGAAATCAGAAAAATTAAATAATTTCCTGAAATTAGTTATTGAACTGTTATTTAAAAAAGATTAAAAGATTTACTTTAATATTATTGTGGTTCCTCTCGAGAACAAATTTGTTAAAGTCTCAGTTTAGACTTTCAAATAAGTAAGTGAATCTTTTTTTGAAAGATCATATATTTTGAACCTTTTTTGAAGGGTTTAAAATAATTATTATTTATACAAGCTCATTAGGTACCTCTCGCCATCAATATGTCAAGTGAGTATCAAATTCTCCAATTACACTTTCCTCATTATGTTCAATTACCTCTTTCTGTATTGTTGTACCTTCTCAAAAGACTTCTCGATTGTTGAAAAATTTATATATACTTTTCTGAACAACTCTAAGTAGAAGCTTTATTTGACTCATTCTGCTTTCTTGTTCAAAAACGTTTATTTTATTGTGATGGATGGTTACAAGCAAGAGGGGAGATGGGATTTACTTATTTTATTACCACAAGACCATATTTTAATTTTCTGAACTGGTTATCTTGCCTTATTAATAATAAGGTGCACAAAAGGAAAATTTTGTGCAAACTTATTTGTAATGCTTGTATTATGTTCTATTGTTTTCTATGTCATAATGTTTGTTTCTTTCAAATTTCATATCAGTGTTTTGAGTCTTGTTTGTTGTGTTTCCATTTTATGAATAATCAGGAAAAAAAAAGATAACGTCCTCTTTTCCCCAAACTCTCCCCAGTAAAAACAATCTGGTAATCCTTCACTTAAGCGGCGTAATATAAACTACTATTACAGTTAAACATTATCACAACTGGTAATGATAGACTATGCACCAAATAATTGCTGAACTTGTACCACAGGATCCACAAAATACTGCTGATGAATAACGCTGATATCAGAGTATATCCTGTGATTGATTTTTTGGATTCCAGCATAAGCAATCCAACCATCTGAAACAATATGGCTTCCAGGTTAAATATACCCCACAATCAACTCTTTTAGAGTTTTCTCTTGCCAATCTAGCTGCTCAACCAATAAACACTTTCTCAAACCCGACTCGAAATCACTGAATACCTAATGGCCAGGGAGCCATTGGCCATCATAATATTTATGATGAAAAAAATTTAAAGATATTCATTTTATAAGCAGATATTTTGCACAAGAATGTTTCCTTGGTGATGTCTATTCTGGAATGATAGAAAGTTTTGAGCCTCCATGACCTCAGACTTTCTCTTCTATGGGCCAAGCCAGATATTATACCCAAAAATAATTCCTCAATGATGACTATTCTAGGGGTTATAGAAAGTCTTGCACCTCCATCACATCAGACTTTCTCACTCATGGGCCCAGCCAGATGTTGCACCCCAGAATGCTTTCTCAGTGATGTCTATTCTTGGTCATAGAAAGTTTTGGGCCTCCATGATCTCAGACTTTCCCTCCCATTGACCCAGCTGAGAGTGATTGTTTCTCGACTAGCATTCAGGAAGAGCTTCCGCATGATTGCAAGAATTGAAAAACAATATTTGTGCGTAAGCAAATGACATCCTTTTATTCAAACCAATGACAATTTATATTATGCTGTTTAAGTGAAGCAGAACTTTGATATTATTTTACACTATTTACATTGTTTGGACTGTTGTCCTCATCTTTATTGCCATATTCACAATATTTCAATCATTGTATGGTTCTTCCTTCTTCAGGTAATATTTCTTGGAATTTTGAACTGAATCCTTTATTTAGTTTGCTGAGGTAGATTGTTCTAATTCCAAGTGTTATGCCTTTGGATAATAGATCAGAGAACATCACTGGAAAATAGAAAAACTTGTTAGGCTACAAAAATCTCCTAAGCCAGCTGAGCATAAACATGAATACAATATGGGAACCCGTAATACAGATAGCTAGAGAAAAATAACAATAAGAAAAAATAATAGAAAATTTTGGGCTTCCATGATCTCAGACTTTCTCTCCCATGTGCCCAGCCAGATATTGTATCCCAGAATGCTTACTCAGTGATGTCTATTCTGGGGTCATAGAAAGTTTCAGGCCTCCATGACATCAAACTTTCTCTCCCATTGGTCCAATCAAGTGTGATCATTTCTCAGCTAGCATTCTGGCATAGCTTCCCGCATGATTGCAAGAATTGTAAACAATATTTGTGCCTATGCAAATGACATCCATTTTGTCAATCCTATGTTCGTCTTATTTAAAATGACAGTTTATTTTATGCCATTTAAATGAAGGATTACCAAAAGTATTTTTTAGTTTTTCTTGCTGTTACCACTGAGTGCTGCAATATCTACCAGCTTAAACTAAACATAGTTGATAATTGTAAATCAAATTGAACAATTTTCTTCTTCTATGATGTGGACGATCATGGCTCTCCACAATTTCTTCTCCTTTGTTGCTCTTAGTAAGGTTTGTCTTTTTGCTATGTCTCCTAATCTCTGTTCTACCAACCATTTATACAAGCTCATTAGGTACCTCTCGCCATCAATATGTCAAGTGAGTATCAAATTCTCCAATTACACTTTCTTCATTATGTGCCCTAGAAATTTCAATTACCTCTTTCTGTTTTTAAGTATCAGTATCCTTTTTGTTGCTATTTTCTTTAAGATTTCCTTGTTGCTTACATGTTCTGTCCATATCAATTGCCTCAAGTCTCTTCTTTATCAGTGAGGAAATTGTCCAGCATTCATTACCATATAGAAACATTGAGATTACATAGCATTTCAACAATCTTTTCTTTGTTTCTATTGCTTCAAATCACGTCTACATCTGTGAGGAAATTATCCAGCATTCTCTGCCATATAGGAGGACTGAAGTTATATAGCAGTTCAGCACTCTTTTCTTTGCCTGAATTTCAGAGATGAAGAAAGATGAGGAACTCTTTATTTAATCTATGGGGGTAGACTTTTTTTGTTCCACTGCCTAGGGATATTGTCTACTTCTTACTGAAACAATAGACTAGTGGATCAAAGTGTTGGTTTGTGAATTTGGTGATATAGTAATTGTGAGTTCAATTCCTGGGTTAGGCAGTGTGTAAATGGACTCAGTGGAAATAGGTGAGCAATAACTGAGCAGTACTAAATAAAATAAGAACCAGATGATATCCCGAGACATGGACAGTGGAATGAGAACAGTCTACCCTCATAGATTAAATAAAGGGTTCAGTTCAGAATTCTTTATAGGTTACCCAGATTGGTATACACCTGATGAAGGCTGGAGGACACAAGGTCGAAACATTGTGATAACAACAAAGATGAAGACAATAGTCCGAATATAAACAGTGTAAATTATGATAACTCCTCATCCCTGAAATTAAAAAAAAAACTCTTTACTTTGTTTCTAATAAAATTTTCCTGTTTTTTTGTTTAGATTTGTGGAAGTCATCTTTCTCTATTCCAATGTGCTTTTGGATTTTGGTGCTACGTTTTCTGTCACCTGTTAAAACATTTCCACAAGCAGTTCTTAGAGTATGCATGCATAAGCACCAAAGAGATGAGAAAATATCAAAGAAACTTCCAAGATTTCTTGAACACTCTGTAGGTGCTTATCTCCCTTGGTGGAGATAAGTCATGTAGGTCAAATGACAGCCACTTAATGACATCATTCCATACAGTGAGAAAATCAGCAGCCAAATTCAATTTGTTTTACAGCAGCTAAAGGAAAGGTTGCTTTCTTTAACCCATGCACCCATGCCCTAGGCAGAGGCTAAATCTGCCTCCCCCAGCAGCTTACAAGTCCATGATGCCATTTCCCTTTAGGAATATATCTTTCCCTGTTATACAAAGAAACTCTAGCTCACAGTCCTCAATTTGGGAAAACCCAAGATTTACTGTTTCCCATTTGTCAAATATGTCCTTGTCTAGGACATGGTAGATAATCTGACCCATTTGAATCTGTAGTCCTAAACATGACATCTCCAGACACAGGAGTATCTCCTTATTATATGTAAGACTCTTCCTTTTTGTTTCTCCTTACACTCTGCTTTTCTGTGTAGATATATGTGATATATCACATGTATATATGTATATATAGTTTTGCATAAGGGCTTAGTGATATAAAAGTCTCTCTGAGAACAATGCATCTTTTCATTCCTTTTCCTTTCAGCCATTCCATTTTGTCTATAAAATGCGGTGTTATTATATCACGGATATAATAATGCCCATAATGGGGGAAATAAAAATGGGAGAATAAATCATTCTACCATAGCTCTATCATTACGTATGTTTTATTTATTAAGATTTCTTGAATGCACAGACTGATAAATGTAATACACATTTTTTTCAATTGAATTCACCTCATTCAAGCCAGTAAAGTTAATAAGATATAATGGGTTACTGGGTGTGAAAGAATTAGAAAAGAGAAGTATTATTAAGGAGTGAAAACAATAGAAGAGTAATCAGGAGGACAGTAGATAGTGATTGACATTGCATTTAAATTGTTGAAAATTAAAGTTGGCGGGAAAACATGGAGCCGGAAGAGTGTTCCACAAGTGGGAAGTGCGAGAAAAGAAACTGTTAGCATAGAACTTACTGTTACATCTAGTCAACTCAACTGTAAATTGATAGGACCTTGTTGCTAATCTAGTACTGCGCTTAAATTCATAAATTCTAGATACCATGGTGAAGAGCTCATCTGAACAATTACCATAAACGTATTTATCAAAAAGGCACAGGGAAGCAACTTTACAGCAACGGGGGAAACTTGTAGTGGACCATGCGGTGTGTGAATGGAAGAAGAGAAGATGAGTTATCTCTAGGTTAAGGCTTCCGCTGGCCGGTCCAGCTACATAAGAATGTTGGACTTTAATGGAGTCCAAAGAAACAAACAAGACCGATATACATGTATGCGAACAAATATATATTAATACGTGAATTACAGATAGATTAAAACGTGAGTTACAATACATTGAAGACATGAATAAAATGTTACAGTGTCTGTATGGAAAGTTGTGTATGTGTGTGTTGTTTTTTTTAGTTGAATGTCCGTACGGGTGAATTTTGTTTTGGCGTGTTCCCAGAATATGGGAAACGCTGGTTGTGTATAAGAGTTCACATATTGGAAATTTTTAGAGAAAGTTTTTTTGTACCTCACCCCACGTGCGAGGTTTCGGCCCGCGGCCGAAATCGACATAGTTGCTCACACGTGCGCGTAAGCAGAGAAAAAGAGAGAGAAAGAGGCGAAAGGTCAGCCAGTATTTATACTCCCGGGAGAGAGAGACCCCTGTTGACGGGTTAAGGAAATGAAGAGGAGCTAACTGCGACAAACTAACTGAAGATGCCAGGTTAGGACCAGTAATATTGCTGTTTCTTTTGTGGATTTTATCAAGAATCTCTAGATATATAGCAGGAGAAGTGGATCATATGTGGCAACAATATTCAAGACACGGACGAATGGTAGGCATAGATGTATGATAAATTTAAGATAGAAAAATTGTCTAGCACAACACAGTGAACCAACTTTCCAAGCAGGAGACCTAGCAATGGATTCAATATAGTCCTTCTACTTCTTGTCAACTGAGAATGCTAGCCTGAGAAGGTGCAATGAGTCACACTCCTGGAGGTTAGCATCAGCCATGCTGATGGAAGGCAGAAAGGGGTCTTTCAGATTATTAATAAAGAGCAGTTTTGTTTTGGAGGGGTTAAAATTAACAAGCCATTTTTGTCCCAGTTAACAACCGACTGTAGGTCATTTTTGAGATCAGCTGCCAAAAATAAAAATCAGGCATCTATTTTAAATATGGGTATCCACTAAAAGTAATGTTTGAAGTAATAAAAGCATTTGATTAAAATAGATCTATTAAGAAATTGCTTAGTTTAATTTCAGATACTAAACTCAGCAGAAGAAAAATCTGAGAAAAATCTGAGAAAATCTGAGAAAAATTTGAGAAAAATCTGAACAAAGAAATGTGTTTTTCTTAAAAGTGAAAATCGAATCTTGCTGTGCTGTTCACTCTCTGTGACTGAGTGGTTTAAGGTATGCCAGATTAAATGGTGTTTTATCCTACAAAGGGGGACATAGGTTCAAACCATGCTAGGGGTCACATTTTCTTTATTAAAATTTTTTGAGTGCAAAAATGGATAGATGTAATACATACGGTTTAAAATAAAAATGGGGCATCTATTTCAAATACGAGTATCCAATAAAAATATCATTTGAAGTAATAAAAATATATACATCTGTGTGTGTGTGTAAAAGTTTTGTTAATGTGTACAAGCTCGTCTCATACAATATTAATATTGTAGTAAATTCAAACCTCACTGGCTGCCTCATGTATGGTACTTTATACTAAACAAACCTAAAATGAGTAAATACTTCCATCTCATGTTTTTTATTTTCTATCCATCATCAGTAAATATATATATTGTTGCCAGCTTTATCTTGTATCCAAGAATTTAATTTTTTGTTCACTGATTGCTTTCTTTATGATGATGGCATTGGTAACTAAATTTGCCGCCAATGTGCAGTTTCAGAACTAGAAGCTTACAGTTTCTCCAAAAACTGTTCCCGTCATCCACTCCCTATCACCATTTGATTTGTAAGAGTTGGTTGGAGGTCAAAGAAAATCAGAGTAGAAGAAAATGCTGATGTCATGAATTTGTTTAAGGTCGGTGTCAACTTGCCAGAAAGTGACCCATACACTTGATTTCATGACCTTCCTCTGCAGCACATATGCAATTGAGACACGCAGAATCCCGTTATGAAACCGCAACGGGCGGCCGCTGACTCTGTTATAATTTAGAATAGCACCTTCTGTAGCAGGTCCATCATGTGTAGTTCTCTTCATTTGCTGGTTCAACCTTTGTAATCGTCATCTGCTTGTTCCACTGTTGGGCTATTTGGTCGTGCTTAGCCTGTTATGAAACCGCAACGGCGGCCGCTGACTCTGTTATAATTTAGAATAGCACCTTCTGTAGCAGGTCCATCATGTGTAGTTCTCTTCATCTGCTGGTTCAACCTTTGTAATCGTCATCTGCTTGTTCCACTGTTGGGCTATTTGGTCGTGCTTAGCCTGAATCCTCATCTTCGACCTTGACACCAAGGGTGGCTCTACCAAGAGTTTAGAACTGATGGCATCACTCTCAGAGTCATTCAACCACACAAACCCCTCCACCATGACAAGGAGTGAACATCAGAGGTGTGTGTGTGTGTATATATATATATATATATATATATATATATATATATATATATATATATATATATATATACACAGGGTGTGTTAAAAATACTTTTACAAACTTTGGGGTGGGTTCTTTACACCAAAGCAAGAACAAAACATATGTCCGCAAATCCTACGTTTGTGAGTTATTAAATGTAAAGTTTATGGTAGATGCTGTTAACTCTGAGGACAGTGCAGAGGATTCAGAAAGAGTTGGATGAGTCTAATGGTGATTACGAAGGTGTTTGGAGTCATCACTAGTGATGGCGACATTATGCCTCCATTCATCTTCCCCCCCACAGGGTCTCAGACTCAATAAAGAGGCTTACACCAAGTGCCCTGAGTAGGTAGTGCTGCTCTGGGTGAAGTGGGTGGCTGCTGGAAGACCCTATGTCTGGCAATAGGACTCTGCACCATGCAACACAAGCAGGAGAACATAGTCATGGGTGTCAGACAATTTCTGCAACCACATCACCCTTTACATCTGGCCACCTAACTCCCCAGACTGCAACCAATGATTATTATTTGTGGGGTGCAGTTGAGTGAGAGTCTAGCAAAACTCCTTGTAACACCAAAGATGAACTGAAGGAAATCATTATGGTAGCATTCACCAACTTAAACTAGGAGACTGTCCAGAAGAGTTGCATGAGATTCTAGATTTGTCTGGATACCTTAGTTGAAGATAATGGCGATTTTATTGAATAAATTTACTCTTTAGTATTTCAAGATATTTTGTGTAATTTTGGTAAATATATCTGTTCAAATGAGATGTCAGTGTTATTTTCATTTTTGTGTAATTTAGAGGACAATTTAACCTTTGCACCCTGTATGTATATATATATATATATATTAAAGTGGTCTGTATATATATATATATATATATATATATATATATATATATATATATATATATATATATATATATATATTAAAGTGGTCTGTTTTTATTTAAATTATTAGCTCTGATTTACATTGAGCTCTCTGGATTTTATCCTCCTTGGGTCTACCCATACGGATTACCTAGTTTTTCGTAAACTATATATATATATATATATATATATATATATATATATATATATATATGTATATATAAGTAGATATAAGAAGAGCTAAATAAACATATATATTGTAGGCATGGTGAAGTAATGGATTGCAGCTCAGATTGCGGAATCAGACAGAGATGCGAGTTTGAATTCCAGTTGAATTCACTACTTTCACTTACGTGCTAATACCCTTGGGAAAGGTAAGAATCCATCTCTTCTCCCCCTAGCTATATGACTGTTGAACCTGTATGCACCTGTATGCAAGTCACTAGTGGGACTGATGTGTCAATGAGTAAGATTGTTGGATTCTCATATGTCAAAATTGATGTGAGAGTCCATTATTATGTATCTTCTGACGAGTGTACGGAACGATTGCTGGAGCACCAGTCTACAAAACTCTAGAGTTGTGATAGAAACAGTAACACTAATCTACTAAGTGACAAATTTTATATTTGTATTTATTATATATATATATATATATATATATATATATATATATAATTATGAAAATGAAGACTCACACTCCCATGGTGTTATTTATTTTATTAGAATCATAAAATTTGATTCCAAATCTTCAGACTGAAGCCATTACACACAAAGGTAAAATGGCTTGAAGATTTGTAATCAAATTTTATCATTCCAGTGAAATAAATAACACCATGGGAGTGTGAGTCTTCATTTTCATAATTATTATTCACTCTGTTTTTTGACATAGGCATAAATCTCTGGATTTATATCCTCTTTAGAATTATCCATATGGATTACCAAATATTATCATTGTACATATATATATATGTGTGTGTGTGTGTGTGTGTGTGTGTGTGTGTGTGTGTGTGTGTGTGTGTGTGTGTGTGTGTGTGTGTGTGTATATATATATATATATATATATAACTTTAAAAATCAAAAGTTAAAAGCTCTATGTGTTATTTTTATTTTTACTTACATTTTTTCTCACGTGTATTGAGCACTTTTTAATACTACTGTTTTCTGGTATGATTCAGCTCTGGCCATTAACCTTTATGTATATATATATATAGATATATATATATATATATATATATATATGTATATGTATATATATATATATACACATAAATATATATATATATATATATTTATGTATATATATATATATATATACATATACATATATATATATATATATATATATATATACTAGTGAATACACATAATATCCAATGTGCTATCAACTTTGGATAATATTCACTAATATATACTTAAAGCTCCGTTTCATAACATTGAGTACTGTATTTATAACACCTGATAGAAATATATTTATACGTATATGCAAGTATTTGTGCATGTATATAGATTTTTTATCCTACCCATTCCTATATATATATATATATATACACACACACATGCAAGGAGATTAAAAAAACATGTCAATAAGAAATATATGAATCCCTCACAATCCCTCATCATTCACACACTCTTTTTTATCTGCAAAACATTTATTATTATTATTATTATTATTATTATTATTATTAATGAATAAATATTATAAGATATGTATTTAATATTCAAAATTATTTTAATGACTTAAATGAATTATAGTATTAAATGAATTCTAGAACCACTGCTGGTATAATACACAGACAACATATTGTATGCAATTTTTCTTATTTTTATAATTACTATTATTTTTAGTAGGTACATGTATTTGAATTGCTATCCCTGTTTTTTATTTTCTTAAACAATGTGATTTTTAACAACTGACCTAGATTGAGAAGTTCTATTAAAGAAATATTGTTCCTTTGACAGGAATCGAAGTAGCAGCTCCTTTTCCATTGGGGAAACCATTTCTTTAGCAGAAATATGCCTTTAATCAATTCTGACACTTATCTATCTATTTTATTCTGTTTGCGATCTGCCTATATATGTTGGAGTTTATTCTTTAACAAAGGAATTTTTTACAGAAATAGATAGATACACACATACATATGAACATATTGCGATAGAGAGATAGATAGATAGATAGCGAACAGAGTAAGACAAATAGATAGATAGCAAACAGAGATAGATAGATAGATAGACAGACAGACAGATAGATAGATAGATAGATATGAACAAAGATAGATAGATAGATAGATAGATAGCGAACAGAGTAAGACAAATAGATAGATAGCAAACAGAGATAGATAGATAGATAGACAGACAGACAGATAGATAGATAGATAGATATGAACAAAGATAGATAGATAGATAGATAGTGAACAGAGTAAAACAAATAGATAGATAGCAAACAGAGATAGATAGATAGATAGACAGACAGACAGATAGATAGATAGATATGAACAAAGATAGATAGATATAGATAGATAGCGAACAGAGTAAGACAAATAGATAGATAGCAGAGTAAGATAGATAGATAGATAGAGATAAACAGACTGAGATAGATATATAGATAGATAGAGATAAACAGACTGAGATAGATAGATAGATAGATAGATAGATAGAGATAAACAGACTGAGATAGATAGATAGATAGATAGATAGATAAATATAAACAGACTGAGATAGATAGATAGATAAATATAAACAGACTGAGATAGATAGATAGATAGATAGATAAAGAAAGATTGATATGATCTGCCAGATATATTGATAGAGAGACATGATCAGACTGAAATAGATATGAATACAGATGATAGATAGGTATGATCAGACTGAGATAGACAATTATGAACACAATCAGACAGACAGAGAGACAGATAGATAGATAGATAGATAGATAGATAGATATGAACAAAGATAGATAGATAGATAGTGAACAGAGTAAGACAGCGAACAGAATAAGATAGATAGATATGAACAAAGATAGATAGATATGAACATATTAAGATAGCTATTAACAGAGATATATAGATAGATATGAACAGATGAATAGATATATACTTAGATATGAATGCATGCAAAGACATGTATATACATATTAATTTATTCTTTCACAAAAAAACTGTGTGTGTGTGTGTGTGTGTGTGTGTGTGTGTGTGTGAGTGAGTGTATTTGTGTGTGCTGAACTTTACAAACATTTTCTTTAAAATCTGACCCGTAAGATTTCTTTGCACCCTCATTTGAGTTTGAAAAGAAACATATTTTAATTGATGTGAGCAAACATGTCAAGATATTTAATCTTACCAAAATATTTACATTTTTATGCTTCATTTGGCATCTGACAAAACAAGCTTTGTCTCCTTTTAAGATAATTACTTATTTTTTATCTACCTCCAGGTATATAATTACACTTCTTTCATCGGTTTCTAATTTAATATATTTAACTCAGTTTCCATACAACTACACACATACACTTGCGTGTGGTTGTGTATTTGTCTCTGTGTGTGTATATGCAGGTGTGTGTCTGCGGGAACGTATTGTAGTGAGAAATAGTTCAACATCAGAACATTCAATGTATAGATATATATATAGGACCTCCTGATCAAACAAAGCTTGAATAGTGCCGAGTGGTCTAAGGTACGTCAGATCTAATGACAGTTTCCCCGAGGGGACGCAGGTTCAAATCCTGCTGGAGGGTACATATTTTTCTCAAAAGATTTCTTGAATATTCAGGCCAGTAGATGTCAATAAATAAATATACAGCTTAATAAGTATAATAAATAAATAAAAACAGAGCATCTACTCAAATATGAGTAACCATTTAATATAACGTTTAAACAAATAAATTAAAAATATCAGATTTAATCCATTTGCTATATATATATATATATATATATATATATATATTTAGCAAATGGATTAAATCTGACATATTTTAATTATATATATATATATATATATATATATATATATATATATATTGTTGAGTCTTGACTCATTGTTGAATCTCGACTAATGCATGGAATAATAATGCAACACAAAATGTACTTAGAACAAGAATGTATTATAACAAGAAAATGTACACAATATTTACATATAGTATTTCTGTATATTTCTGGGAAGACGTTCCTGGAGAATGTGTTGACTAAGTCGCAGTCGGGCAGAGTCTCTAGCTGGATCTCTGTATTCGCTCCCTCGTCTTCCGGTACCAACCATTATTTATATAGTCGGTAGTCACCTATGCAGATTAGGTGGATCCTACCACAACATATATATATATAATTAATACAATTATATATATATATATATATATATATATATATATATATATATATATATATATATATATATATATATATATATATATATAATTAATACAATTAAAAGGTTTGTCACTCAGCTGAGTGATGTAAACTCCAGCATCCTGACTCCAGGAATCACCCTGTCCACACATTAGTTGGGTATCAGCAATATATATCAAATTTGACTTTTTTAACCTACCCTCACATCAAATAGGGAGCCGTTTTATACTCCAGGTATAAAATGTGACAATGAAATCCTGTGGTTTTATGGTCAAATGTTAGCAAGGGAGTTTAACCCCCTGCCTTGGTAATTATCGACACAAATATTTTCTATTGAAACAACTTTATTCACATTATTATTATGAAATAATAAAAGTGTAGTGTAATAAAATTACTCTTACATTATATAATATGTGCTATGATTGCATGACAATAAAACACATTTTCATCAAGAAAGAAATTCAAAACCATCATCACACACTGTAGTAGTGGTAGTTAATTGACAATATCTCGTTTCATTTTTTCAATGATGTTGATCAAAAATACAACTGGATGTGTATCTCAACAAGTTGTTTAAAGATTGCATTTGAGAACAGTGGAAAGTTTGGATGGTTAATGGGGAAAGTCATTCAGGTTACCATAATAGCCTACGGAAAACACAGCACCGACTCAAGGTGTTTTTTCTCATATTCTCTCACACTAGGTAACCTCTTCAGTCTTAGTGGTTTTAATTCCTTACTTGGAGTGAAATAATATATATATATATATATATATAAATGACAGATGGCCACAAAAAAGAAACGACACTGTTAATTAATTACTGCTAATTTGCTTAAATAACTTAACTGGTAAATGTGTAAGATGATTTGGAAAAAACTCTTGTTTTGCCATGTTTCATTGATAAATTGTGAAATAAAATTATTTTTCTGACGATGCCAATTCACCAAAATAGTTTTCCAAATTGTCTTATATACTTTACTTACCATTCTTTCAGATTCTCATCCAAACTTTATACATGTGTGTGTGTGTGTGTGTGTGTGTGTGTGTCTGTGTATGTGTATGTGTTTGTATTCACAGTTCATGTACAATACTGATCAATGCAATTTTTAAAAACTTGAAATTAAAGGGAAAACTTTAAGAATTGTGGCACTTTTTTATATTTTTAATTTTAGTTTTTTTTTTATTAAAATTTATTTTAAATTTATTTAATGAGGAAAAAAAAAAAATATATATATATATATATATATATATATGTATGTATGTATTGTATACTAAAAAAGAGAGACGCAAACAAAAGAAAAAAGAGGGCAAAGAAGAAATGAATGTACGAGACAAAAAGAGATGAAGAAGTAGAAAAAAAGAAGGAAAGAAAGAAAAGTTCGCATTTTGTCTGCTTAACAGTGTGAGAATATGGCGGACGGCTACATTATTGGTCCCATTCATTATTACGATAATGAAGTGCCGTGTGCCGACGTTTCCTGCGCTTGTGTCCCAACACTAGCAGGAAAATAAGAAACTACAGACTTTAGATATTCTAAAAAGAACTTTTTGGCGATTCCAATTGGAATTTAAAGTCATTTGCGAGGTTCTTTTTTAACCGCTCCCCCTTATTATTTTTTTTTTTTTTACTCCTGCTTCTTCATGACAATTTGGAGGAGACTACAGCAGTTTATTCAAGCTATGGATGAAAAACATAAAGAATTGTTAGAATTTCACCGTTCCAGATTCGTTCGTGCCATCGATCCCGAGCGTCTGTCTTCGATCCTGAAAGGGTCTGATGTCTTTAATGATGACGATTTGGTCGTTATCAATGGCCAGCCCTCAAAAACTGCTAAAGTTGAAAAGTTATTGGATATTTTACCATCTAAGGGAATGTTAGCATTTCAACATCTATGCCATGCTCTAGAATCGACCTACCCTCATCTATTAACTCTAATGTTTCTTGGAGGTACCCACAAAAATGTTAACAACAACAATAATGGTAAGAAGATCAATAAACCATTAATTTTTACCAACTATCAATCAATATTTTTTTCAGCTCAGTAAGGAATTAATATATATATATATATATATATATATATATATATATATATATATATATATATATAAAATTCAAATTGTGTGTTTGTATTTTTATTATTCTGTTCAATAATGATTTAATTTCTGCAGCAAGTTGAATAAGTTCGTGTAAGTTTTCAAAGTTTTTTTATTAACTTTAAAAAAAAATCACTCGCAGGTGCTTTTTGGTAGCATTTAAAAAAAAATTAAAAAATACTTATTTTGTTATTAATTATAAATTTATATTGTGTAATAATCGATTATTTGTGTTCATTTCTACTTGACTTTTTAAAACTTTCGTAAAACTTTTTTTCTTGTGTGGTTTGTACCCCCATCGAAGCGGTGATGGGAGAAGGAGATAATGACACATGATGGTTACGTTGGGTAGACCTGAAAAATCCTATTGTTATTATTGTTTAATTTAAAATAATAATAATAATAATAATAAAGTATTGACCCATTAAAATAAAAATAAGAAATGGTAAAATATGTATATTTAATATAAATAATTAGCGATGCTTAAAAAAAAAGTTCTGTTTTCATTTTTCTCACTATTCGATTGTTGTGGCAAGTTCCTCTCAACTTTTTGGTCGCTTGAAAATAGACTTCTAAAGCTAAAAAGGGACAATTTTGATTTTGAAAAGCGGATTATATATGAAGAAGCAAAAGATCATATATATATATATATATATGTATATATATGTGTGTATATATATATATATATATATATACTTCAGTTTTTGT
This sequence comes from Acanthosepion esculentum, assembly GCA_964036315.1. Lineage (NCBI taxonomy): Eukaryota > Metazoa > Mollusca > Cephalopoda > Sepiida > Sepiidae > Acanthosepion > Acanthosepion esculentum. The sequence goes on from OZ038514.1 coordinate 17,527,400, forward strand.
GTTCGTCTATAAATTCTGATTTCGTGTACTGTAGAATTACCCTGTTGCTTCCATGTTTTGGGTGTTGATGAAATCTGCCAAAAAAAAAAGATTTTTTTTTTTCAAGAAAAAAAAAGCAATTTTATTTTGATTGGGTTTTATATTGTTTTTTAATATTATATATAGATTTTTTTCTTATTTTTCTCCATCTTAAAAACAATGCTTTTTTGTTTGTTTTTAAATTAATTTTATTTTTTTGTGACTGAAGTTTTTATCATTTTTTTTCTTTTCTTCTGATGTTGGCTACTGCAACTTCAATTTTTAAACACAACATTGCTTTTCATATTTTAAACTTTTTACAAACCAAATTTTATGCCATAATTCGCATGTATTCTTCTTTTTAGACGTGAACTCTTAGTCTTAAAAATGCCAAATAGTCATTTTGAGGGTAAAATTGTTTAGTAGGGTATTTATTTATTTTTAGTATGTTTTTAACTTTTGCTTAATAATGCTTATCGTCAACAAACACGCACTTTGTTTTCTCATTTTCAGAATTAATTATTCATTTAATAATTGTTTTCTTTTAATTTATTATAATTTTAATCCGAATGTTTCGTTGGAAACGTTAAAGAATTAATTTAAAAAATGTAAAAAATATTTTTGAAAGTTACAAAAATCTAACTCTGAATTAAGATAAAAATAAAGCCCCCACCACCAAAGTTTATTTCAAATAAACTTCAAATCAAACAAGAAGTAATTTTATTTTTAATCGTCTTTTTTTAATTTACGTTTTTAGTTTAAATTTCAGCTTCAAAAACTGTTTTAAAATTAATTTTTATTTTTAAGATCTTGCAAGAAATGCTTTACTTTTTTTTACAAAAACATCCTCTTTTATTTTTAATTTAAAAATTTTAAAAGCTTTCGTCAAAAGAATGAACTCTGTTGCTCTTCTATGTTAGTCAATGTTTTCTATGTTAGTTCACTTGTTTTTAATGAGTTCGATCCTCATTGGGGCCATACACTGATAATTTTATCTTGCTAAGCTATGTTGAACGATGTTGTGAGATCATAGAGCCAAAAATTAGTTTTTTAACTTTCAAAGCTTTTAAAAGATTTGCTAGAAAAATTAAAAAAACCTTTTTTCTTTTTTAAATAATGTTACCAATTTTTTAAAGATATTTTATTTAGGAAACTTTTTTCGTATTAGTCTTCGAGATTGTCATAAATATTCTGATAAATTTTAAAAATAAAATCTTCCTTGTCTATATTTTTATTTTATTTTATTCATTTAGACTCCCTGCTTTAGTAATTTCTAACTTTATTTAACTTCCATAATATAATATTAATTAATTTAAGTTAACCTTTAAAATATAGTTTCTGTCATATTATTCTCTTAAAAACACTATTTTTAGCCCCGGAAATAGTCTCCTGGGGCAATTACCCCAGATTTTTTTAATTCCTTAAAATTCACTTGGCTACCCATGTCTTTAAAAATATCCAATGACTGTTAGTTTATTGGATTAAAAAAAACAAAAAGCTATTGAATTGAAATGAATAACATTTAATTAAGTAACACAATTTTTAGCACTTAAACGTAAATAATTTGGACAATATTTTCAAAAATTAATTAAGATTTAAATTTAAAATGTTTCGTTTTATTTATTCGGGTTTAATAATTACTTTTTAAAATTTATTTTTTAATTATAGAATTTTATTTTTACATGAACAATAATAATAATAGGCTTAGAATCCAGAGTAAGTACTTATTAGAATTTCATTTAAGTCTAGTTTATTCAATATTTTTTTATCATTTCACCCCAAGCAAGTTTTAGTTAATAAAACCACTAAGACGCCGTGTGTGTGTGTGTGTGTGGGGGGGGGGGGTAGGTGACTGAATGTTAAAGAATATAAGAAAATCAAAGCATTAAGGAGAAAGTTTTCATGATCAAGGTTGACTGGAAAGCAAGATGCCACGAGTGAGAAACTGTTAGCATAGATTTATGGTTGTATCTAGCCATTTCAACTGTAAAATGATGAGACCATGCTGCCAATCTAGTACTGCACTTAAATTCACAAAGTCTAGATACCATTGTTGGAAGTTCATCGGAACAGTTACCATGAAAGTATTTATAGAAAAAGCACAGTGAAGTTATGGTGGTGGTAAAATGAGTGAAGCCGAGATGCAAGTCAGGATCAATGACATTGCAGATTCTTCTTTGGATTTTATCAAGGATGTCTAAATATATAGCAAAAGAACCAGAACATTTGAGGCAATAATATTCAAAGCACGAGTAGACTTATAACTATGTAAGATAGATTCTGTTGAGAAAAATTATCTAGCATGACACCGTGAAGCATCAGATTGATTCAATATTATGTCATGACCCGGCATCTTGGCTTTTGGATAAAATGTCTGTCTGGTTATTGAATGAACAGCAACATTCTTGTATTTCACTCTGCCTAAGAAATATCTTTTCCATAAAAAAAAAAAATTCATTATGATTTAAAAACACTGTTGTCTTGTTGCTGCTAGCTAAAAATTCAGAAAACTTTGTAAAATGACTTCCTGGAAAAAAAAAGAATGGTAGAAAATTATATTCTTGTGGAATCATTTCAAAAGATGTGAAATGTCCTGAGTGCTAGCAGAAGTGGCTGACCTGGGTTTACAAATATTTGAAATAAAATAAATTTGAAGGATTTCAGTGTCATCATCATCATCATCATCATCATCACCAGTTCTGTGATTGGGTGTGGTTATAGGGCTACTGAGCATCTAGCATCTGACTAGTTCTTTCTACGTATTTGAGTTGAAAGCCAAAGAGTTATGCAGAGTCCACCCTTCAGGTCAAGTCCTCCAACTTGAAGGCTCACCTTGGTCATGGATATGTAGGTGTTGATTCCATCAGGAAAAACCCTCTGCTCTGGATGTTGACTTCAGTCTCGGAAGCCCTCTACCCAGCAATGCCATATAATTATCGCACTGACTGTATTCTTATTTATGACGTGCAGTCTATGCATGCCATCGTGACTTACAACCCTATCACATTGAAGCACCAGTTCTCGTCTGATCACCAAAGTTAAGCAATGTTGCTACATGCTAATACCCTTGGGGAAAGGTATAAATCCATCTCTTCTCCCCCCCCCCAACTATGGATAAATAGCATGACAGATTGGGTTCTATAGTCTTGGGTGGTAACTGGGAGAATGTCAACCTGAGTGGTTAGGCACTCAAGCCAACTCCCCCACCAGACCAGGGTTGGGTGAGGAGGTTGCGCAGCAGAAAGAACAGTTAATAGGTATTATGGATGCACGTTGACAGCCCAAAATGAGAAATCAAACAGCCATGTTCAAATTATGGCCACTTATGAACAAATACCTTTTCCAAAGGTATTTGTTATGAATACATCTCTTCCCCCCAGCTATGGGTAAATAGCAGGACAGACTAGGTCCTAAATACTTATTGATCAATTCATTCATTTTCTACAGCTTAACCCTTTGCAGGTTATTTAAAGCCAGAAAATATTTTTTTACATTGTAAGAATTTTTTTTTTTTTAAATGATTTAGTGATACAAGTTTTACTAATTAACCCATAACTGAAGGGAGGAAAGTTTGATGCCTATCTTTCCCAAGGGTATTTGCACATAAGTGAATATAATGAACCCAACTGGAATTGGAACTTAGCTCTTTGATTAACAATTCAGAGTTATTATCCATTATACCATCTGCACATCCAAGCTTACAGCACTTGGTATTTGCAAGTGGTCACCCAACTGGGTACTGATTATGAATGATGTTGCTTAACTTCGGCGATTGTAAAGGAACTTTGGGTAAATAGCAAGACAGACTGGGTTCAATAGCCTTGGGTGGCAACTGGTGTAAGGGAAGGACAACTCTGAATTCAAAATCTGAGTAGTCAAAAATTAAAACTAAGTGGAACCCCAGCAGCAAAAAAAGACAAGTTGTTAAGGGGCTGGACAAACTTCTCAAACTCCTTCACTCCAACTATAGGTTAAATAACAGCACTTACCCAAGTAGGGTTAGTACATTTACACTCTTGAAGGCCTGTGGTTCCTCCAACAGAAGTGAGAAGGCCCTGGATTTGGAATTGATGTATATGACCCTTGTAAAAATATGCAGAAAACAAAGAAAAACAGCATAGGGTAAAAAAATATTAAAATAAAAAATATGGGAAAAAAAATGACTATACAAAATGTATAACTTTATCCTATGCAGATTTTAATATTTGTTAAAATCTAGTAAATTTCACTGTACAGTAAAATGTAATCTTATAAAGTACCTTTTACTAATTAGAAAATTTATTACTTTAGCAATTTTAGAATTTAATGATAATTTGGGAAGATATAAATAAATACACTGTTGCCATTTTTTTTTTTTGTGTGTGTGTGTGAACAACACACACACACACACACACACACACACACACACACACACACACACACACACACACCCACCCACCAGTGGAAGTGTACTGGGCTCATAACCCAGATCTCCATAGATCATAACTACACTCTGCTACTAAGCTTGATCTGATTTAACTTCACCAGGCAAATAAATTTTCATAAACCCAGTGGGAAAAAAAATCCATAAGTTTATAGAGAATTCAATGGGCAGAACCCTTTTCAACTGCAGGTGGAACAGGTCAACTTATTAAAGTTTAACTGAAGGCTATCAGTTGAATACTTGTGCTGGGTAGTAAATACACACCTGAGCCACTCAACTTAACAGTTGGGACCATTGAGTCAATGCGAATTTCACAATCCTTTCCATAGCGGCTACATGCGTCCCGGGTATGACGATAAACTACATCCGCGTCCCGGGTAAGACGATAAACTACGTCCAACAGCAAGGCCTCTGATTAGGAGGTTTTGAGGAGCATGGAACCACCTCTTAATTGCTGGTGTTCCCAGGTCCACCCTGACCCTGAGTGGTAGCACCTGTTAGGGTCCCAGCTATGGGCAAATAGTTAACCTTGAAACTGAAATAAAAACCATTATAAAGGTGTAGAAATGGGTATTAGTACCAGAAATACTTTGTAAAAATTGAAGAAAAAAAAAAAACTATTACCAGCTATATGTTTTTGAAAGAATAATATTACCAGCTATACATTTTTTTTGAGGAAAAAAAGTATTAACAGAAATAGATTTTTAACAAAACAAAAATATTACTAGGAAAAAAAAAGTTGTCGGCATTAAATGACCCATTGAGGTTGATATGCCATTATAACAAACCAAACCAAACATAGTGGCTACATAAAGATTTTGAATTTAGAGTTGTCATTCTCCACAATTACATAATGCTTTTGAAGTTAGTGGTCCTTCTAGACTGGTTGCCAACCATGGCTACAGCGCCCAGTTCTTTTACAAAATGCTTATTATCCAAATTGACTTGTAAAAATATCACGTTGAAAATTTGGATCTTATTTCCCCTTTTCTGAAAATGTACTAATTTAAATTAAAATAATTTTGAATCCTTATAAGTATCTGTCTATATTTCTGAGATGAGGTATTATGTACACTATTTACATTATTCAGACTATTGTCCTCATCTTTGTCACCATATTTATTACAACGTTTCAGCCGTTGTATGCTCAGGCCTTCTTCAGGTGGTTGGAATGTCGAACTGAACCCTTTATTTCACTCACTGGGGTAGACTGTTCTAGTTCCACGTGCCATGTCCAATGGATGTCAGTTATCTCCTGTTAATTTCCCTCTCCAAGTTCTCCACCACCCAATAGTCCAAATAATGTTAATAGTGTCCTTTATAAGTAATTTTTAATACAAGAAAAAATTTCATAAATTTTTGAACAAAAATAAAATTCACAAAAAAACATTGACACACTCACAAATGCAGAAAATGTCACTTCACAATTTGAAAAGATGTGCACCTGTGCTAACTTTGGCTTTCTAAATGTAAAACTATGACCTGCAACTTGAAACATGATGGCCACCACTTTGAGGAGTTACGCCTTGAACAGATAGGGCTCTTGAAACTGGACAAACTTTTAAAAACTTCTGGAACAAAGTTGGTAGACATGAGATACACATTTTGTTATCATTAGGCAGGACCAGTGAATACTGACAGGGTGAGGGCCAAGCCTGATTTGGGACCTCAGGGAGTTCTTTGTGATCCTCACTATCTTAACATTTGTGCTTTTTTCTACCTACATTTATAGACATTACAAATTAAACTAAACACAACTGACTATTAAAGGATGACAAATTTTTGCAAATTTTGATGTCATTCTGTTTTTTTTTTTTCTTTTTTTGTCCAAATCTGTGAATTTGTTTTGCTCATGCTAAGTCTCAAAAAAACAAAAAAAACACTAGTGTATAAAATTCACTATTTTTCATCCAGAATATTGAATGTGTTAAAATTATTCAATTTTTTAACAAGAAAAATCTCAAGTTGATGTTAAAAATCGCGGCAAAATATTTTTGATTTATTTAAGATGGAATGATCTATTATGACATGTCTCTAATTTGTATTAGCATTTGCATATTTATTTTCTAATTTTTCTACTTTAATTTTTCATCTTTATTACATTTGATCAGTTACTATACATAATTAAGTTACAATAAAATTTGCATTTTATATTAATACTACCTTAGGAAAATTCAGATGTAGTAGAGTGGAAGTCCGTATCATATATTGTGGTGGCCCAATCATATATTGGGAGGGGTACCCACGAAACCATTGCACCGAATCTGTATATAGTACACATTTATATAATATATAAATTTATAATTTATATAATAATTCATATAAGAAATTTATCAGTACAGTTTTCATTTAACCCCAACCGGGCTGAGGGGGGATTGATTGAGGGTCTTGGGCAGAGCTTTGTGGCCTTCACTATTTTATCAACATTTGCTTTTTTCTACCTACATTTATAGACATTACAAATTAAACTAAGCACAACTGTCTGTTAAAGAGAGAAAAAAAAGGAGATTTTGATGTCATTATGGGACATTTTGTCATCATCCAAAGCTGTGAATTTGTTTTGCTTGTGCTAAGTCTCCAAGAAAAACACTATATAAAATTCACTATTTTTTATCCGTAATGTTGAACGTGTTAAATTTAACATTTTAATAAGAAAATTCTCAATTGCTGTAAAACATTGTTGATTTAAGATGGAATGATCTATTATGACATGTCTCTAATTTATATTTAGATACATTGTATTTATTTTTAATTTTTCTAGTTGAATTGTTCACCTATATTGCATATGATCCATTATCGTACATAATTAGGTTACAATAAAATTTGTATTTTATATGAATATTACCTTATAAAAATTGAGATGTAGTAGATGGGGAGGGGCTCACAAGACCCTTGTGCCAGCCCTGTCATTAGGTTTATTTTTTTATTTTTTTTTTTAATGTTTGCAGGTTTTTTTTTTTGTCCCACCAGATGACTTGCAAATAGTCATGCCCACAAATATGATATTAGAAATTTCCTCTTTGTAAATCTATTGATATACATACCAAATGTAATGCCCACAAATCTATAACAAATAGTCATGCCCTCAAATGCTGTATGAATTGTTAGTATTTAATGCTATTTTGTAGTTGGTAACTGCTCTGCTATGAGAACTTCACTTCTAACTCAATTTTCTTGCTTTACTCAAGCAGAACTTCGTACAAACCTAACAGGTAAGGTCAAACCTGTCACTTATATAGTCTGGAAGTTCTACATCATAACCTTTTCAGATACTTTTAAGAACTTTTGGAAGCAAAAACATCTGTAGCTGGTTTTTGAACGTTATGTTTTGGACATGTTTATTCATTTGTGTATGAAAAAGACACTTTCAGTAAAAACATATATACACGTCTACACCAAGAAAAGGGTTAAACAGAATTTATTCAATATATATATATATATATCAGGTGTATCAAAAATACTTGCCCAAAATTTGGGGGTGGGTTCCTGACACCAAAACATATGTGTAAAAGGCCATCATTGTATCTCAACACAGCAACTCATAACAAATGTTCAAAATGTCCTCCGCTTGCGTCTACACATGCATGTACTTGTCAGATCATTGAGTGGTAAACCGTTTAAAATACTCACCCACGGTGTCGAATGGTTTCGCAGGCCCCTATGACATAAATGAAGCGTCTCGGCATTATTAATGTCTACTGCATAAACCAATAGCTTTAGGTGGCCCCACAGACAAAAATCCAAAAGACTTAAGTCAGGTAAACATGAAGCAATGGTACTAGTCCTCCCCTTCCTATCCATTTTTCATGGTAGATGTCAGCCAATGTGACTAAAATATGCTGGAGCCCCCATCATGCATGAACCACATGCGTCTTTGTATCAGCAGGGGGTACATCCTTTAGCAGGTCTGGAAGTGTGTTTGAAATAAAGTTCCTGTAAAAGATCCTGTAAGACATGCTGGAAGAATATATGGACCTACCAGTCACCTACAATTCTAGCCCACGCATTAATCGTAAACTGATGCTGGCATGTATTATACCATGAGGATTCCGGTCCGCCCACAAATGTTGGTTTTGTAAATTTGTTATTCCATCTTTTCCAAATGTTGCCTCATCCGTAAACAATACTGAAGAGACAGACAACTGATTGACAACTCATGCAATAAACCATCAGCGTGAGTGATCAGATAGCAAAAGACCCCGCACACATTGCAAATGATACAGATACAAGAGCTGCACTTGAAGTACCCTCCATGCAGTCACTATGAGATGTACAACATGCTAGGGTCACTTGACGTGTGCTGATACGTGGATCATCTTAGATAGCCTGTAGAATGTGTTCTGCATGGTCAGCGGTACAAGTGGATCTGGTCTTCCTCAATCCATAATTTGTGGTGCCACAG
>OZ038514.1:17543742-17548742 GCA_964036315.1 Acanthosepion esculentum
TGTATTAAAAAAAGCTGACATGTCTAGTGATGTGCATTTGTAAATCTGAAAGACACCTTTATTAAAGTTGAACGATCTAATTATTAAAATGATGTCATGAACCCCAGCTGACATAAGCAGAATTGGATTATCAGTTTTAAAGCGCAAACACCGTGTGCATATCTAATCTTAAAAAAAAACTAAGGCTACTGCTGTCCCATAAAAACTGCTACATTTAGCATATGGGATATCTATGGAGGCATGGTGGAGTAATGGATAGCGGCTCAGATTGAGGAATTGGAGATCTGAGTTCAAATTCCACTCAAATCCATTATGTTCATTTACATGCTAATACCCTTGGGAAAGGTATGAATCCTCTTCTTCTCACCCCAGCTATGGGTAAATAGCAGGTCAGACCGGGTTCTATAGCCTTGGATGGTAACTGTTCTACCGCAAGAAAGAAATGGCAACTTACTGTGGGAAAAAATCTGCCTCGTCAGTCGTGTATCAAAAGATACATGATCGCCTAAGTGTGTATCATGCATGGCACATAACTGACTAACTGATGCAAGTGTAACTACTATTATGGGATAGAAGTAGTATTTGTTTCTTTATAGAAAACTAATATAAATCAATTTTTATAGAATTGTTGGGCCAATAATCTTTCCATTTCAATCCTACAAGCTACCACCTTAGGTGGGCTGACAACATTACAGAGGGGGCTGGAAGATCTTGCACCACAGAGACTCTTACACAAACTATCAAGGTATGTCAAGTGAGAGGTCAGTGTTCAACTGGACAGTGGCATTCTGACCACACAGTGTCCTGGAGATGCTGCTGATGCATAGTAAAAATGAGACATTTGGAGGGAGTTGGTGAGGTGTTCCACTGTGAACATACAACCACACCCGTTCATGATACTCATGATGATGATGATGATGACATGTAAAAACAAAAAAAAATAAATTGATATAACAAAAAATAATTTATTGATACATTCATTAAATCTTGAAAAATTTAAAACTAGGGTTGATAACTCCTAGTTGGTGTATATGTTTCAGGGACTGAAGCTTACTCCCAGGTCGTCCCAGCAGATTCTTTGAAAAGCCTTTTGTTATCATTGTCAGTAACAGCTGCTTATGATTGATTGGATTTCCAAAATAATTTTCACAGCTTCTCCTCTACAGGCCAGTTATTTAGAATAATTTTCAGAACATATGGTAGTCTCTGCTGGAGCAAGTTTCATATGACACAAGCTTTTGTAGAGTTGCATTAAATTTGATGTCCAGTGATACAGTTGTTCTTATGAACTGGCCAATTCTACGATGCAAATACAGACAGACTTCAAAACAGGATCAGCAATGAAGAAATAAGTCACTCCAACAAAAGAATTTGAAAAAAGATAACAAGCAAAGCAAGAAATGACATTAAAAACAAGGTTGTAATGCATTGCACTGAAATGACACGATTCTATGAACACAAAAGGGATCTTTTACAAAACAACACACTTAATGCATTAGTTAATGAGCGACCATAATTTCAATTTAAAAACTGCTACTTTAATTAAAAGAGAAAGCAATTTACAAAGATGAAAGTGTATAGAAAGTGCGGCACACTTGATGAACTTTTGTGCCCACGATAAGATGATGTGTCAAAAGGATGATTTTTTTTCCCCTTGACACCGCTATTATTTTAACTACCTTCACTCCTCAGCAGTTTGTTTTAAAAAGCAATGATTAGAACTGTAATAAAACTTAAACATATGAAAGTGAATTTATACCTTTACTTTGTTCTTTGAGAATTGACAACAGAAATATTAAACACTATTTATAAGATTGTTTATTTACAAGAATAATTTTATATTTACAAGATTTTAAAAATGTAAACCAACTAATACAAGGCAATGTACATCATTTCATGATTTATAAAGAAATAAATATTGATTTTTTTTTTTTTTTTTTTTTAATTTTTTTTATTTTTTTTTTTTTTTCATAAATTTAAGTTTGTCAAAATTTGAAGATTTACATAAACACATAAGAGTGAGAAACTAATTTTAAATTTTGAAAAAATGCATTTCCCCAGGTATTTCTTTCATGCAGTAATTGATATTTTTATAAAATTATGAATAAAAAAAACTTGTTTCCATAGTTATTTATAAAATGCTAAATAATAAATATTGAATGATACATGGTTTACATATGAGATAATTATATTTTTAAATTTTTGAATAAAATAATTTCTTTTCAAATTTATTTCTTTATAAAATGGTAAATAATAAATCTTTATAAAAGGTAAATTATAAATATCGCATTGTACTTGGTTCACATATTGTTATAATCTTGTAAATAAACATTGTCAAGGGAGTCAAAAGTGTATCCAGTAATAGTGCTGTCAAGGGAATAACCAATATAAAATGGTAAATAATAAATCTTTATAAAAGGTAAATAATAAATATTGCATTGTAATTGGTTCACATATTTTTATAATCTTGTAAATAAACATTGTCAAGGGAGTCAAAAGTGTATCCAGTAATAGTGCTGTCAAGGGAATAACCAATATAAAATGGTAAATAATAAATCTTTATAAAAGGTAAATAATAAATATTGCATTGTAATTGGTTCACATATTTTTATAATCTTGTAAATAAACATTGTCAAGGGAGTCAAAAGTGTATCCAGTAATAGTGCTGTCAAGGGAATAACCAATATAAAATGGTAAATAATAAATCTTTATAAAAGGCAAATAATAAATATCGCATTGTATTTGGTTCACATATTTTTATAATCTTGTAAATAAACATTGTCAAGGGAGTCAAAAGTGTATCCAGTAATAGTGCTGTCAAGGGAATAACCAATATAAAATGGTAAATAATAAATCTTTATAAAAGGTAAATAATAAATATTGCATTGTAATTGGTTCACATATTTTTATAATCTTGTAAATAAACATTGTCAAGGGAGTCAAAAGTGTATCCAGTAATAGTGCTGTCAAGGGAATAACCAATATAAAATGGTAAATAATAAATCTTTATAAAAAGTAAATAATAAATATTGCATTGTATTTGGTTCACATATTTTTATAATCTTGTAAATAAACATTGTCAAGGGAGTCAAAAGTGTATCCAGTAATAGTGCTGTCAAGGGAATAACCAATATAAAATGGTAAATAATAAATCTTTATAAAAGGTAAATAATAAATATCGCATTGTACTTGGTTCACATATTTTTATAATCTTGTAAATAAACATTGCCAAAAGTGTTGTAATTGCTAGATTTACCAGAGTAAATCTTGTGTCCAGGTTCTTTTCTTGCTGGATTGTTTTTCCAATTCAATTATGGGAATGTTTATTCAAATGTATTTATATACATTTTTTGGCACAAGACTGAAGAGGAAGTGGGGAAAGGCTGGTTGTCACTGACTATCCTACACCTAGCTAATCTGATTCATGACTGATTCATTCTTACTGTTGACTCAGTCACCACAAGAACTCATCCATCTCCATTCAATCCAATATATACCACAATACTGTATATTAAGAAGGGTCATACTAAAACACCCATGACATAAAAATTTGATAATATACAACTTGACATTTTTTCTTGTAAAAATATATATAAAAATATGTATCATGAAATGAGTGGGGATAGGATGAACCCAATAACAAAAATAAAATACAACAAAACAAACTAAAATAAAATATGTTAGTAAGACCCATCCACCCCACAGAAAAATAAGAGTGGCTACTGTATTCTGCTGTTAGCAAAATCAAGCAACTCACTAGAGGCAAGAGAGGACAAAAATAAATTACAGAATGGGAAAGTCAAACGCTGGTCCAGTCGAGATAAAAAGGTGACAAAAATAAACTGGGGAGGTTGGGAATCTTTACTCCAATTATGGGAATGATTGCAAAACACTTTCCCTCCCCCAATTTATAGGTAGAAGCACACAAATGCATGCTGGGATTTTTTCCTAGCCAATAAATTAGGCCACTATTTGGTCTCCTGGCTCAGTCCTGATCTGTCTTCTCTTGAAGTCAGAATGCTATGTTTGTTTATCCAAATTCGCTCTTGTGTGTCAACCCCAATTCTTAGTTTGTGATCTTTTTGCCTTATTACTATTAATTTGCCCTGCATATATTGTTTGCTTGCTTTATATTATTTTTGTCCTGTTCTTTTTCTTGTTATTGTAATTGTTTATTGCAAGTTTTGTCAAATCTGTTTGTTAGGCAGTTCTACCAATTATTTACATTTAACCATGGCCACTCACTCTACACAGAATGGGATACTTACTTACAATATGGGATACTTACTAACAAAAGTGATAAAAGCAAAAAAACTTAATGAAATTGGTTAGATTATATACTTAAACACATGTAAAGAAATAAATTTAAAAGTTTAAAATTTCAGCGTACCCTCCCCCTTGTGCACATGTGTAGTCACATCAAAATACAATCTAAGCAGAATATATTACAATTTGAATTCCAGTTAAATCCATTATGTACTTCCCCCCCAGCGATAGGTAAATAGCAGGACAGACCGGATTCTATAGCCTTGGATGGCAACTGGTCTACCACAGAAAGAAATTGCAACCTATTGCGGGGGAAAATCTGCCTCGTCAGTCATGTATCTTTCGATACATGATCGCCTAAGCGTGTATCATGCATGGCACATAACTGAAGATAACATGTGTATTGACATCAACAGAAACATCACTTTAATCCAGTGAAATCCTAAAAGATAAAACACATCACACACAAACTTTTTTTCATTTTGTTGTTGATTTTTCTAACTAAAATAACTATAGCTTAATGAATTAGTTTAATTTGAGTTTAATGCCTTTGAAAATTGATAATTTGAACATTTTATGAATACCTTTCTAACAATTTAAATTTGGAATTAAAAAAATTTGAATTTTATTAAATTAATTTGGAAATCAGCATTTGTTTAATTTTTTTTTTTTTTTTTTTTTACACGAAGCTATAGCTTAATAGTTTCTCTCCTAACCAACTCAACAGTGTAAGG
>OZ038514.1:17553742-17573742 GCA_964036315.1 Acanthosepion esculentum
ACATGATTTACAATGTTTGAACTGTTATCCTCATCTTTGTTGCCATATTCACAATGTTTTGGTCATTGTACACTCCGGTTATCTTCAGGTGATTGAAATTTTGAACTGAATCTTATATTTTGTCTACCAGAGTATATTGTTCTAGTTCCGTGTGCCATGCCTCTTCTGGATATCTCAGTATCAGTTCTTTCCCCTTAATTCTCCAAGTTTTAGTTCAATACCTGGCTACAGCAGAGTTGAACAAAAACTAAGAGAGTTGTGGGAAATAACTGATACTGAGATATCTGGAAGAGGTGTGACATATGAAACTAGAAAAATATACACCAGTAGACGAAACAAAGGGTTCAGTTCAAAATTCCAATCACCTGAAGAAGACTGGAGCATACAACAGCTGAAACGCTGTGAATTTGACAACAAAGATGAGGATAAAAGTCTGAACCTTGTAAATCATATAAATAATTACAATACCCGATCTCAGAAATATAGACAGATCCTGAAGAATGCCAGAGCCTACAATGGCCAAAATGTCATGAATATAGTAACAAAAATGAGGATAACAGTCCGAACATTGTAAATAATTGCAATACCTCATCTCGGAAATATAGACAGATATAGAAGAAGGCCGGAGCGTACAACGGTCTAAACGTCGTGAATATGGCAACGAAGATGAGGACAACAGTCTGAACAATGTAAACAGTGTAAATAATTACAATACCTCATCTCAGAAATATAGACAGATATAGAAGAAGGCCGGAGCGTACAACAGTCTAAACGTCGTGAATATGGCAACGAAGATGAGGACAACAGTCTGAACAATGTAAATAGTGTAAATAATTACAATACCTCATCTCAGAAATATAGACAGATATAGAAGAAGGCCGGAGCGTACAACGGTCTAAACGTCGTGAATATGGCAACGAAGATGAGGACAACAGTCCGAACAATGTAAATAGTGTAAATAATTACAATACCTCATCTCAGAAATATAGACAGATATAGAAGAAGGCCGGAGCGTACAACGGTCTTAACGTCGTGAATATGGCAACGAAGATGAGGACAACAGTCCGAACAATGTAAATAGTGTAAATAATTACAATACCTCATCTCAGAAATATAGACAGATATAGAAGAAGGCCGGAGCGTACAACGGTCTTAACGTCGTGAATATGGCAACGAAGATGAGGACAACAGTCCGAACAATGTAAATAGTGTAAATAATTACAATACCTCATCTCAGAAATATAGACAGATATAGAAGAAGGCCGGAGCGTACAACGGTCTAAACGTCGTGAATATGGCAACGAAGATGAGGACAACAGTCTGAACAATGTAAATAGTGTAAATAATTACAATACCTCATCTCAGAAATATAGACAGATATAAAAGAAGGCCGGAGCGTACAACGGTCTAAACGTCGTGAATATGGCAACGAAGATGAGGACAACAGTCTGAAGAATGTAAATAGTGTAAATAATTACAATACCTCATCTCAGAAATATAGACAGATATAGAAGAAGGCCGGAGCGTACAACAGTCTAAACGTCGTGAATATGGCAACGAAGATGAGGACAACAGTCTGAACATTGTAAATAGTGTAAATAATCACAATACCTCATCCTTAGAAATATAGACAAATAATCAGGGAGTTATATTGTACCTGAGACACAGTTTCTTTATTTTGCTTTTATATATAAACAACTGTACTAAAATTTGACTTAATCTGAAGCAACTCCACTATCAATAGGTATTCCAAACTGCCCTTTACACTGCAAAAACTTATCCAAAATGTGAAATGTCCTTCCATTCCATCTTGTTTATTTTATTTTTTTAGGTTTTTTTGACAAAATTATTTTATTGATATATTTTTTTTTTTAAATAGAGTTCATCCCATGCAAGGGAGTAAAGCCACTAAAACACAAGGGGTTACAGGGTGTGCAAGAATTAGGAGTAGAAACATAAATAATGAGTGGTAAGAGAGAAGAGTAATCAGGAGGACAGTAGATAGCGATTGACATTGCATTTCAATTTTTGCAGGTTAAAGTTGGCTGGAAAGCATGGAGCCAGAAGGGAGTTCCACAAGTGAGAAGTGTGAAAAAAGAAATTGTTAGCATAGAGCTTACGCCGACATCTAACCAGCTCAAGTGTAAATTGATGAGATCTCGACGCCAGTTTTAACTGCACTTAAGCTTAAAAAGTCTAGGTACCATAGTGAAGAGCAATTACCATGAAAGTATTTATAGAAAAAGCACAGAGAGGCAACCTTACGGAGGTGGGAAAGTGACTGAAGCCAAGCTGCCAGATCAGGACCAATAATATTGCTGAATCTTATTTGGATCTTATCAAGGCGCTCAAGGTATAGAGCAAGGGCACCGGATCATATGTTGTAGGAATATTCTAAGAATGGCTGACTTATAGATATGTAAAAAAGATTCTGGACATTATGTAAACAAAATTTTTTTTTTTTTTCTCTCTTTCTAAAGATACAATTCTTGTGTGTGATGATTTGCTTTTATTCCATGTCTCTTTAAATTGTGTCACTTTTTAAATGATGTTCGTTGCTTTTTTGCATTTTCAAATTTGAAAATTTCATAGTGATTTGCTAAGCATAGCTTAGATGTGGCACAAGGTTGAAAGTAGGGAGCACCCATTGAGGATTGAACTCACTACTCAGTTGTTATGGTTAGAGTGAGACAACTTGCTAAACATTACACCACATCAAAGTGATCAATAGTTGAAAATTTCACAGTTGTATTTTTAAAATTTGTTTCACTTTGAGTTACGTCTCCCTTGGAGTAATGGATAGGGGCTTGGATTGAGGAATCAGAGAGCCGAGTTCGAATTCCAGTCGAATGCATTACATTCACTTATGTGCTAATACCCTTGGGAAAGGTATGAATCCTCTTCTTCTCTCCCCAGCTACCGCAGAAAGAAATGGCAACCTACTGCATGGAAAAAAAATCTGCCTTGTCAGTTATGTATCGAAAGATACATGATCGCCTAAGCGTGTATCATGCATGGCACATAATGACTGACTGACACACATCAAAATAGTTTCTTCTTAAAGAAAAACAACACTCGTCAATGTGGCTTAAGCAATTATAAAAAAGATTTTTTTAAAATATTTTTTACCTGATACAAGAACCAAGAGCCACTCAAGATAGAAGGTTGCTGAGTGAGATTACTCTAAGAGCATAAGGGAGGATGGAAGAAGAGGGAGCATATTATGAAGATATATATAGAATAGATAATTATTTATACACTATTTACATCTTTATTGCCATATTCACAATGTTTCTGTCATTGTGCACTCCAGGATTTGTCTGTACTTTCTTAGATGAGGTATTGTAACCATTTACATCATTCAGACTGTTGTCTTCATCTTTATTGCCATATTCACAATGTTTCAAATGTATGCTCAGACCTTCTTCAGGTGATACACGTTAGAACTTTCAACCAAATCATTTATTTAGTTCACAGGGGTAGCTTGTTCTAATTCCACATGCCTTGCCTTTTTTTTTTAGATATCTCAGTTTCAGTTAATTCCCTTTATTAACTCAACTTTCTAATTTTTTGTTTCTTCTGCTGTGGCCAGGTACTGAATTCAAAACTCTTTGGGACAAGTCACTTTTTGGGATTACTCAACCAATGCTTTTGTACACATGGCCCAGTGGATAAAAGCATTGGTTGGCATGTGGAATTAGAATAATCTACCCTTGTAGACTAAATAAAGAGTTTGGTTTGAAATTTCAAGGTATATCACATGAAGAAGGTCTGAGTGTACAATGGCTGAAATGTTGTGAACATTGCAATAAAGATGAGGACAACAGTGCAAACAATGTAAATAGTGTAAATAGTTACAATACAATCAGAAATGCATACAGATATGAAGATATTAAGTTTGTATTTATCTTCTCCATTAAGGCATGGCTTTTACGAATAAACCGTCTGAATAGAACTTCTAACAAATAGAATATGCAGTGAATGAGAATAGTTCGCCCCCTGTGTACATAGGCCTTAACTGTAAATGTCTGAACTGGTGGAGTCAATGAATGTAGTTCATGGAAATAGTGATAGAGCAGCAAGAGGCTTGCGATGATGTATCTGGGAAAGGTTTGGAGGGTAGAGATTAATTCATCGCCTACAAGGCTTTTGAACTCTTTCAATATTGGAAAGTGTGGATCAGACAGCTCCGGCCCAGATATGGTCGCAATGACCCATTTTTTTTTTTTTGTCTGATCTGACTCTTATAAAGGTTAGGTATGATGGGTAGAGCCAGGTACTTTCTAGATTGTTGTGAGGGGCAGGTCAATTTTCCAGCATCTTTGGCGATGGGTCATATACACAAATTCCACTTGAGGCCTGGTTTTATGACTGATTTTGTTTTTTAATGGCTTATCAATCTTTTGCAGTTTATTTAAAACCAGAAAGGTCATTGGGGTCAAATCACTATTTGGATTACTCAACCAATTTATCCACTGGGCCATGTGACCTTGTGGTTCAGTTTGAAATTCTAACATATCTTACCTGAAGAGGCTAGAGTGTACAACAGCCAAAACATTGTGAATATGGCAAAGAAGGCTGGAGCGTACAATGGTCTAAATGTTGTGGATATGGCAACGAAGATGAGGACAACAGTCTGAACAATGTAAATAGTGTAAATAATTACAATACCTCATATCAGAAATATAGACAGATATAGAAGAAGGCCGGAGCATACAACGGTCTAAACGTCGTGAATATGGCAACGAAGATGAGGACAACAGTCTGAACAATGTAAATAGTGTAAATAATTACAATACCTCATCTCAGAAATATAGACAGATATAGAAGAAGGCCAGAGCGTACAACGGTCTAAACGTCGTGAATATGGCAACGAAGATGAGGACAACAGTCCGAACAATGTAAATAGTGTAAATAATTACAATACCTCATCTCAGGTATATAGACAGATATAGAAGAAGGCCGGAGCGTACAACGGTCTAAACGTTGTGAATATGGCAACGAAGATGAGGACAACACTCTGAACAATGTACATAGTGTAAATAATTACAATACCTCATCTCAGAAATATAGACAGATATAGAAGAAGGCCGGAGCGTACAACCATCTAAACGTCGTGAATATGGCAATGAAGATGAAGACAATACTCTGAACAATGTACATAGTGTAAATAATTACAATAATCTCATCTCAGGAATATAGACAGATATAGAAGATGGCCAGAGCGTACAACCGTCTAAACGTCGTGAATATGGCAATGAAGATGAGGACAACAGTCTGAACAATGTAAATAGTGTAAATAATTACAATACCTCATCTCAGAAATATAGACAGATATAGAAGAAGGCCGGAGCGTACAACCATCTAAACGTCGTGAATATGGCAATGAAGATGAAGACAATACTCTGAACAATGTACATAGTGTAAATAATTACAATACCTCATCTCAGGAATATAGACAGATATAGAAGAAGGCCAGAGCGTACAACCGTCTAAACGTCGTGAATATGGCAATGAAGATGAGGACAACATTCCAAATGATGTAAATAGTTACAATACCTCATCTCAGAAATAGATAATAGTTGATCCTAGTTGAAGATAAGTAGCAGCTCTTGGGTGAGAGCTGCCTAAATGAAACTTCCTCCTTATCAAGGGAATGAGGAACAAAAACAGTTACTTTAGCATATTTGATGTAAAATCATAACCGGAATTTGTTGCATTTCTTCTCCCCACTTACACTTATATAGAGTGGTAGCACCTGTTAGGTACCCAGCTATTGGCAAATAGTGAACCCCCAAACAAAAAAATCAACAGTACATTTTTATAAAATGAGCAACAATACATTTTTATATCAAATTGATAATAAATGCAACACTCAGAAATATATAGAAATACATTTTTATAGTAAAATTACCAATAGTACATTTTATGATCTAAAAAACATACCTTTACTCTGAAAGTATAAAATTATGTACAAAATATTTAGATTTTGGCATTAAATAATCTTTTATCACTAAAGAAAATCAACCAACTATATATATATATATATATATATATATATATATATATATATATTATGTGTGTGTCTCTGTGCTTGTTTTATCCATATCTGTATCAGAGCCATTTGGTATTCTAGGATTTTAATTCAGGGATTTTTTTATTATTTTTTATTTACACATATACACCTACATGCACATATAACCATACATACATACATATATTCGTTCTTACATATGTGTGCCAACATATACATCCGCCCTGTCATATACATGTATTATGTTTCTCCAGCAAAACACGTCTTTGATTAAAAATTTTCCACTTTGTCTCATCTTCACACACACACACACACACACACACACACACACACACACACACACACACACACTCACATTTTGATCAAGCACTTTGGAGAAAGGGTAATTTCAAAACAGTGGCTGCTACTGCTACTAATGCCTTGCTCTTCAATTAGAAATTGAGCTCTCTTGGCTACTGGTGTTTGCATACATTTTGTATATAATACGTTAAAATGTCCCTTTCTCTGCCATGCGCTAAGGGTAAGATCTCTGACTGATGCCAAATCGTTCAAGTTTCAATCCTGGCATGAAGCAGTCAAACGTCTAGCCACACTGATGAGCTGTGATACAATGAAACAGGCTTGTATGTGGATGACATATATATATATATCTTTCAGATCATAAAATCATGGCCTTTTTATCATGAAGATATGATCACAGCTTGTGGCACCTTTGGAAAGTGCCTGAAAGAATATCCCACTGGCTAAGCCAAACCTTGTGAGTGAAATTTTGTAGATCATACTGTTAGGAGCCATCAGTGGTTGTGCTAGCACAAATGCATAAGTCATATGACTGAAGATTTGAGCATTGTTGAAACTGCATATCATGAGAGATTATGCACTCTCTCTCTCTCTCTCTATCTTTCCCATATTTTCTGGCTTTAAATAACCTGCAAAGGGTTAAGCTGTATAAAATGAAAAAAAAAAAAAAAAATCAAATGCTTGACAAAGTGAGTTTGTTTAACAAGCAGTTTACAAGATTGTTTGAATGCAACACAGTTAATTATTCATTTCTAAAGAAAACTCATTTGGTGACCTGGCTTGATTAGATGGATTTAAAATTGTGTGATGACCTCAGGAAGTTAGAGCAATCAAAATAAAATTGACCTTAAAAAGCACTTAAACCTTGTTGACATGTTGAGAAAGCATCAGCTCTTCGTTTAGAAGAGCTGATGCTCCGTCTGTTACACACTCTCAGCATGTGACTTTGTGTATGCTTATATCTGTATTGTGTGTGAGTGACTCACATGTTCTTGCACCAATTAATATACACATAAGCACATGCACACACAATTTGAGTTTGAAAGAAGATATTGAAATAATATATTATGTTCTCTTCAGTTTGGGCTAAACAATAAAATCATAAAGTTAGAGACAAGGCAAAAAAACAACCTGATTATTTAAACCCTAAAATAAAATTAGTTAATTATAAAATTTTATTGGCCTGATGATAACTTTAAAAAAACTCGAAAGCTTGGACTATATTTTTTCTGATGTGATCTGTGGACAATTTGCAATGGAATTTTGTCCTTATCTGAGAAGGATTATTTGTAATTTGAAGAAGTTGATCAATAAAAGTAATTGACACAAAATGTCTTTAATAACATTTACCTTAAAGAAATATAGGTTCACTATATTTATAGGTTCACTAAAAAATGAGTATATCCTGATGAAAGTGCCCAAAACCAAGTTTTATTGTCAAAATCTTTATTATAGTATTAAGAGGAAAACAAAGGAATTTTTTATTATTATATTTTTTGATCCTTTTTGAATTTCTGAAAGAACTTCAAAATTTTGGTTAAAAATTTTGTTTTCTTGCATCAGTGGTGGTACCAAACATTAGTACAGGGAAATTTTAGTGTCTGTTTTGCAGTGAAAAATGCACATATTTGGAAATTATTTCAAAAATCAAATAACTGTTGAATTTTAATGAAACTTTCAGGAATTACAAATAAATTAAATTATTTAAAAATTATTTTTTTAATTATGGTAACAAAAGAAATTTTTCTTTTGTAACATCTTATTTATCTTTATTAAATTTCGAGAAATTAGTTTTTGTACCAGTTTATGTACTAGTTAACTAACATTATTTATATGCAGAATGGATCAAAATATTCAAAATGGATGGATGTACAAATAATTTTGTCATTGACTGTATATAAAACATAAAAAAATAATATTTTTAGTTTTATTTCTCATTGTTATTTTTTGTTAAAAAGCTCGATTTAAGAATAGGGTACTCTTATATACATAACAAACAAAATACCCGCCACACACAAATATATAAAGAGAGAGAGAAAGAGAGGCGGGTACCTCAGCAAAAAATACAATCCTTAAGATTTAAAATGAATTTTTAAAAATGAAAAATCTTTCTTGAAGCTTTTATTTAAAACTAGCTTAAAAGCCACTGTATTGCGCAAAGGCCCAACAATGACACTTCATGCATTGAG
Organism: Acanthosepion esculentum; assembly: GCA_964036315.1. Taxonomy (NCBI): domain Eukaryota; kingdom Metazoa; phylum Mollusca; class Cephalopoda; order Sepiida; family Sepiidae; genus Acanthosepion; species Acanthosepion esculentum. Next base: position 17,562,266 of record OZ038514.1, read on the forward strand.
TACATATTAAATTTTATTAAACTTGATCAATAATCTTTAAAATAAGTTTTCATCAAAACTATGACATAATTTGTCCATTTGGAACTTATTGCAAAGCTGCAGAATAAACATTTTTGGTTTTCCCATTCAGGGTCAGTACAATTAGCTCGTTTCCATTCCCAACCGTTGAACAACCAACACAGAACTGACCATGTGAAAATCAGGGTTCCATCAGATGAAGTCCAGTTACTTTCACTGATTGTCTTTGGGACATTCATTGACATTGCATAGCTCACTCTCACTGGAAACTGAAGTCTTTTGAACTCAAAAGGAAGATCTGGAGGAATTAAGGAGATTCTTGGAATTAAAACTCTTTTCTGGATCAGTAAGGATCTTTGCTTCCAAGAGATGAGAAAGCATCTTCTTGACAATTAACTTTGTTTCATTACAATGCTTTGGAGGATCCAGATTTCTCAATAGTGTAACTGGCACATTTTCTTTTAATTCCAGCTTGTGTGATGGCATTCCAGGAGGATTCATTGAGTTCAGGAACTTGATTGGATAATTCACTGGCTGCTCTTGTTCAACCAGAGTGTCAGTGGAAAAGTACTTCATTCTTTCTTTTGGAATTTCTTGGAGAAGTTTCCAGTTGATGCTACCAACAGTTTGATTCTTGGGAGCTAATATGATGATCTCACAAAGCCAGTTTGAATCCATGAAATAGTGTTTAATGTTTGGATAAACATGATTAATCAAGTCTTGTACACTTGAGACTGAAACTACACAACCATTTTGGAGTGAAATATCTCCATTTTGGCCCATTTTGATGGTTTCATTGCCAAGCTGCAACAGTAATACAGTAAATCTTCCTGCTTCAAGGTCACCTGTGATTCTCTCATGTTTGTTTTCAGGTTGAGTCTTTGAACATGGCTCCAGATGTAGAAATATTTCAGAGTTGTGTCCCTTTAATTGAAAAAGTGTGAAACGCACAGACCTTTTCACATTTATTATATAGATTTAATAAATTTTTCTAATTAAAATTTAAAATAAATGAAAACAATTCTTATTAAAATTCATCAAAAAAAATTTGTTTTCTTAAGACAATAGTGTTTTTAATATATCTTATTTATAAAAGCAATTAAAAGCTTTTCTAATTAAATAATGTCTTAGTTTTATTGCATTTTTTATTTTAGGATTCAGAGCAGATTTTCAGTAAATGGTATCTCTGTTTGACAAAAACAAATTTTTGGAGGTTTTTTTTTTTTTCTTACTAATGTTCACCCAACATAAGGCCTTAGAGCCACTCAAGGTAGAGTGTTACTGTGTGGAGCTGTTAGTGTAAGAAAGGGCAAGATGAGATGTTATTGTATCTATGCAGGAAAGATAGCTAATTCTAAATTTGAAGAGGTCAAGATTTAATTAGTGAATAAAATTTCAGAGTTCAGGCAGGGAAGTTTGAAATATAGAGTTGAAATAAACTCTAGAAGGAACCAGAAACACCAATCCTTAACAGGAAATGAGGGATAAACCTATATAAGTACAACAAACAAAAGTATTATTAAAACTTGCAATTGCGATTTCACCAACGCAGTCTACCAAGTGACAAAAGAAAATTAAAAAAAGAAAATTAAAATAAAGACAAAGAATCAATAAATAAACTAAAAAAAAAGGAAGGAAAATAAAACAAACTGAATAGAAAAAACAAAAACAAAAGACAGACCCCTATCTATACAATGATACACAGTGCTGAATGTCTAAATGAAGCAGAGCTAACATGCTAACTAGTTTTAGAGAAGTTGGAGAGATTCATAATCATCCCTGTCCTGAAGGCACTCAGCTTATAGAAGTATTTCATCCATCTTGTACAGTTTCCAACTTTCATTCCTATCCCATGATCCCTCAGTACTAACACATTTCCCCAAGACAGACCCCTATCTATAATACAATGATACACAGTGCTGAATGTCTAAATGAAGCTGAGGTAACATGCTAACTAGTTTTAGAGAAGTTGGAGAGATTCATAATCATCCCTGTCCTGAAGGCACTCAGCTTATAAAAGTATTTCATCCATCTTGTACAGTTTCCAACTTTCATTCCTATCCCATGATCCCTCAGTACTAACACATTTCCCCAAGACAGACCCCTATCTATAATACAATGATACACAGTGCTGAATGTCTAAATGAAGCAGAGCTAACATGCTAACTAGTTTTAGAGAAGTTGGAGAGATTCATAATCATCCCTGTCCTGAAGGCACTCAGCTTATAAAAGTATTTCATCCATCTTGTACAGTTTCCAACTTTCATTCCTATCCCATGATCCCTCAGTACTAACACATTTCCCCAAGACAGACTCCTATCTATAATACAATGATATACAGTGCTCATTGTTTTAAGGGAGGAGGAGGATGTGAAGAAGGACCCTTTTTATTACACCCAATGTCAAGCCTTTGTTTATTTATTTTTGAGAATAATAATATAGCATTCATTAGTTTTTAAAAATTAAAGTGTTAAGAGGTCATCTGATAAAAATCGCCTGAGGTTGAAACCAAAGTAGTGAATTCAACTGACCTCCTGATTTTTAAAGTGTGTGTGTGTGTATATATATATATATATATATATATATATGTGTGTGTGTGTGTGTGTGTACCAAGAAACAATGTAATATACATTAGCAAAAATGTTACACCCCCCCCCCCCCAACGTATCCAAACAAATACCCATATCTATAAATAAAAGAATGTCAACAAATTCTAATAGCCTAAAAATATTCATTGAAAATAAAAAAGCATAGTGGATATTCAAACAAACTAAAAAACAAAAATAATTCAAACAAAAACAACAGAAAAAGAATTATAATTTGGGTCAACCCCTCCTACAACAATACAATAAAAACAAAAATAGGGAAAATATTCTTCCAAATAATTGACAAACACTTTCCCTAAAAACAGCAAATAAACAAAAATACAACCAAACTTAGAGCTGCATAGATAACATCAAGAAAATAATAACTAAGCAAAATAAAAAAATACTCAATTAAACCAATAATGATTACAATAGCAATAATTTACAGCAAAACCTCACCACTAAATGTAACTGCAGAAACAAAAAAATTACCCACTTAACAATAAATGCTTAACCAATAACATAATATACAAAGCCATCGTAAATAATAACATTAACACAGACAAAAAATTTACATAGGGGAAACAGAAAATAACTTTTAAAATAAGATAGTATAACCACAAAATGTCATGCAAAAGAAACACATACTCAAATAATACTACTCTATGAAAATATATATGGAGCCAAAAAGAAAGCAATATCCCCACCACCACAATCAAATAGGAAATTATAAAAAGAGCAGCCCCATACAGCATGATCAGCAAAAATTGCAAATTATGCTTAGAGAAAAAATTAGCAATAATTATAAAAAAATAAAATGAAGTCTTAAACAAGAAAACTGAAATAACAGTTAAATATTTACTTTACCATCTCAGTACTAACTAAAAATAAACAAATATAAATAAAATAAACATATACCTTTAATATGTATATATATATATATATATATATATATATATATATATACACACACACACACACACAAAATTTAAATAAATAAAAGAAACAAATATAATATGAACTCAATTTATTAAGAAACAAATATGCAAACAAATATTAAAGTACACACTTATGTGTGTAAGTACATGCAGACATATGCACACACAAACATCCAAAAATGAAGTACTATAATTAATATCTCAAAATATTTGGTGGACTCTCCTATCATGAATGATATATAAAAGGGTCAGCATTGGATGATGCCTTTCGCATGTGACTTATGCATGCTAGCAGAGGCTATTGTGGAGAAAATCAGGTAAGTGAAAGACATATTTCATTTGTGCTTTTTTAAGTGTGATACTAGCCCAGCCTTGTTGCGGGCAACAAAGCCACACTGACAGATGAAATTTGTTAAAGCAAGATTTTGATGGTGTCTCTGCTTCAGAGCTTGATGAAGCTGATCACGGTGCTTCAGTCTACTGTCTTGAAAACCCTTTAACTTAATGAAACATGTCTTACGCCACTCCTTTCGGTTTGATTCTTGGGCTTCCCAGGTTTGCAGATCAAAGCCGAGACATTTCAAGTTGTCTTTCAATTTGTCTCTGTTTTGTAAGAGTGGACGTCCAACTGAATGCTTGGAGTTTGGTAGTTGTCCATACAGCACCTTCTTTGGAAGCCTATGCTCATCCATTCTCACAAGATGACCAGCCCACATAAGTTGTATCTTTGCTAGAATGGTTTCAATGCCAGTGATGTTATTACATTTCTTCAGTATTGCACTCTTCTTGACCCTGTCATCCCATTTTATATCACATGAAGACAGCGCATGTGAAAGCTGTCAACTTGATTTATGTGCTTGTGGTACAGGGTCATAGAGAAGGACTGAGAGAATGACTGATCTGTATATATCAATATATAACACCAAGGTAAAAATAAAGAAACTACTAAGCATTAAATAAAATTAAAAAAAATAAGCAATAACATGATATATACATATACTTATTTTAATTACCTACACCACTTAATAATTACATATACATGATTATAAATCTAAACTCCTACAATTAATACTTCATATTGTTAAACCCAATTACAAAGGTAACAATAGCCTAGTGAACGTATATAAATATATATGTAACTTCTATGTAAACATAACAGAATGTCATTTTTGATGGTGAACCTCTCTGTTGTAATGTCCAGATAACCACTCTGATGATGGTTCACGAGATCTGAAAGCTTAGATCAAGGAACAGTATAATAAAAAAAATATCCAAATGTTGGAGAAATTTTGTCTTTATTTTCTCCCAAAACTAAAGCCACTATGCAAAACTTAGAACGGCTCATGATCAAACATAATAGACATTTGTTGTCTGTTATATTTAACCATATATGTTTGAATATATATATATATATATATATATATATATATATTATATTTTATATAAGTGTAGGGAATTCTGAAAGTCAGGAATCTCTCATCTTTTATCTTAAAAATAACTTGAAAGAGGCCATTTAACCAACATAAGGACTGACCAAAATTAACAATAAAAAAACAAATGAAAACTACGGATAAAGTTCACTTTCTTCAGAAACAGTCATTCACTCCTGTAGTTTACTGCTACTAACAAGCAGCATTTTTTTTTCTTGATGGTGACCATGCTGTTGAGGATCCTGATTGAAATAATAAAACAAAAAAATATTAATATACAACCCAGTGTGTCTGAAAATTTTAATTTTTCATATTTTTTATTGTTTAAAACATATACATACATACATACATATCTATCTATCTATCTATCTATCTATCTATCTGAATATATATATGTGTGTGTGTGTGCGCCATTTAAGCATTAAAGTATCACATAATTGTTGACTGGTAGGGATAATTCCAAAGAGAGCTCAATGTAAATTTAAATTACAGAGCATTATAATAATAATGTAACTCTATTATGTTTATCCTTCTATATTTATATTCTAAATTTGTTCTCTATATTTATCAATATATTGATTTACTTATCTTTTATCTATTATTTTTTACTAAAATATTTCTTTATTTTACTTTATTTTATTTTAATTAATTTAAGTTATTATTATTATTAGTGTTATCTTTATTGGGATATCTAACTTGAATTTGTGATTATTGCTGTTAAAATAACAAGCTTTATCAGATAATTTGCTGTAATTCTTTTAAATCCAATCACACATCACCTTATATATGAACTTGTTTAACTCCTTAAGAAAAAATTCTTGGCCACTTCATTCTATTTTAGTTTTACTACTATCCCATCATTTATCTCTTCCTTTTTCCCTTTGCCTTCCTTCGCTCACCCCCTTTCCCTCTCTCGGGCTCGCTTTTATGTTTTAAAAGAAATTATATTTGAAAATCTGTTCTTTTTCTTCCTCTGCTCCTTTCTTCTCCTCCTGTTAATCTAGATTATCAGTCCGGTTGAATTGTCTCCATTTATTAAGACATTTTTTATTTACAGCCGAAATGGATCATTAAGGCTTTTTCTTGATATATAATGAAAGGGATTAAGTTCAACAATTATTAATATATTTTCTGTTTATATGTTATTTTATTAGATACAATTTATTTAAGTAAATGGTCTATTGTTTTAATTAAACAATATTACTTACATTTACAGGCTTGTATGTTCGAGAAAATTTATATTTTTTATTATTGTTCTTAAAAATGGTCAACCTGTAATTTAAAAAAAATTTTTGTACAATATGAGCATCCCAAAAAATTGTATGTATGTATGTATGTATGTATGTATGTATGTATGTATGTATGTATGTATGTATGTGTGTATATGTATGAGTGTGTATTGTGATGTATATGTATGTGTGTGTATTGTGATGTATATGTATGTGTGTGTATTGTGATGTATATGTATGTGTGTGTATTGTGATGTATATGTATGTGTGTGTATTGTGATGTATGCGTGTGTATTGTGATGTATGCGTGTGTATTGTGATGTATGCGTGTGTATTGTGATGTATGCGTGTGTATTGTGATGTATGCGTGTGTATTGTGATGTATATGTATGTGTGTGTATTGTGATGTATGCGTGTGTATTGTGATGTATATGTATGTGTGTGTATTGTGATGTATGCGTGTGTATTGTGATGTATATGTATGTGTGTGTATTGTGATGTATGCGTGTGTATTGTGATGTATATGTATGTGTGTGTATTGTGATGTATGCGTGTGTATTGTGATGTATATGTATGTGTGTGTATTGTGATGTATGCGTGTGTATTGTGATGTATATGTATGTGTGTGTATTGTGATGTATATGTATGTGTGTGTGTGTATGTGTGTGTGTGTGTATTGTGATGTATATGTATGTGTGTATTGTGATGTATATATGTGTGTGTATTGTGATGTGTATATATATAGTGTATGTGTGTGTATTGTGATGTGTATATATATAGTGTGTGTGTGTGTATTGCGATGTGTATATATATAGTGTGTATTGCGATGTGTATATATATAGTGTGTATTGCGATGTGTATATATATAGTGTGTGTGTGTGTGTTGCGATGTGTATATATATAGTGTGTGTTGCGATGTGTATATATATATAGTGTGTGTGTGTGTGTTGCGATGTGTATATATATAGTGTGTGTGTGTGTGTGTTGCGATGTGTATATATATATATAGTGTGTGTGTGTGTATTGCGATGTGTGTATATATATATATAGTGTGTGTGTGTGTATTGCGATGTGTGTATATATATATATAGTGTGTGTGTGTGTATTGCGATGTGTGTATATATATATATAGTGTGTGTGTGTGTATTGCGATGTGTGTGTATATATATATATAGTGTGTGTGTGTGTGTATTGCGATGTATATATATATATATAGTGTGTGTGTGTGTATTGCGATGTATATATATATATATAGTGTGTGTGTGTGTGTGTGTGTGTGTATTGCGATGTATATATATATAGTGTGTGCGTGCTTACACTTTTAGGTAGCACCATCAATTATCCCCATTTGAACCTACCTTACACTTGGAAGGATATAATATATATATTAATGACAAAAAGTAAACTTTTCTAAGCTGATGCATTATGTCCTCTGATCTTTATCAAGGCAAATGTAGACATTTTTATTTTTCAACACATATTTATAAAGAGAAGAGGAAATTTTTATTTTTTTTTAATTTTTAAATTTCAGAGAAGCTCATAAATATTCATGAGGCTAACTGAAAGTCAAGATAATTTATGGCGGATGCTAAGTGATGTTATTTAGTGTCTAATGAACGAGTAAATGATACAGAATTTTTTTATGTGATTATTATTTATATTAGTTTATGATTATTTATGCATTATCTATTTTAAATAATAGAAGGATTTGAATTGAACTATTTTTTTAATTTAAAAAAAATTTTCATAGTCATCTATGTTGGTTATCTATCATGGTCTGTTCATATCTATCTATCTATCATGGTCTGTTCATGTCTATCTATCTATCATGGTCTGTTCATGTCTATCTATCTATCATGGTCTGTTCATGTCTATCTATCTATCATGGTCTGTTCATGTCTATCTATCTATCATGGTCTGTTCATATCTATCTATCTATCATGGTCTGTTCATATCTATCTATCTATCATGGTCTGTTCATATCTATCTATCTATCATGGTCTGTTCATATCTATCTATCTATCATGGTCTGTTCATATCTATCTATCTATCATGGTCTGTTCATATCTATCTATCTATCATGGTCTGTTCATATCTATCTATCTATCATGGTCTGTTCATATCTATCTATCTATCATGGTCTGTTCATATCTATCTATCTATCTATCATGGTCTGTTCATATCTATCTATCTATCTATCATGGTCTGTTCATATCTATCTATCTATCTATCTATCATGGTCTGTTCATATCTATCTATCTATCTATCTATCATGGTCTGTTCATATCTATCTATCTATCTATCATGGTCTGTTCGTATCTATCTATCATGGTCTGTTCGTATCTATCTATCATGGTCTGTTCGTATCTATCTATCATGGTCTGTTCGTATCTATCTATCATGGTCTGTTCGTATCTATCTATCATGGTCTGTTCGTATCTATCTATCATGGTCTGTTCGTATCTATCTATCATGGTCTGTTCGTATCTATCTATCATGGTCTGTTCGTATCTATCTATCATGGTCTGTTCGTATCTATCTATCATGGTCTGTTCGTATCTATCTATCATGGTCTGTTCGTATCTATCTATCATGGTCTGTTCGTATCTATCTATCATGGTCTGTTCGTATCTATCTATCATGGTCTGTTCGTATCTATCTATCATGGTCTGTTCGTATCTATCTATCATGGTCTGTTCGTATCTATCTATCATGGTCTGTTCGTATCTATCTATCATGGTCTGTTCGTATCTATCTATCATGGTCTGTTCGTATCTATCTATCTATCTATCTATCATGGTCTGTTCGTATCTATCTATCATGGTCTGTTCGTATCTATCTATCATGGTCTGTTCGTATCTATCTATCATGGTCTGTTCGTATCTATCTATCATGGTCTGTTCGTATCTATCTATCATGGTCTGTTCGTATCTATCTATCATGGTCTGTTCGTATCTATCTATCATGGTCTGTTCGTATCTATCTATCATGGTCTGTTCGTATCTATCTATCATGGTCTGTTCGTATCTATCTATCATGGTCTGTTCGTATCTATCTATCATGGTCTGTTCGTATCTATCTATCTATCTATCATGGTCTGTTCGTATCTATCTATCTATCTATCATGGTCTGTTCGTATCTATCTATCCATCCATCTATCTGTGTGTGTGTGTGTGTGTATCTGTCTCTTGAATCTATTTTTCCTGCACGAATATCTCTACCATGTCTTTCCCTAGTGTATGTTGTATGTAGTAAGTAAAACACTGCTATAATATCAAATGTATCTGTCTATTTCGACTAAGCCATTTTTTTTGGTGTGTTTCTTTCTATTTTTTCCCCCCTGCGTGTCAAGGAACTGAAGTGTATTGTGATGTTCTTCCTCCCCTGTTACTCCTGACTTGTTTGCGTTGAATTACCTCCCTTTATCAATAAACAATTGACTTCAAACAGAAATTAAAAACGAAACTTTCCACTCTTGACACCTTTTTTTATTTATTAATTGAAAATCGTTTGTCTTAGATTTCTCACCAATCATTTTTATTGTAGTAAATTCTATCTTAAAATATTTCCTCCCGGTGCAATAGTAAGCTAAGAATTGTAAGGAATTTATTTTTTTAAGTATTGTTTTTAAAATGTACGTCGTATTCTCGTGAACATTCTTGGTGGGCCAAACATGTTTTAGTTCTTTCTCTCTCTCCTTTTCTGAAGAAAAGGAGATTTATTTAATTGAATTAAATTTAAAAAAACAAAAAACAACACATTTTCTATCATTCTAACGTATATTTCCCCAAAAAAACAATTTAATAAATCACTTTAGCTGATTGGTTGATTTTGTTTTGCACCAAATGGGTTTATGCTGAAATAAATCGAAATATTTTGAATGCAATTGTATACCATCACAATTCAAAATGTATTGTTGGTAATTTGTTTGGTAATTTTTCCTATAAATGTATTGCTGTCATTTTTACAAAAAAAAAAATTATTTTTATACTTTCGTAGTGTTTTTATTTTTTATTTATTTATTTTTTTGGTGGCGGGGCTGATTCACTTTGCTCATAGCTGTGACTCTAACAGGTGCTTCCACCCCGTCTCAGGGTGAACATGGGAACAACAACAATAATTAAGAGGTGGTTCCACGCTCCTGAAAACTGCCAATTCTCTTGCTGCCGGATGTAGTTTATCGTCATACACAGGACTTTAAATCACTTTTTACTAGGCATGATGGTCATTTTTATTTTATGTATGTGCAAGTTCATTGGTATTCATTCAAACATGCTTGATTAGAATGACTTCTAAAGAGAACTCTAGAATAAAATAATATACCATATGCATCAAAGTTTGTGTGTGGTGTATTTCAGCAGCAATAATTCTTTCAAACATGTCTGGTTAAATATCAACAATTTCTGTCTGTCAATTTTTTATTAAATTTTTCAAATTTCCAGTTTAGTTATTTTATGTTATCGGTAAATTTGCCAATTTTTATTTTATACTATTTTTTTCTGAGTATTTTTGAATGGTACTACATTCTTTCTCAAGGATTTTTCTGTGTATATATAGTTAAAAAACATCAATCAGCTAAGTAACAAATTTTATTTGTATTAATATATATGTATATATCACAATATCAAATCCATAAGTGGTAAAGATAATCCAAACAGGTCTTAATATAAAATATTAAAAAGAGGAGGCAGTTGTCTGTCTAAAATAAATTATTACTGAACACATTAATGATATATCGAGCGTTTCCTTTGATTGATATATATATATATATATATATATATATATATATATATATATTATCTCCAAATAAGAGAAACAACAGATGAAGTAAGATTCCACTGTTTGTAGCATTTACTTTTTAAAAAGAGTGCTCAATACAAAGTAGAGCAATGTATTATCATTTTATTCTTTTAGAACAAAAACCTGTTGAAATTGCTGCACAATATCTACATTGTGCCTCTTCAGGCGATGATAAGGCTTTCAAAATTTTTTTTCATGTTAATGTAAAAAAATAAATGTAGAAAGTTCTCTATCATGACTTACCATCGCCTGCAGAGGCACAATGTAGTGCCAAAATACGAAAGCTATTGTGTAGCAATTTCAAGATGTTTTTGTTCTAATATAATATAATAATATATAGTGTGTGTGTGTGTGTGTGTGTGTGTTTTCTTAACTCTTCTTTTATAAAGACTTGTAGTGAAATAATGAGTACAAAACAGTTAATCCATTGTGTATGCTGCCATTACTGTACAAAATCAATGGTATTTTAATCCAAAT
>OZ038514.1:17578742-17591242 GCA_964036315.1 Acanthosepion esculentum
CGCCCTGTGCTGGCTCGGAGTGCAGTCTCTGTTTGCCTCCCCCCCTGTGCTGGCTCGGAGTGCAGTCTCTGTTTGTCCCCCCCCCCCGTGCTGGCTCGGAGTGCAGTCTCTGTTGCCCCCCCCCCCCGTGCTGGCTCAGAGTGCAGTCTCTGTTTGCCCCCCCCCCGTGCTGGCTCAGAGTGCAGTCTCTGCCCCCCCCGCTGGCTCGGAGAGCAGTCTCTGTTTGCCCCCCCCCATGCTGGCTCGGAGTGCAGTCTCTGTTTGCCCCCCCCCCTGCTGCCTTGGAGTGCAGTCTCTGTTTGCCCCCCTGTGCTGGCTCGGAGTGCAGTCTCTGTTTGCCCCATGTCCTAAGTGAAAGATATTCACTGTTTCACATAAAAAAAGCACTTTTTGCTTTCTCCTTGACAGATCTGAATTGCCAGCATCACTAACATTGCACTTGAGATATATTCTTACACAGAACTTATGAATTCTCTAATTTTGGAATGGACCGGGTAATTGATGTTCATCTTGTATAACACTGGGAGCCATTTGAGGTAGAGTGTTACAGAATAAGAGAGAGTTTATGAGGGAAAGATAATTGTTAACTCTAGACTTGTACAGGTTAAGATTGTAGACAATCGGGAAGCATCCACTTGGGAGTTAGTTCCACAAAGCAGTAGCTCATGGGAAGAAGCTGCTTGAGTGGAACTTATGTCTCACCAATGGAATATGAAGAGAATGAGGGTGGTTCATTACAATGATTATAGCATGACAGGTTTTAGCCATGAAGATTAGAACTGGTGGAACTAAGGAATATACAAGGTAACCAAAAAAGTTCTGTCCGTTTTTTGATTAGTCATTGAATGAAGTTGAAATATATACGAAATGCGTGTAGCAATTGTTTTCAAATTCGAACAACCGGAAGTAGGAACATCAGACGTTATAAAAAACACGTGCACCGTGCCCAGCTATCATTTATAAGCCAGACAGCCGTGAGAAGGATGGAAGTGTCTAGAGATCTCGTTCGGGGCTGTTTGCTTTACACTTCAAAGTGGGCTTATCAGCAGCTGCATCAAGTCGCCGCATATGTCAAGCGTTTGGGGATAGTGCTGTGGGTGAACATACTGCAAGGCGTTGGTTTTGAAAATTCAAGTCGGGAGATTTGTCTTTCAATGATGAGCCTCACAGTGGATGACCTGAGGTCTTGAATGACGGAGTCCTGAAGGCGGCCATTGAAGAGGACAGTAGTTTAATGTGTTGTGAACTTGCAAGACAGTTCAACGTTTCTGATGAAACAGTTAGACTTCACCTGCACCGCCTAGGTAAGACGTACAAACTGAGCAAGTGGGTTCCGCAAACGCTGTTCGAGCTCCACAAGGGACAACGAGTGGCAGCCTGCGTATCGCTTCTTTCTCGTCACTGTACTGCATCCTTATTCAATTGAGTGCTTACCAGTGATGAAAAGTGGGTTCTGTACAAAACTCCCAAGCGTTCCAGACATTGGTTGTCTCCTCAGGATGCTGTCCCTCACACCGCAAGACCGCCTATGCACCCACGCAAGATTATGCTTTGTGTCTGGTGGACAGGTCATCAAGTGGTTCATTATGAACTGCTACCAATGGGCCAAATGGTGTGCAACAGGCATTGCGCCAGAAGGAGCCAGCACTGGTGAATCGCAAAGGTGTGCTTTTCCTCCATGACAACGCCATGCCGCACAAGTGGTCAGGGATACCATACAGCAACTTGGGTGGGAGACTTTATGCCATCCAACTTATTCACCTGACCTTGCGCCATCTGATTACCATCTCTTCCACTCTCTGGATAATCATCTTCATGTCAACCCCCTCCCCCCCGGAGTTCTACTGCAAGGGCAAGGGCATTGAACAGCTGGAGACACATTGGCAGAAGGTGCTGGATGCCGATGGTGATTACTTCGAAGACTAAATATAATTTACACATACTGTGAAGTGTTTTTTTTTTTTTTTTCCTTTAAAAACGGACAGAACTTTTTTGGTTACCTTTTAGTTAGTCTGAGGACTTTCTATGTAAATAGCAATAGTGACATTTTGTTTGGAAGAAAGGGGTTGTAGAGTGGAAAATAATTTGTCACCCACAAGGATGCGAAGACACTTAAAAGTGAAAAATGAACAGCTCCTGCCAATATATGACCGGATCTGACCCTTGTAAGGTGAAGAGGGACCACTGTAATCATTGTAGAACTTACTCCTTTTATAATCCTCTTGTTGCCCCGTATCACCAGTATCAAAGCCAAAACCAAACACACCCTCATGTTGCTTATAAGGACATGACAATATTCAAATAATTCAATCATATCAATATTTAAGTAACAACTGAAAATGTTTATTTGTGATTAAATTGCTACACCTTCAAATTAAGAGCAATGACTCCTGCAGATGTTGGTTGGTCTGTGGGGATAACATCAGCAAGATACAAAATGTTTGGATTTTTAACTGAGCAACAAAATAAAATAACATTAGATGTCTCAAAGAATCAGCACATATGCTAGGGTATAAGGATCTCCTTAGTAGGCCTAGTATAGAAATAAATACAATATGGGAGCCACTAACAAAGAAAGACAAATGGCAGCAAGTCTTCAGCAACAGCAGCAGCTGTAACAAAAGAAAAGTGTCGGTGAGTGCAATCAAGCATGATAAGCGGGAGCAGTACTCATCAGCAGGTAGGTTAGGTTTAAGGCTCCAAGTTCTCCACAGAGAATTGTCCTATATGGGAATAGCCTAGTGGTTGGTGAATTTGGTGACATAGTAATTGTAAGTTCAATCCCTGGGCTAATTAGTGTGTACTTGAAATCAGTGAAAACAGGGCGAGTGGAAACTGAGCCGTGCTAAAAATAAGAACTAGATGATATCCCTAGGCATGGGTCATGGTACAAGAGCAGTAGAATGAATAAAGGGTTTAGTTTGGAATTTCCTGTAGGTTACCTGGATTGATATACCTCTGATAAAGGACAGGGAGCACAATGACAGAAGCATTGTGATAACAACAACAAAGATGAAGATAATTGTCTGAATGTAAATAGTGTAAATAAAATAAAACCATGTTTTCGTCTACAACTCTTTTGTCGTAAAGTGTAATCATTCATTAAGTGTAACTGAAAGATTTTGTCATAGAGATATAGATTTTGTAGAAAAGCAATTACTTGCTTTTAATGCCACCATGTCTCCTCACCCCCTACTGACCCTTTTTTTTTACCACCACTCCCTGGGTCTCTGCTGTTCTCCATGGAGATAACATTTACTTCGGGAATACCAGCTATAAACATATTCACAAAAGCGATATTTTTAACCTATTTAATAAATGCTACGTGTGATATCACTGATTATATAAACAGGGTTGTAGATATTTATTAAGTTTAGATTATCATACCATTTACTCAAATATAACAATGAAGTAGGAAGATTGTATTGCATCTCTTGGTATTAGGTATATTGTAAATTCAAAACGACTAATCTTACACTGCATTTCAGCTTTCTTTCGATGCCATTAGACCAAGCGTCATCAGGGGAAAGGAAAACTATGGAGGATGATAAGTGACATAAATTTTTTGCATGTTGTTAAACAAATAGTGAATTAATGTTATTATTATTAGTATTGATATTATTATCGTTTTCTATGTCACTATCAGGATGGAGACAAAGGATATTGCTTACCACACAGACATCGGAAGGAGGCACGGTGGAGTAATGGATAACGGCTCGGACTGAGGAATCGTAGAACCGAGTTCGAATTCCAGTCGAATCCGTCACATTCACTTACGTGCTAACACCCTTGGGAAAGGTGTGAATCCTCTTCTTCTCCCTCCAGCTATGGGTAAATAGCAGAACAGACTGGGTTCTATAGACTTGGATGGCAATTGGTCTACTGCAGAAAGGAATGGCAACCTACTGCGGGGAAAAAATCTGCCTCGTCAGTCATGTATCGAAAGATACATGATCACCTAAGCATGTATCACGCGTGGCAAATAACTGAACTGAACCTTGTCAATTCTATTTAATAAAACTTGTTTGGATATATACATATCGATAAGTTTTCCTTTTATCTTTATTCACACACACACACACACACACACACACACACACGTATATAAGGGAAGGGTTTATGGTTTTGTTCCAACGAGAGAAGAGTGTATATTTTAAAGAGAAAAAGTTGCAAACGTTTTTTTATTATAATATGTTTTTTTTTAATATAGAATAAAATCTATTTTTTTATTATAATATGTTTTTTTTTAATATAGAATAAAATCTATTTTTTTATTATAATATGTTTTTTTTTAATATAGAATAAAATCTATTTTTTTATTATAATATGTTTTTTTTTAATATAGAATAAAATCTATTTTTTTATTATAATATGTTTTTTTTTAATATAGAATAAAATCTATTTTTTTATTATAATATGTTTTTTTTTAATATAGAATAAAATCTATTTTTTTATTATAATATGTTTTTTTTTAATATAGAATAAAATCTATTTTTTTATTATAATATGTTTTTTTTTAATATAGAATAAAATCTATTTTTTTATTATAATATGTTTTTTTTTAATATAGAATAAAATCTATTTTTTTATTATAATATGTTTTTTTTTAATATAGAATAAAATCTATTTTTTTATTATAATATGTTTTTTTTTAATATAGAATAAAATCTATTTTTTTATTATAATATGTTTTTTTTTAATATAGAATAAAATCTATTTTTTTATTATAATATGTTTTTTTTTAATATAGAATAAAATCTATTTTTTTATTATAATATGTTTTTTTTTAATATAGAATAAAATCTATTTTTTTATTATAATATGTTTTTTTTTAATATAGAATAAAATCTATTTTTTTATTATAATATGTTTTTTTTTAATATAGAATAAAATCTATTTTTTTATTATAATATGTTTTTTTTTAATATAGAATAAAATCTATTTTTTTATTATAATATGTTTTTTTTTAATATAGAATAAAATCTATTTTTTTATTATAATATGTTTTTTTTTAATATAGAATAAAATCTATTTTTTTATTATAATATGTTTTTTTTTAATATAGAATAAAATCTATTTTTTTATTATAATATGTTTTTTTTTAATATAGAATAAAATCTATTTTTTTATTATAATATGTTTTTTTTTAATATAGAATAAAATCTATTTTTTTATTATAATATGTTTTTTTTTAATATAGAATAAAATCTATTTTTTTATTATAATATGTTTTTTTTTAATATAGAATAAAATCTATTTTTTTATTATAATATGTTTTTTTTTAATATAGAATAAAATCTATTTTTTTATTATAATATGTTTTTTTTTAATATAGAATAAAATCTATTTTTTTATTATAATATGTTTTTTTTTAATATAGAATAAAATCTAAATTAAAATAAAAAATGTTTGGAGCTTTTTCTCTCCTTAAAATATATTAAAGGATTAATGCAAATGAAATTTGTCGCTTAGCTTATTGATGCCATATTCAGCAACTTGACTCTAGAATTTCATAGATGAACCTTTTTGTGGTCATTCAGTCCACTCATCAGGAGGTTTAAAGCAACTGAGTACAGTTTTTCTCATTTTTCATTATCTTTATGCTAAGGTTGATTAAATTAATTTATGCACTAGTTATTGGTGTTAGGTTGATCTTTTTTTTTCTCTTTTTGTGTATGTTTGATTAAATCTTATCTTCTGATATCGTAACATAGCAACAACAGACAGGTTTGTCAGAGGCTACACAATGACAGAATTGTTTGTTTTACATTCGAGTTGAAAACTAGCAATCTGACAAAAAGATCAATGTTTGACCCATATAAGTATTGATGTGTAATAAAACTGATTATTTTTAAGCCAATATTTTTATTTCCTCTATCTTTTACTCTCTTGAAATTGTGTGTGTGTGTATATTGTGGCCAAGTT
The DNA here is from genome assembly GCA_964036315.1 of Acanthosepion esculentum. Lineage (NCBI taxonomy): Eukaryota > Metazoa > Mollusca > Cephalopoda > Sepiida > Sepiidae > Acanthosepion > Acanthosepion esculentum. Next base: position 17,584,668 of record OZ038514.1, read on the forward strand.
GTTAGAAAGTTTACCTTCAGATCATGAGACCTGGGTTCAAATCTCACAGTGGTTGATTTGTCAGTAAGGTGACTTCTTGATGTTATTTTTCTGGAGAGTCGATGCCAGCATGTGGCACGTTTTGTAAAGTGTCTGAAAACCAAACTGCAAGTTGACACAAGCCTTGTAAGTGAAATTAGGTAGCTGCAATTGTTTAAAAACTGTTGATGGTTGTCTGAGCATAAAGTAACAAGTCATCATGATTGAGAGTTTGAGTGTATTGGCAATATGAAATTGTGTTCTCTCTCAGAATCTGTAACAACGGTCTACTCAGGATAGTTGCAGTATAAAACACAAATGTGCCTGAGCAGGTGTCTGCGGCAGGGATTGGCTAGCTGCTCTAGTAGAGGCGTGTGTTTGGAAAACAAATGTAGCCAGTCATTAAATACATACACGGGCATATATTATTTATTATCATGTTACAATCTCTCTTTCATTTTGTATTTGTCTCTCTCTCGTATCTCTTACAATTTCTGTTTGCTCTTTTTATATTTCTAAATATTTTATTTTTCTCTCTGATACCTTTTACGATCTCTCTCTCTCTCTCTCTCTCTCTCTGCTCTTTCATTTTGTATTTCTCTCTCTCTCTCTCTCTCATATCTCTTACAATCTCTTTGTTTTTTCATTTCATATTTCTCTCTCTCTCTCATATCTCTTACAATCTCTTTGTTTTTTCATTTCATATTTGTCTCTCTCTCTTCGTATCTCTTACGATCTTTTTTCAGCTTACTCTCACTGTGCTTTAATATCTCAGTCTCTCTCTCTCTTTTAATGATCTCTCCCTTTTACTGTAGTTAGCCTCTCTCTCTTTGTTTTTATACCCCTACTTAGTCTTTCTGAAGTGAACTTTCTTTATTCTAAAACGCTTTTCTGTTACAGTTTCTCTTTAGTGGTCTCTATCACTCTCTCTAATTGCAAAAGTTCCAAGCAATTTTCATTAAAAAAAAAATTAAAAAAAACCCAAAATCTAAATTCAAGGTTTCTGGGGACTTTTACATGTATCTTATTTGCTGATTAATAGCAACATTATTCTTATTTTTGACAAATAAGGAAATCTTGTTTATCAAACGTCTGTTTAGTTTTTAAGAAAAACAGGTGGTTGAATACTGTTTTGTGTGAGTGTATGTAACCCCCCCCACACACACACACGCACACACACATGGGTGCTGAAAAATTCAGCCAATTAAAAAAGCTCTGGTACGTCATTTAGTCAAATTTTAGGAAATAGGTTAGGTCAAGAACTTTGAGCACTCCCTTCTGTGTGGTGTGGTGTTATGCTATGGGTTAACTAGGAAGACTAAAAAACTATTATTAATTTTTAAAAAGTGTGTACAAAATATTTAAATATCGGCATTAAATAACCCATAGAAGTGTTGATATGCCACTAAACAAAAACAATCAAAACCACTATATATTATGCACCCACCAAAGAAAAACAATTGAAAAATACAAAATCTTTCTTGAAGCTTTTATTTTAGTTTTAAAGATAATAGATTAAATTTACTATTTCCAATAAGTAAAATACTTGCTGTATTTCAAACTGAATTTAAATTGATTGGAACGATTTTTTAAAATTTATTATAAGTAAAAAAAAACACTAAAATTGTCTGTATTGACAAGTCTATCAGAACAATTCTCTTTAGTAAAAAAAAGTCTTTCAAAAATAAAATATTAGGTTGGTGCAAAAATAATGTCGTTTTCTCACATGAAGTTGAACGTCAAAAAACGACATTATTTTTGCACCAACCTAATATATTTTTTCTGAAACTTTGAGGATGATGAGCTGATTTAAAGTTTCTGTTTAACTAATAAAACAAATTTAAAAAATAAGACACCTACTCTAAGCAGAAAGGTATCATTCTATGTATTAAAGTTTAACTTATGCATATATTTTGATAAAGTACAAGGAGTACCTAACCCTGCAGGACAGTGAATAAAAAAAAAAAAATTTAATTTCCTTACGGTCATTTATGAATTATCACAGTAACTTGATACATAGATAATAAAGGGACTTCAATCTTATTTAAAATAATAACTAATGAATGAGTTTTTTACTGTGTAAAATAAATTTCTCACAACTAAAAAAATTTAATAATTTTTAAAAAGAATCAAAAAGTGTTTTAATTTGGTTAAAAGACAAAAAGTAAAAGTGCAACACAAAGACATATCCCTTGAATTTTTTTTTTTTTTTTTTAAATATTATGAAGTTGATAATGCTGATCTCCAACTTGGTCATTTTTTTATAAGATAATTATAAACTTTTTTAATTACAAAGCATTAAAATAAAAAATAAAAGTTATTTAAATCTTCATAAGGATGAGAACAACTGTAAATGTGTATTTTTTGCATGGGATAGATTTTTTTTTAATGTTTTTTAAAGTTATTTATTAGATGAAATACTACTAGTTTTATTTTTATATTAAAACAAATCATGTTAAAAGTGGAGAAAAAAAAACTATAGCTTAATGATAATCATACCAGATAAAAATGGGATTAAAGATACTCATTAACTTTTTTATACACTTACTTAAAATTTGCATCTCGTTTGGCTCCGAGGAGGAATAAATGAGAAAAAAAAGGTCAAAATATTTTAAATGTCATACACAGGAAAATTCAATTATGCCAAAGAAAAATATTAAAATAAAATTAAATGCAATTTTTGTTGGAAATCAAATTTTGCGATTTTTAAATACAAGCTTTTGTGGGAAAAAACTTTTTATCAGGAAACTTCAAATAACAGTTTGTTTATTTTTTTAAGTATATAAAGTTGAAAATCTATTTCGTAAACTTTAGAAATATATGAATTTTGTAGAAACAAATTTAAGTTTCATAAAAAAAATATTTACTTTTTTTTTTAAGTCTCTGTTATTGAAACAAAGATTTATGATATCTTTGTTTATGTAGTATGCTACGTAAGCAAAAATAAATCTTTTCAATAACCAAGATTAAAAAATGATTTTATGGATTAAAAAAACTATTATAAAAACAAATTGTTCTAATTTAACTGCCTCAACACAAGGTCAATTTTTTATGTAAAGAAATCAAATGTGACATTGGCAGGAATTCTATAAAATTATTTTTGTTTCTTTTTTATAAATTAAAAAAAAAAATAATAAAGCGATCCCAACATAACAACAACATGAATTCATTTTGTGTTTATATTACATAATTTTGATTATAATTATTAAGTTAATAATTTATAATATTAAATGGGTGAATTAACAATGTTGAAAAAGAAATTAAAAATTTTATTTTGAACTGAAATAGACTTTAAACTTGAGAACTTTATGGAAAGTTTGAGAACTAAGTAGGAACTTGTCTATTTCATTTTCTTTTCTTTTTTTTAACATGAGTAAATAAATTTACATCATACTTAGGTTTTTTTATGAATTACAGATTTTAGTTTTACTTAAAATCAACAAATATTTATATCTTTTTATCATTAGTACCAGGAATGGAAAATTAAGTTTTAAACAAAAAAAAAATTCACAGAATAGTTTGGGAATGGGAAATTAAATTAAAAATTCTCCAATTCCACTGCTGATTCGATACCCCTGTGTATGGTCTGGCACAAGGCCATCTTTTCGTAGGCCAGCTCTGCAACGCTATCGGGTCCACAACACCCCCAAAGTGTTCCAATATTTCAGTTTCTCGATTCTGATTAATTGTCCCATCACTAAATATTACCAATAAATTTTAACTTTATTATAGTTACAATTCTTATTTTCTGATAATGTTGTGCTTGAACATCTGTATTTACAAAAATTAACATGTTTAAACACAAAGTAAATTCAAAATTATTTTAAAAATATTGTGGGGCATTGAATTGTAGTAAACTTTTCCATATATGATTAAATCATTATTAATAGTAAGTCTTGAAAGTTTCATTAAAATCTGACAATTATCAAGAATTTTCAAATCATTATGAATCAATAGCTGCATTTACTGTTAAGAATGTTGATTCATTGTGTCACCCCAGAAAAAATTTTTCTCATCAGAATCCATTTGCACATTTATAAATTTATAAATCTACCATTCATACGTGCATTGAGTACTACTGGCATATCTGGTCTGATGCTACTGCTGTACATCTCGCGATTCTTGACAAAATCTAAAGAAGGGTCTATAATGTAAGCCATCCTAATCTGGCATCTCAACTTCACTCACTATCTCACCGATATGATGTATCTTCCCTCTATCTTTTCTACAAATATTTTCATGGCAACTGTACTGATGAGCTTTTTTCCTTATTGGCTCTATTGCATGAATTTAAGCATGATACTAGATTGGAAATTAAGTCTCACTGTTTGACTGCTGAACGAGCTAGATGCAACCACTGCTTCTATTTCAACAGTTTCTTATCTTGCCCTTCTCACCTGTGGAACTCTCTTCTGATTTCTGGGGTGAATTGATTTAAAAAAATATCCTAGTACCTGTCACTTTGCTTATGGCTAGATGATCAGATTTCAAATACAAATTCAAAAGGAAGTTTCTTGTTGAATTTTTAGGTCTGAGGAGTTGGATCTTTATTAGGAACCCAATGAAATAAATTATAACCATGAAATATTAGTGTTTGAGCCTTTTATATATATATATATATATATATATATATATATATATATATATATATATATCTCCATGATACCTTGACTTTGTGTTTAAGTGGAGTACTAGATTAGTGGTAATGTCTCCTCATTTTACTGTTGAAATGCCTAGATGTGACTGTAAGTTCTATGCTAGCAGTTTCTTCTATTGCACATATCACTTGTGGAACCCTCTTCTCGCTTTTTGTGTCCCATTCAGATTTGATCTTCAAAAATTTAAATGCAATATCAATTGTTATCTGCTGTTTTAATTCCTGTTTTTTTATTGTTCTTTTTACTAATGTTTTGTTTTTCTAATATTCTTTCACACTCAGTAACCCTCTGTGTCTTAGTGTCTTTATTCCTTTGCTTGGGGTGAAATGCCTAATATATATATATATATATATATATATATATATAATAGAAATTGTTAGGAGGATTTGATAATTATAATTAAGTAATTCATTGAGTCCAGTGCTTTCTGCATTCTGATGAGGTTTCTTTCAGACTCAATGAATTACTTAATTATAATATATATATATATATATATATATATATATAATAATTACAATATGTTATCATTTATCATAAAAATGTCCTGTTTGTTGGAAATCCATTTCTGTAGTTCTCAGGCAAACTGTCTGATCCGTTCATTGGACCTATTAGCCTTTTACTTCATTTTGTCAAAATACTAGACACTCTAACTAACTCTGAATTGGTTCAGAATTTCACCTTACAGGGTCTTCGTTCAGATAAGCAACATGGCTTTTGCTTCTCTAGGTCACCTGCTCATGTGTTAACAATTACGGCAGAAAGAGTCTATCAAGCTTTAGATAGTAATGGTGGCATTTTGGATGTCTCAAAGACATTTGACAGAGTTTGGTGTACTGGTCTTATTCACAAGTTGAAAGATAGTATTTTTGAAGTGATTTAGTCATCAAATTGTGAAATGGAAGTTGTCTTGAATGGCCACTCTTCTAGATCTTTTTGTATTAATGCAGGTGTTCCCTGGGGCTCTATCCTTGGACCTATGTTCCTAATTTTCATAAATGACCCACCTGATGTCATCAGTTCTCAGCTTGGTGTCTATGTTGTCACAACTATTTACTCCTGTCTTAATAGTAAGTCTGATTGGTTCGATAAGGTCGAATTGTCAGCTGATCTAAAAAATGTGAAGTCTGTTGTTAAATGGGGCAAGGATTCTTTTTACTTTCCATCAGCACGATTCATTCTAACCTCCAGGAGAGTGACCCATTCGGCTTTTGGGGATTAACGTTTTCCACTGACATGAAGTGGAAAGAGTGTATTGAATGAATTGCTCGATCTGAAGCTAGGAAAGTTGGTTCACTGTGTCAAGCTAGATAATTTTTCTTGCCAGAATCTATCTTACATATTTATAAGTCTACAATTTGTCCTTGGCTTGAATATTGCTGTCACATCTGGTCTGGTGCTCTTAATATATATTTAGAGATTCTTGATAAAATCCAAAGAAGAATCTGCAATGTTATTGGTCTAGACCTGACTTCTCAGTCATTTTCCCACTGTCATAACATAGCTTCTCTGTGCTTTTTCTATAAATATTTTCATGGTAATTGTTCTGATTATCTTTCCTCTATAGTACCTCGCCTGAATTTAAGTGCAATATGAGATTAAATTGCAAGGTCTCATCATTCTACAGTTGAAATGGCTAGATGGAACTGTAAATTATATACTAACAGTTTCTTCTATCACACTTTTCGTTTGTGGAACTCTTTTCTGGCTTCTTGATTTCCAGTCAACTTTGATCTTCAAAAATTTAAATGCAATGTCAATCATTATCTTCTGTCATCTTGATTCTTGTTCTTTTATTGTTATCTCCTTAATAGTATATTTTTCTCATATTCTCTAACACTCAGTAACCCCCTTGCATCTTAGTGGCTATATTGCCTGGTTTGGGTTGAAATAACTAAAAAA
>OZ038514.1:17596242-17621242 GCA_964036315.1 Acanthosepion esculentum
ATATGTATAGATGTGGATATATGTTTGTATATATGTATAGATGTGGATATATGTTTGTATATATGTATAGATGTGGATATATGTTTGTATATATGTATAGATGTGGATATATGTTTGTATATATGTATAGATGTGGATATATGTTTGTATATATGTATAGATATATAGATGTGGATATATGTTTGTATATATGTATAGATATATATATATATATATGTATGTATAGATATATAGATGTGTACATGTTTATATATATATATATATATATATATATATATGTATGTATAGATATATAGATGTGTACATGTTTATATATATATATATATATGTATGTATAGATATATAGATGTGTACATGTTTATATATATATATATATGTATGTATAGATATATAGATGTGTACATGTTTATATATATATATATATGTATGTATAGATATATAGATGTGTACATGTTTATATATATATATATATATGTATGTATAGATATATAGATGTGTACATGTTTGTATATATATATATATATATATATATATATATATATATATGTATGTATAGATATGTCCTCATCTTTGTCGCCAAGGTAAGGCTTCAAGAACACCAGAAAGCTGTAACGCGAGGGGAAGTAGAAAAATCAGGCGTGGCTGACCACATATGGAGAGAAAAAGGGAGATCACCGTCCCCTGTGGGATCATAGACAGGGAACACCACTGGAAAATTCGTAAACTTAAAGAATCAGCACATATGCTAGGCCACAAAAATCTCCTGAGTCGACCAAGCATAGAAATAAATACAATATGGGAACCAGTAATAAGGAGTGCCAGAGAAAAGCAATGATAACAAAGTTGCAATATGAGCTCTGGTAAAAACAAGAAATGATAACAGCAAAAATTGCAATATGAGCACTGGTAAAAAATGGTTGCTGAAAACATTAGGTTTATAATACCCAGAAATTCATACCCAGATGTCCTCAAGGACACATGGATAAAGGCATTGGTTAGATCCAGTGACAGACCCAAAGAGTGTGAGTTCAATACCCGGTTAAAGCAGTGGAGAACTTTCAGAGGGAAAATTAGCAGGAGATAACTGATAACTGACATCCATCAAACATGGCACATGGAACTAGAACAGTCTACCCCAGTGATCGAAATAAAGGGTTCAGTTCGAAATTCCAACCACCTGAAGAAGGCCGGAGCGTACAACGGCCGAAACGTTGTGACAAATATGACGACAAAGATGAGGACAATAGTTCGACTAAGGTAAATACTTTGATGAAATTAATATAATGAATATTATCAATGATAACACTTTTAATGTGCATAACAGCCCTTTATGTAATGACAATAGGTATTTGACAGTTGCTCTAAAGCCTAAGGTAATATGAGTTGCCAGGTAGCTAATTTTGGCTATCGTGAATTTCAAACCTACATATGGCATATAAGACGGAGGGGAATTTTAAAAGCCATTTTTAGTAAAAAAAAAAAAATTTAAAAAAAGTGTGCCTTATATGTTGTCAAATACAGTAGTTCATTTTTTTATTTTAATTCTTATTATTCATTAATATTTATGATGAATCATTTAACAATGTATGAGGTTTATCTGAAAAATAATGGGATTGAGTTTCTTCTTCAATGTGAGAGGCACTGTCCACAGTAAGTTCTTGCCACATGGACAGACGATCAATCAACAAATTTACAAAGAAATCCTGCAGCATTTTGCGACTTTGAAGGCATGGAGGTCATTAAGTGGGCTGTAATGACAGATCTGAGGAGCATCCAAGAAGAATCCTTCCATCAGTTTATAGAAGCATGGCAGAGAAGGATGGAAAAGTGCATTAGGGATTACTTTGAAGGGGAAACCATGTAGTTTGTTGTTTAGAATTTAAATAAATTGTTTGTGACACCAGTCCCATTACTTTTCAGACAAACTTTGTATTCCCCTTCATTGTTTATGACCTCCTGCCAACAATTCACAAATTGTTCAGTGCCTTGATGATAGAAATCATAAGGTTTTGAATCAAAAAATTAAAGCCATATTTTATGCTTCACATTGTTGTAGAATGAAACACCCCTCAAATTACAACTGTAAAAGGTGGTAGTCTGATGTGGGTAAATCAGAATATGGTACATATGGCAGGACTTCCCAACTGAGTTCTTACTTTGTATCCACAAGTAGCTTAGTGTCAAGTGAGTAAACTTACGACAATGAAGGAGTGCCGGAGTTTGTTTCTCTCTATCAATGCATGTTGCACCCATGCACTGTGTTTGTGGACCTTTTCCCATTGAAATGACAAGTGACAGAAACCTGAGAGATAACCATCTTCTGACCCAATTCCATAGGGGTCTGGCACAGTTCATCTTTAATCAACCCATTCAATTGGTTCTCATCAAACTGAAAAAGGTTGCCAGAACTTGGAGAATCTGCGAGTTTGAACATCCCCTCTTTTCCCCCTCCTTGAAACAGGAAAACCATTTCTGTGCAATTTTGTTGATAATGAAGTCATCTCTGTGTGCACAGCACAAATGTCTCTAGCAACTTTGGCTTTGTGACCTTGATTAAAAGCAAAGAGATGTTGAATATGCTCATCCTTGTCTACTTGGCATTACATCTCAAAGGGGTGAAATAAAATTTTAATAATGTTAGGCAACAGTTTTACAGGAGGACCAGAGTTGTTTCTGAGAAGCAAAATAATACTACAAAAGATTATTCTTTGAGATAATTTGCAGAACATCAAACAAAAAAAAAATGACCAAATATATGTAACACCCTAATATAAACTATATCATAGTCAGATCAAACTAAACTTGGATTGATGCTGCCATATCTGGGCTAGAGCAACACAATCCTCACTTTTCACCTTCAGAAAGTTCAAAAGCATTTGGGCCAGAATTAAGAATATAATCCCAACCACCAACTCTATAACAGCTACTACTATTTCTATGATACATGATCATTAAAGAGAGCTTGGAGAATTTGACACTCACAAGGACATTGAAGGCAAGTCAAGTAGAGGGAAAGGGTTAGTAATAAGCTTGAGCAAATGAATTACAGAACATGAACAGGTAGCAATAGTAATGAGGCAAACATTGCTAAGAGCAAAAAAGGAAATGAAGTTGTGGAGGTCCATGATCGTTCCATGTCCTGAAAGACATGGCACGTAAATAAGATTGTCTTAGGATCTGTACATAGCATAGCAGCCATTGGCATGGAAAAGCCTGAATTTGCCTTGTCTGTAGGTTAAATACTACGGTAGACTAGGCTCTCTAGCAATGGGTGGCAAACTTTGTAAAAGAAATAAAATTTGGAATTCCATAGAGAAGGAATGGGGAAGTCATAACAATTCACAAATAATAATGAAAAGATCATGACTGCCTATGCCCCAAAGTGACATGACATTTAAAAAACAATGAAAGATGGTCTTTGTTTCAAACAAAAAATAAAACTTTCCATATAAAAATTTTACATGTTAAAACTGTCTGTATAAAAAATATTAAATGTTAAAACTCATCATATAAAAAATATTAAATGTTAAAACTCATCATATAAAAAATATTAAATGTTAAAACTCATCATATAAAAAATATTAAATGTTAAAACTCATCATATAAAAATATTAAATGTTAAAACTTGCCGTATAAAAATATTAAATGTTAAAACTTGCCGTATAAAAATATTAAATGTTAAAACTTGCCGTATAAAAATATTAAATGTTAAAACTCATCATATAAAAAATATTAAATGTTAAAACTTGCCGTATAAAAATATTAAATGTTAAAACTCTCCGTATAAAAAATATTAAATGTTAAAACTCGCCATATAAAAATATTAAATGTCAAAATTGTCCATTATAAAAATGTTAAAACTGTATTAAAAAAATATTAAACATTAAAACTGTATAAAAAGTCTTAGGATTGCATTAAGAAACTAATTTAAACTGAAATTGGTACACCATTTTGGAGTGAAATGTAGATGTTCTCATAGAAAATGTGATGACATTTAAATAATTAAACATAACCTTATTTGTACTTTGTGGAAGGGTGCTTGAGCTGGCATAATACTAATCAGTACTGAAACAGGATTGGTAAACCAGGTTTGAATTTCACTGGAAATCGTTCATGCTGAGCACTAATGCCATTGGGAAAGACAGGGGCTTATTTCTGTGAGCTTTGTCTTGTTGTCTTTTATGCGCCCTTTCCTTTAAGGACGTGGACGATCATGGCCCTCCACAACTTTCTATCTTTTGCAGCTGTTGCCAATTTTTTTTTTTTTTTTTTTACTATCCTTTTCACTCCCTGTTCATTTAGGTAAGTTACTCCTTCTTTCCCTCTGCCCTTCTTTACCCTCAATATGTCCTTGTGAGTGTCAAATTCTCCAAGCTCTCTTTCCTGATCACGTATACTAGAAATTTTAACTCTCTCTTTCTGATCTTATGTTTATGTGTTTCAGATCATAGCTGGATAAGTTGTTTTCAATGGTAGCTGTTATAGAGTTGGTGGATAGGATTATGCGCTTAATTTTGGCACAAATGCTTTTGAACTCTCAAGACTGGAAAGTGAAGATTGTGCAGCTCCAGCCCAGATATGACAGCAATAGTCCATTTTTGGTTTGATCTGGCTCTGATATAGTTTATATTAGGGTATTATATATATTCATTTACGTTTTTTTTCTAATGTTCTACAAATAATCGTGAAGAATAATCTTCTGTAGTATTATTTCAAGCCCACTCTCCACATAATGTGTTTATTCCATTCTCTATTTCTGATTCTAAGTGTTCTTTTATTTCTATTTTCATTAAAACTTCCCTATTGCTCACATGCTCTGTTCATAGTATTCTTAGCATATTTCTATAGAACCACATCTCTGTTGCTTCAAAGCCTCCTCTTCACCTGTGAGGAAATTGTCTAGCATTCACTGCCATTTTAGAGGATTGATATTACAATAGCAGTTCAGTACTCTTTTTTTTTCTTTTTTCGTTTTTTTAATGAATTTTTCATGTTTCATTATACTTTCTTTAGCTTTTTGGTAGGCATCTTTTGCTCACATTGGGTGAGTACTTAGGTAAACCACTCTACCATATTTACTTTATTACCCAGATAGAAATAAGAGTAACAGTATCAATATAGACAGAGGAATGTCACTTGAATGCCACAAACTATTTTATGGATTTGCTAGATAGAAAAAATAGAAAGAAAAATACTTTTGCCCACAAAGACAAAATGTACTTTAAGAAGTCAGAATTGCATAGGAATAGACCTGATGAGATGGAATGCAGGGAAGTGTGATTTCTAAGGTTATTATTTTTTTTAAGGTACTAATTTTTTTTTAATAATATTTAGCAAATGTACTAATATTGTGTATAGTGCACATTTCTCTTGTCAGTCATTTTATGTGAGTGTAAGAAACCGATCATATTTGATGACACATCCACATTTTGCCAAACACACAGACACGGTGAATACAGAGAAATCCTCCAGCATCATTTCATAGAAGTTAAATTCTGTAGACTTATTTTTTTCTCTTCACATTAAATTCTGTTACATTTACAGAACACATTCGGTCCATTTATCAAAGAACTTTTCTTCCCTTCAAACTGACCGCAAACAACTCAACCATAACCAGCAACCAGAAGTGTAGGCTTACTACATTCAGTGGGAGATCAATTTCATTGATTTTCTACAGGGACACAATAATAAAACTTGAATCCAACTGACGATCACCATCAAACAGAGAGAAAGACTTAATCTCTGTTCAAGTGAAACAGGACAGAGAAATCTACTGGCATTTTTTGCACTTGTTCCCAGGTATGACATAGTCAGCTGATACTGACGAATTACCTGATTCACCTGGTTATATCGGTTGCAGCAAACAACTAGTTGTAATTGAGTGCCATGACAAGGAGCTAACCATTCCTCTTATAACACAACTTTTCAGGAATTCTACATGAAATGTATTCCTTGGATATCCTTAGTGTCTCAATAATTCTTTTCTTCAATATTGATTGGTTGACCAAAATTAAGTCACAAGCATGATCAACAACTTCAGGAGTTGACGCTGTTGATTACATCCCAAACCATTCTGCATCTTGGATCTCAACTCTCCATGCTGGAAGTTAGTACGCCATTACTTGATAGTTGAATATGATGATCATATGTCACACAATGTTTGCACCATGCAGTCATAAATTTTCTTTGATGTTTTCTTCAGCTGGGAAAGTCTGAACTGCCGAATCTAAGGAATATAACTTGTCTGAACATTTGCCATGGAAATGGCAATGTACTAGTGAGAGGCTTAGCTGCAAAGGTCTGAACTGGTGGAACTAAGGAATGTAGTACATCTGAACATTTGCCATGGACATAGTGATATATAGAGTATAGATAAGCTTATCTGTAAAGGTCTGAACTGGTGGAATTAAGGAATGTAGTACATCTGAACATTTGCCATGGACATAGTGATATATAGAGTATAGATAGGCTTATCTGTAAAGGTCTGAACTGGTGGAACTAAGGAATGTAGTACATCTGAACATTTGCCATGGACATAGTGATATATAGAGTATAGATAGGCTTATCTGTAAAGGTCTGAACTGGTGGAATTAAGGAATGTAGTACATCTGAACATTTGCCATGGACATAGTGATATATAGAGTATAGATAGGCTTATCTGTAAAGGTCTGAACTGGTGGAATTAAGGAATGTAATACATCTGAACATTTGCCATGGACATAGTGATATATAGAGTATAGATAAGCTTATCTGTAAAGGTCTGAACTGGTGGAATTAAGGAATTTAGCTTGTCTCAACATTTGCCATGGAAATAGCGATAAAGTAGTGAGAGGCTTAGCTGTAAATGTCTGAAGGGAGATATTGGAGTTCACCACATAGTGATGGATGACAGGTCATTGATTATAAATCAAATAGCCAATGCTCCGTGAGAGAGTTGAGAATATTCTACCCAATGAATTTGGCATGATGAAGGTTTCTGCACCCGGCCTGCTACGTCTTCTGAATCAAGCACGGGCAACACCGGGCCATGCTGCTAGTATTTACTAAGAATTATTGGGGAAAGTGAAATTGTCTGAAAATTATAGCACATAGGCATAGATATAGTATACAGACACACCCACCCATCTGCACACAAGGTCAGCCAAAAAACTGAAAAGTTCTTGGTATGATCTACTTTCCAAAATCTGTCCCATAACCAATCATCTATTTTTTTAATTGTTTACTGGTGGTGCCAAGAAATTTTCAGCACCTCTTTCTTCATAGTGTTTCATATGCGTAAAGAGTGCCACATGAAGAGAGAGTGACATGTATAAGATAAATCAAATAGCCAATGCTCCGTGAGAGAGTTAAGAATATTCTACCCAATAAATTTGGCATGATGACGGTTTCTGAACAGACCTAACTCTCTCGCTTTTGATCGAAGCCCGTCTATGGTCATGACAATTCAGAAATCAAGTCGTAGATCTGAAATGAAACATTTCATAGCTACTACTTAAACCCTCATTCTTCATTCTGATCCTTTTTGTCCTGCAATTCATCAATGGTAATGAAACATGACTAGCTTGCTTTTGTATTGAATGTTACAAGCCATTGAGCTGTTAGAGCTAGATCAAAGGAAAGATCAGTTGCCAGGCATTACTCATCAAGATATTTAGAGATACACTGGTATCATCTGCATGTATATTTACTAAGAATTAGTGAGGAAAGTGAAATTGACTGAAAATTATAGCACATAAGCATAGACATAGTATAAAGACACACCCATCCATCTACACACAAGGGGTGGGTGCTGGAAAGTAGGTCAGCCTAAAAACTGAAAAGTTCTTGGTTGGACCTACTTTCCAAAATCTGACCTCAAACAATCATCAAACTTTTTTTTTTTAATTGTTTACTGGTGGTGCCAAGAACTTTTCAGCACCTCTTTCTTCATAGTGTTTCATGAATAGAGACATGTATAAGATTTAAAACTGATCATCTTAGATGGAAAGTTGGTGTCGCACCAGACAATTATTCTCATTAGAATCCATCTTTCACATTTATAAATCTATTACGTGTATGGCTGCCAGCTGCCACATCTGGTCTGGTGCTGGGACTATATATCTATAGATTCTTGACAAAAGGCAAAGAACTGTTGCGGGTGGTATATTGGCCCAGAAACAGATATTAAATGACTGAAGACAACAACAAACAAAATGAAGACTTGAGTAAAAAAAAATATATATTGCCAAGTTTATTTTAAGAAGATACATCAACAAAAATAAGGTTACAGTGCACAAGACAAAAATATCTTTGCATGAAGGTAAGAAGAGCTTTGTCCTGAGAAGTACAGTTTTGTAGTTGTTGAAAAGTGTTGTCCTGAAAAGGACAGTTTTGTGGTCACTGGAGAGTGTTGTCCTGAAAAGGACAGTTTTGTAGTCGCCGAGGAGCAATGTTCTGAAAAGGACAGTTTTGTGGTTGCTAAAAAGGACAGTTTATTGCATATCACTGGAGATGACAAGAGCAGTTAACTGGAGATAGCTGTAGCTGATGATGGCTGGCTGAAACTATTGCTGATGGAACAGCTAGTACATTTTGATTCTACTCATCTGGGCTGTGTAATACTTGTTACTTTGAGGCTGTTTTATAACCTGGATAAGTTTTACAAAGTTAAGGTTTTTATTCTGGTTGTTTTTAAAAAATATGAGAGTGTTGATAGGATATAACAGAATAGTCTGTAATAGAATCGAACCCAATCTGGCATCTCGATTGCAGTCACTTTCTTGCCACCATAACGTGACTTCCCTTTGTCTTTTCTACAAATATTTTCATGGCAATTGTTCTGATGAACTTTCCTCCTTGGTACCTTGACTTTAAATATGTTACTGGATTGGCAACTAGGTCTCACTGTTTTACTGTTGAACTAGTTAGATGCAACCGTATGTTCTGTTCTAGTAGTTTCTTTTCTCACACCTCTCACCTGTGGATCTTCCTTCTGTTTTCTTGCTTTTCTGCAATTTACAATTTTCAAAAATTTATATGCAATGCCAATTGCCATTTTCTATCTCCCTGAATCCTGTTCTTTTATTGTCCTTTCTCCTTACTAAAGTCTACTCGTTCTCTTTCACTCCCAGTAACCCCTTGTCTTAGTGGCTTTATTGCTTTGCTTGTGGTGAAATGATTAAAAAGAAAAACAAAAGGGAAACAGACAGAAAAGTGTAATTAACTAGACAAGTAGGTAAATAAATAATCAGAAAGATTAACACCCGAAGACGTTAATTGTTGACAATTCATTCTTAAATGGCAGCTCATAACACAGAAACGCCCAGTGTTTTCCTCTAATGTCCGCTGATAGTTGTTTTATTGTTTATGTTTGAACCACTTAAAAATGAGGGACTGGTTTCTGTAGCTCAGTAAGATACAAACTGATCCCCTTGTTTAGAACCACTTAAAGTGTTCATGCCTGCCACTACTCTATATTGCTATTTCCATGATAAATGTTTCAGATGAGCTCCTCTCTTTCATGCCACCTATCCAGAGCAAGAGAGTTGAATTCCTGTCATTCTCTCTTTAATCCATTTGTAAGGAGGAAGTTCCACAGACAGCTTTTTTCCAAGAACTGCAGCTTTGTGGATGAAATTCCCATGTGGATGCTTTCCTAAAGTCAAGCATCAATTGTTATCTATCACACTGTGTGGCTCTTGAGCCTTGTAATTGGTGAGCACTAATAAAAATGTGTGTGTGAATATATGTATGCACACACACACACACACACGTATATGTCATTGGTGCATGGCCGAGTGGTTAGAACGTTCGCTTTCTGACCATGGTCTTTTGTCCGGAAGGAGACTTCCTGATGTTATCAGACTGGATTGAGGTTGATCCCAGCATGCACCACCTTTGGGAAGTGCCTGAAAACCATACTACGAGTCGACCCAAGCCTTGTGAATGAAATTGGGTAGGCAGAATTCTTGGTGGGGTGTCGATAGCTGTGCTAGCATGAAGCCACAACTCATCATGGCTGAGGGCTTGTGTGTGTTGTCCTTGTTCAAATTGTTGATCATACTAGATAAAATGCTCTCTCCCAGAAACTGTAACTAAGGTCTGCTCAGCATAGTTGCAGTATAAACCACAGGTGATCTCTGTGGATGTTTGCTCAACACAAATGTGCCTGAGCAGTAGTCTGCAATAGGGATTGGCTAGCTGCCCTAGTAGAGGGATATCCTCAAATACAAGTGGCCAGCTATTATTTATTTTATATTATGTACGTGTAAAATTTCAGATAGAGTATATCTGTAAAAGGACAATAAGAATAAAGACAAAAAGAAAACTTATCTTAGCTGACGAGATTCATCCTTTGAGGGACTTCATCAAGGCAAATGCAAGGATTTTATTTTGTAACAAGTATTTACATGAAAAAATGTTATTGGCTTTTCAAAATTTTTAAATTTAAAAAGGCTCATAAATATTCATCAGGTTAGCAGAAAAGCCTAGATAAACTATGGAGGACGCCAAATGACACAATTCAATATCTAATAAATGGAAGTGAGTAAATGATATTCTTGAATTTAAAAAAAAAATTATTGCAAATTAGTATTTGAATTTAAAACTTTTGAAAAATCAATAACATGCATTTGCCTTGATAAAGTTTTCAGAGGACAGAACATGTGTGCTAAGATAAATTTTACTTTTGTTTTTATTTATATCTGTGTGTATGTAAAATATGTGTGTGAATCTTTGTATAAATCTGTATATTAGGAAAAGCAATGACAAAGTGGAAAATATTTTTTGTATGATACATTTCGTCCTTCAGGACTTCATTGGATTAAAGTGATGTTTACGATGATGTGATTATACATGCACATAAAAGAGAGGGGATGTTGAAATTTTAAACATTCAAATTAAAATTTTTTTTTTTGTTTTTTTTAATGTTTGGGTATATAGTTTTGCCAATTTAATTCAGTTTATTTTTCTTTATATTTTTATTAGTTTTGTTATTAAATATTCCACATTGCGATAATGGAAGATCTGGACATAAATTTACTATGGATGATCTAGCAATTATAGCACTTTCTATATGCTATCATCTTAAATTACTTTCTCCTTTTTATTAAAGTAGCATTTTTGTGAATCAAAATTAAGGTTATACTTATTACAGTGAGCAACTAATGCATTTAGGATCCCTTTTATGTTCCTATATTATTTTTTAAAAATTTCTTGAGGTTTCTCCTATGTATTCCATGTGGCAATTATTATAGGTGATAGAGAAAATTCCCCCCTCAAGATTTGGTTTATTTTGTTTTGTATTGAGTCTTTTATTGTTTTAAAAGTAGTTGTAGAAGTAGTTGGAGATGTGTAAAAGTATTTTCAATGTATTTCTCCTCTTCATATAAATATTGTGAGCTTGATTTACTAACATTGTTGATTGATTCATTTTCTACAGTTTATCAACCCTTTGCAGGTTATTTAAAGCCAGAAAATATTTTTAGATTTTCATAATTTTATACATACATATATATATATATATATATATATATATATATATAATAATGATTTTGGGATACAAGTCTTACTTATATAACTGAGGAAGAATAGGTGGATTTGTACTTTTCCCAAGGGTATTTGTGCAAAAAGTTAATAGAACAAACCCAACATGAACTGGAACTTTGCTTTCCAATTAACAATTTTGAGCCATTATCCATTACACCACTTGCACATCCAAACTTACAACACTGGTATTCCCAAGCAGTCGCCTATCTAGGTACTGACCAGGCTCGACATTGCTTAACTTTGGTGATTGTATGTGAAACAGTGTTTCAATGTTATAAGGCTGTAAGCCCTAACATTTTTCTGGTATAATAAAATTTATATATTTTTTTACAGTATCTGTATTTATAACCCCACCTCATAATCAATCATGCAATCTCAAAAAAGCTTCTAAGTCCTAATCATAACAAGAGATCAGACCAATAGTATAACTGTCCTGGGTAAGATGATAAACTACATCCAATACCAAGGCCTTTGATTAGGAGGTTTTGAGGAACATGTGGAACCACCTCTTAATTGCTGATGTTCCCAGGTTTACCCTGACCTGGGGTGGTAGCACCTGTTAGGGTCCTAGCTGTGGGCAAATAGTTACCCCTCCCCAAGGGGTGAAAACACTATGAAAGTATAAAAATAGGTTTTAATACCAGCAATACTTTTTTTTGAAAAATTATTACCAGCAGTACATTTTTGAAAAAGAAAAAAATATTACCAGCAATACATTTCTGGTAAAAAAATTTTTCCAGTAATAAAAATCTTATTGTCATTAAATAACCCATTCAGGTTGGTATGCCGTAAAACAAACCAAACCAAACCAATAGTATAAGAGACCCAGATAGAGTGCATCTGGTGCAATTAAGTTTGCCATTCAATAAAATTCTATCTGAAGAAATATAGCTGATTAGCATCGACAGCACGGTTGACCAATTTTCATAGCAATTATAGTACAGATAAATCTGCATAGGAATGATGGCACTTGATTATTGACCAATCACAGTGGCTCTATGGTTACTACATTAAGTTGATAAGGCACATGCTTTGAGAAGGCCCGAGAGGTATTATCGTTTTGTTGTCAGGTGTGAACAACCTTTTGTCAGTGCATTGGGAGCCTTTATTGGTACAGTGTGAAACCCCTGTTGCTGTTATACAAAACATTTCTCAGTTCACTGTGAAACCTTTATCAGAGCAGTGCACAACTACTGTCAAGTAATTGCAACTCATAATGCATTGAGCTCAATTTAATTTTGAAAATTTAAACTTGACTTACAATAAACTAAATCTGGCAGCAAGGCCACTGATTGAGAGATTGGAGGAGCATGGAGCCATTACTCCATTGTTGCTGTTCCCAAGTCCACATGACCCAGGGTGGTAGCACCTGTTAGGGTCCAAACTATGGGCAAATAGTTAACCCCCAAACTGGGGTCAAAATAAAACATCAAAAATTTTTATAGTAAAAATACCAGCAATACATTTTCATAGTAAAAAAAATTACCAGCAATACATTTCTGTAAGGAAAAAAAAATACTACTGCTCCCAAGAAAATTAAATTTCTGCATTAACTGACCCATGAGGAGTTGGTATGCCACTAAACAAACATTAAACTTGACTTAGTCATAGTACTTGCTAAACAATTAGTGATTAAACATAATATTTTTATTGCTTTGCTTGGGGTGAAATGATTAAAAATAAATTTCTTTTTTAATAAGGCAACTTATTTTTATTTTATGTACAAAAATATTTTGTGAATTATTAAAAGGAATTATGGTGAAATTGCAAATCATAGCTTAGTCAGGAGTCAAGTCTAAGGTCACAAGTGTTGAACCACTCAGTGTGGATCAAACTCACTGTATATATAATAAGTATTTTTTTTTTTTAATCATTTCACCCCAAGCAGTTCTGAGCAGTCCTGAATTTTATATAGATGGGGAGGGGTGTAGAAAATGCAACAAAACACCTAGATTGGTTACCAGCCATGGTTAGAGAGGCCAGTTTTCCCATAGGTGGTAAAAATTGAGCATATACAGAATATGTTGCAAGCCCCAGTGAATTTCCTGCAGCCACACCCATTCTGACTGGTCCTGAATTTTATATAGCAGAGAAGAGCTGGGTAGAAATACAAAGAATTCTGGTTACAGTTTACATTGAAAGATGCTCAGCCTTTAAATTTTGACATCTGGTTCATCTATAGGGTGGTTAGGAAAGTAACTAAGCATTAGAAATTACTTATAGAATTTTTAGTATCACTCATGATGAAAACAACTTTTAAACAGACAATATCTAATAAGGGTTTCTTTGCCATAGTGGAAAGTTCATCAGAAGAATTACCATGAGAGTATTTATAAAATAGGCACAGAGAAGCTACATTACGGTGGTGGCAAAGAGACTGAAGCTGAGATGACAGGTCATGACCAATAACATTGCAGATTCTTTGGATTTTATCAAAAATTCTCTGAACACCAGACCAGATGTGGCACCATGACAGCAATATTTAAATAAAGGACAATTCAGGAGCTAAAACCTGAAAACTGACCGCAGAATTGAATATGGAGAGTTAATGCTAGGTTGGCATGAAGAATGGCCTGAATTGTTTAAAAATATCCTCTGGAGTGACGAGGTTGTTTTCCATCTTGGTGGTTTCATCTATCATCACAACTGCCATTACTAGGTGTTGTGTGATAACGATCTGAACATGATGTACAGTATTTACATTAGTTGGACTATTGTCCTCATCTTTGTCGCCATATTTGTCACAACGTTTCGGCCGTTGTACGCTCCAGCCGAAACGTTGTGACAAATATGGCGACAAAGATGAGGACAATAGTCCGACTAATGTAAATACTGTACATAATACCTCATCTCAGAAATATAGACAGACTCTGAACATGATGGTTGAGAGGATGCAAGCTCCACCAGAAGTGACCGTGTGGTGTGAAATGATAGCAACAAAAGTTATCAGCCCATATCTTCTGCATGACACCATGAATACAGACCGCTATCTTTAGATGCTCAAAAATTACCAGTGGGGGACTGTGTCTGGCTGGGATAACATTACTGACCTGATATTCATGCAGGATGGTGCACCGCCTTATTTTTCTCTTACTGTGCATATGTGGTTAG
Organism: Acanthosepion esculentum; assembly: GCA_964036315.1. Taxonomy (NCBI): domain Eukaryota; kingdom Metazoa; phylum Mollusca; class Cephalopoda; order Sepiida; family Sepiidae; genus Acanthosepion; species Acanthosepion esculentum. The sequence continues at coordinate 17,610,880 of OZ038514.1, forward strand.
GTCAAGATTTTCCAGTATGTTGGATGGGGTGGTGCGGATCTCATGAATGCCCTCCAAGAAGACTAGATCTCACCCCATGTGAGTTTTACCTGTGGGGTTACACAAAAGAGGTGTACAAGACAAAACCTTGCACACTGGAGGTCTTAGAGACACTGATTCAAGAGGTTCTCAATGATATCCCAGACAGTATCCATCCCTGGCCATTTGAAGAAACTGGTTGACACCACTGCTGTTTATGTTGAAATATGAAGACTTACTTTCATTTTCCCATGTAATAAAGAACATGTATCATTTGTTTCAATAAATTTGTAATAGGAATATGGATTTTATTACCCAATTTTTAATACCTACCTACTTTTCATCCACCCTGTAGATGTTTAATATAGATGATCTCATTCAGATATTTAGCACTTTTATTTATTTTTATTGCTGTTGTCTTTTCTTTTAAATCATCCCACATCATATGAACAAGTCATCTTGTGAGAAAAGATGACATGTAATGTGATTGGATGTAAAATTACTGCAGAGAATTTCAGAAATGAATGTGCTTATATTATTCAAAATGAAAGTTCATTTTTAAAACAAATATTTTTTAATATTTAAAAGTTTGAATTTTAGACATCAAATAAAGTTGATGCACTTAATATAACATCTATCATTTAATTGACAAATATTATTTGTATTAATCATATATATATATATAATATATATATATATATATATATATAGTGCAGGTTTCATTAAAGACCAAGTGAAGATCTTTGTTAAAAATTTCTTAATTGTTTTTTGTTTCTTATCTTTCATAACTATATTTAAATATAAATTGTCCAAAGTCTGGGAACTTTCATCATTCATAATCCATTATCAAAGAGTATTTGCTTCTTGTGCCATGTTGGTTTCATCATTTTCAAATATTGCTTTTTGTATTTTCACGTGGCAGGTTGCATTATTCTTTTAATTAATGAAATCTATTTAGTATGTATATTCCAAAATTTGATAACATTTTATTGTTTGATTTTAATGCTTAGGGCTTCTAGTATTTGTAATCACTTTTTACAGGTTATGTGATAAAACATTTTTTTGTTAATATTGGTAAGATTGGTACAGAAGGATGCTGGGAATACAATAGACTGAACATGTGAGCAATGACCAAGTTCATCATTTCACCCAAGCAAGGCAATAAAGTCATTAATATGCAAGGGGTTACTGAGTGTGAGAGAATATGAGGAAAAAAAACACTATTAAGGAGAGAGAACAATGAAAGAAGAGAAAATGGAAACAAAGAGGACTCTTATACCTAACATCAGAAAGAGACAGTTAAAATTAATTAGGATACATAATGAGAAAAGACGGCTTGGAAAATTTGATACTCACAGGACTTACTGAATGCAAGGGAGTCAGAGGAAAGGAGTGAATTACCTACCTAATATTGACTTGTGTGACACACACACACACACACACACACACACACAGTCTATTTGTGCAGTAGTTTTTCATTTATGCAAATTTAATTAAAGACCAAAAATTTTAAAATTAAATTAAAGACAAAATGAAAATTCTTAAAATTTTTTTTTTTTCTATATTTCCTACAATTTTTTTAGTTTCTAATTGCATATTTAAATATAAATTGTCCAACATCTGAGAATGTTCATGATATCAATTTTTTTTTCTATATACGTGTGAAAGTATGTGCAATACCCTGCTCTTGTCAGGCACCAACCAGGAGAGGTAACACAGTTTCAGAGGCTAAGCCCTGGCACCACCAGCAGCTTTTGCCACTGGACAGGGTATTGTTTTTTGTGTAGATATGTCAGTCTCTTGTGATTTCTTTTTACAACTGAAATATTCAATGTTGTGTTAAAAGAATTTGCTTTTGATCGTAGTGACTGTTATCAATGACGTAGAATGGAAGGTAAACCGATGTTTCATGTCAGAAGTAGCATTGTGTCGTGAGCATGGTTTTATTTAACTTTGTTTATTTGGGATCTTGTCTAGATCCAACTTGATGTGAAGCATACTTCAGGTTCCGGCCAGTGATGCCCACCTTCAGAAATTATTAATTTCTTTCTTTAATTAATGCAATATATTAATTATATTTGTTCCTAAATGGTTACAAACCACCTCCCATATATGTGGAAAATATATCGTGTATGACGCATTTAGTCCTTTAGGAACTTGTTGGACAGAAGTGATGTGCATGTTGTTATAACTATACATGTGCTCAAATGAAAGGGGATACTTAATAATAAATAGTAATAAAAAGAAACTAAATGTAATTGGTTAGACTATATGCCCATATATACTGGAGAGGGATGGGCTCCGCCAGGTTAAAATGCCCAAGACATGCCACATGATGAGCACACCACAAAACCATTCATATGGCGACCCAAGCTCTGGCACACAATGACAGATAGAGGAGAAAGATGGACAGATTAGCACATCAGTGCCTCAACAACTCCTTCTGGGGTTAAAGGCAAAAGAAGAAAAATATACCCAAAGATATATTAAAAAAATATTAATTTAAAAGTTCAGAATTTTAGCGTCCTGTTGGATTAAGACCTATAGAGGTCCTAAGCACTTAAAAGATTTTGGTGACCGCATAAATCTGTGGTTAAAATATTCTGGCATGGAGACATCAGCTGAGAACATAAATCATGGAAATGCCAACTGGAAATAAATATAGAAAGATCTGAAGACACGTATGATCATCAAGAGAGGCTAATCATCAGTTCCAACCCAGAACCAGGCCAATGTTTTGGGAATCACAGCCAGAAAGAACCAATCGGTGCCATGTCAAATCAGCCATAACCAGATTCTAACAGAACTGCGACCAAAAGTGACAAATACAATCTCCAACGGTTTAAGTGTAGCGTCAGTCGACATCTCCAGTTGCCTTGATCTATCCACTTCCCATCTCACACATCCTTTCATTTTTCATTCCTATCTGCTCTCGCTCCAAATCTTCTGTAACCCCCTTGCCTTGATCGACCCACTGTCTTTCTCTTTCTCCACATCCTCTCCTTTACCACTCCTATCTGCTCTTCCTCCAACCCTTCTTTAACCCCTTGCGTGATAGTGGCCTCCAGCCTTGCTTGGGGTGATACGCTTAAAAAAAAAAAAAAAAGTAATCAACAAACTAGAATGTTACAGAATCACATAAACACATAGCCAGAATAATGTCAAACAAACATGAGTGTTGTCTACCCCTGTGATTGTTCGTGAAAATGAAATCCCATAAAGTTAATTAGTAATACTAACTTACTGAAGAGGAGAGATATGATGTATTGAGTAAATACAAAGCTCATTATTTGCCTTAGTCTATTCCTTTATTAATTAATCGCAGTAAAGATTCACTATGGATCAGTTGTCTCCCTTTTCATAATGGCACCTGGCAAATTAAAATGTTTGACTTACTTCTTTATATGTGTACAACAACACCGTAACAATTTCTGTGGTACCCCACTCTCTTGATGGCCTAAGCATGTACTTAATTTGCTTAATGCTTAATTCAGCACTGCCTTTGCCCTTCATGTGCATGAGTAGTTATATCAATGTAAACATCACTTTATTCTGATGAAGTCCTAAAATTCGAAACACATCATACAAAAGTTTATTCCACTTTGTCATTAATGTTCCTAACATTGTTCTGGTATGTAAAAGTTGTCATTTTCTCCCTCCACCTCCCCATACATACATACATACACACACACACACACACACACACACACACACACACACACACACACATATATATATATATATATATATATATATATATATTTCAGTAGCAAAAATTGTCTCAAATATGTTTTGTTAAATAATAAGGACAAGTTTTATCGATTTTTTTTTTTTTTTTTTTTTTTTTTTTTATTAAATCCTTCAAATTTCTGAATAAGTTTTTTTCTGTTTGAAATTCCAACATACATCACCTGAAGGCCAGAGTGTACAACAGCTGAAATGTCATGAATATGGCAATAAAAAATGAGGACAACAGTCCGAATGATGTAAATAGTGTAAAAAGTTGTTTTGCAGTATTGGTAAATTTGCAAAAATTTATATTAACTTTTATTTTATATTAGAAAAGTTTGCAATATGAAGTTTGAGCAATGAAACTGGAGCATTAAATAAAAAGTTGGAATTAATCATTAGATGTAGGCATAGTATAAAACACTTATTGTGCAACCTAATGAGTGCCTCTTTGTAAATTAGTAGGACTTGTTAGGCCCACTCACTGGAGTTTTTTCAAATTTTTTCCCATGATGCAAAAGATTATGGCATATGTTATTGTGTAAAAATGCTAAGGCTCTCCTCATTTCATTTGCATTCTAGTCCACTTTAAGATCGCATGAGCGTGAAACTTGAGTAGTGCCACAAGCTGTCCATTGTTGTGTGTTGACATTGTGAAGCATTTTTTGTTGTCTAGATAGTCAAGGTGTTGAGCACTTTCATTTACTCATAGGGAGGTGATTGCCTTTTGATTTTTCTTTCTTTCTTTGGTACTTTTCTATTGGTTAAGGCAGTGTTTTTCAAGATTTTTTTTTTTTTACTGTGACCCACAGCCAGAACCACATTTTGCATTCCAACCTATTATACCTACATGTAATAAATCAACGATAAACTCAGTTCACTAGGTTCATTTATTTAGCATCGACAATTTATATGTATATTTCTTATGATCCACACATATTGGAATTGCATGCATCTATTGGTATGAATATACAATTATAACTTTTAGAAAAACAAATTTGAAGGAAATTCTAGTACAAAGGTGAAGTAATTAATCCACAACAAGTTTAATGAACAAGATACATATTCTCAATGAAAAGAGACTATATATATATATATATATATATATATATATATATATATATATAATCATCCTCAAACCGACTGAGTGTGTATGTATGTATGTATGTATGTATGTATATATATATATATATATATATATATATATATAGTCATCCACAGACCGACTGAGTGTGTATGTATATATATATATATATATATAATTATAATAAAAAGAAGGAACAGTAAGATATATAATCTGGTGTTCTTGTCGATATTTTTATTTTTACAAAACAGTGCTCAATGTAAATTTACAGAGCATAAATATTATAAATTAACTGATTTAAAATATGGTTTCTTCGGTAATTCCTGTGTATCGAAGAAACCATATTTTAAATCAGTTAATTTATAATATATATAAAATTATATTTTAAAAAATAAAACATAATACAAATTTGCCTCAGTAAAAAAAAAACTAGTGATGATTTATGAGTGCTGCGCATCATTTAGAGTTGTTTATATTCTGTACTTTGCTCTCACTTGAGTATTTTTTTTCTTTTTGTCACAACCTATTTTATTTATCTTGTCACCAATTGACAGGTCACGACTCAGTTTGGAAAACTCTGTTCTAAGGTATTAGGCATTTTTGAAAATTGTCTTTTGATCACCAACATTGAGTTTTTTTAGTATATATATATATATATATATATATATATATATATATATATATATATATAACAGTGACTATTACAGTTAATAATGCATGACTCTTTGGTAAATCAAATCGAGTTCTCTCCATCACTGTGTGTTTATCTAAAAATAAATATGTTTGAATTCACCTTCATCCCCGTCGTGTGCCAATGGCTTAGTGGTAGAATCCCCAACTGACACCAATTCAGTCGGGTTTCGATCCTAGCTAGAGGCAACCGGACGTCTAGCCACACTGATGAGCTGTGATGCAGCGAAGCAGTCTGTCTGTAGATCACACACACATATATATATATATATATATATATATATATATATATATATATATATATATATAACCAATTTGTAACTAGTAGGGAAAATTCCAAGGAGGATATTAATCCAGGGAGAGCTCAATGTAGACTACAGAGTATAATAATAACAATAATAATCAAGAAGAAAACCTTAGATTCATTTCAGTTATAATTTATTTCATGAATATCTATATATTCATCTCATGTGTGTGTGTGTATATATATATATATATATATATAATTACTTAAACATTATAAATGTTTTTTTTTAGTGGATACCCATATTTGAGTAGATGCTCCATTTATTCATTAAATTGTATATTTATTTTTGTCTACTGCCCTGAATATTTGAGAAATTTTATTAAAGAAAAATATGTGCTTTCCACCAGGATTTGTATCTGCCTCTGCCTTGGTAGGAGAAACCTTTGTTCAATCTAATGTACTGCATGTTCAAATCGCAAATATTTATGCATATAAAGTGTTCAATATCAGGGTGTGTGTGTGTGTGTGTGTGTGTGTGTGTGTGTGTGTGTGTGTGTGTGTGTGTAAAAATAAGTCTGTTTCATGCCTAAACAGGATTAGAAGTTTATCCCTTTCCTGTTTCAATTGGGTTTTCCATTTCTTCTAAAGTTTTTTTTTTCATTTTCTTGCACTTCCTATAGCACCTTGCATCTTAGTGGCATTATCGCCTTGCTTGGAGTGAATTGATTAAAAATATATAATTATATGTAAATTTAATAGACCTGTTAATGAAATTTGAGAAATAAAAAGACAATAAAATGATAACAATATTGGTAATAAGATTGATGATATTTATTATATATTAGCCTTTTAACTAAATTGATGCACAAAGAGAAAGATTCTAAAGTTGGAATTTTTGGACACACCTGTGTCCTTTTTCAACAAGACAAGAAATAAACAAAGTGGGACTCACTCTTCTGGGGAATGCTGTTGTTGGTTATTGGTCTCCCTGTGGAAACTGTATTCTTTGAGTAAACCTAAGTTCCTGCTTAATCCTTCACTGTTTATGCATATATTCAGTTAAAAGTAAAATAAAATTCATCCTTGATGATGTCTAAAACTATAGCTGAAAGTGCTTCAAAAACATCAGACAATTTTCATATAATTTATATCCTGAAATGAAAAAATTATACAAACACATGAGAAATTACATAAAAAAATTCAACCAACACACCTTGTCAGTCATTTCCAACAAATCTATCTATATCTATAATTCTCAAAATGTGTGTGTTTTGATCGGATGTTGTTTCTGTGTTTCCACAGTTGTCTTACGATTTCGATGAAATTTTTTTGTTTGATAGATAATTCTTCAGTGACGGTCTTGAGTCCAGATTGTCTGGAAAAAATTACAACCTTGAAGGTGAAAAATTGAAAAAACTGATTATTTTACATTTTGTGCAAAAATCAAAGGCAAAATTTAATATCTGTAAAAAAAACGGCATACAATCAATTTAGAGAGTTGAAATCTAATGCAAAAGATTATTAGAATTATAAAAAAAATTATATATGATTTCCCATTCAAATTCCCCACCTCCCCAATTAGGGATGTGCCTCAGTTGCACCCAATTGTTACTAATATTGATTTTCAGGTGGGCTGACTAAACTTAAACTGCTTCAGTTGAACGGCAGAAATTCCTAGTAATGAAACACCCAGTCGAAGACAGGTTATACTGCTAGTATATATATATATATATATATATATATATATATATATATATATATATATATATATATATATATATATATAATGTGATGTACTCATGAAGTATTAGTGTGAAAAGTATTGTGACTACAAATCATGCACTCATATTTTAACATGTATGTGTACATAGCAGAAAAAAACTGTTCCCATGAAGTGAGTCACTCTCAGCGATAAGAGATGCAGTAGAGATATGGTGGGGTGCAGGGTAGATTAGAGGGAGGGAGGAAATGAGCCTTGTGTGTGTGTGTGTGTTGGAGGAGGGGGACCCTGCAAGTTTGACTACCTTCATAAGGTGGACATTCTGTAACACTGCGTTCCACCTGCCCGCCATCCCCCAGGGTGATGAATCACAAAGTCAGGTTTAGTCACCGGATCATACATACAAGCATAAACATCTGACCCTTCTCTCCTCACCCTAATGAAAGGCTGGTAAATTAACCATGATTGACAATTGTCTTCTTTGCCATTAAAATCTACCCCCCCCCCCGCTCTGCTTTATATGCAGTGTCTGGGAAATATGTTTGCCACCTCCCCTTCATGTGAGTATGAATGTCTGTAAAGAAAAATCCACCAATGAGAACTTACACAAGGGAAACAACTCTTCTTTCAAAGTTTGGGGAGGGGATAAATTTTTTTTTTTTTTTTTTATAATAATGTTCATGCAATACAAAGCTCAAAAGCCACTCAAGATAGAGGGTTACTGTGTAGTTTTGGATGAGCATAAAAAAAAGGCAAGAGATGAAGTTCATGGGATTAAGCAGGAAAGATAATGGTTAACCCTAGACTTGAAGGGGACAAGATTGTAGCGACTGGGGAAAAACATCCTGCTGGGAGTCTGTTCCACAAAGCAGCAGTTCTTGGAAAGAAGATGTCTGAGTGGAACTTACTTCTTGCTATAAGAATATGAAGGGAAATGAAGATGATTTACTCTTGTTTCAGTGTCAGGGTGGGTCCCAGCTGCAAACGTCAGGGTTGGTGGGGACCAAGGAATAGAGGAAAAACTTTTGTATATAAAATATATATATATATATATATATATATATGCATATAAATATATAAAACAAGGTTTTAAATAATACTAATGAGAGTATTAAAATAAAAAGCATCCAAGTAACCTTTTGGCCAACCCTTCTTCAGGGATATAATGTTGGCAAATTTCTTTTTGATATTACTAACAAGAACCCCAAAAATATGTAACGGTTTAATGGGATAGGAGATACACTTGTGCACGATTTAAAAGAAAAAGCAACAACATTGATTTCTAACAATTAAGAAACCAATTTAATTTGTATAAATAAAAATGAATAAATTTGATTACTAACCTGAAGAAGCACCAGAAAAGGAAAAATAGACAAAAGAATTAATTATGAAGGATGATTAGTCTTCAACCAGGAGGAGAAGACGGGAATGGCTAAAGTTCTCTTTTTGCCTCCACAGTGTGGGTCTTAATTTAATTGCAACCACCCACAAAATTCTCAGTATATGGTCAGAACGTACCATATAATAGGTTGAACCAATTTTCTCAATTTTCATTTGCACACATGGGATTATCTAGCAAATGTTTGGCTAATAACAGACTCTAGAGCTGACTGTGATATAGAAGCCGTATCATACTGGCTAATTCTTGTAACCAGACTGAATTGCACCCAGAAATATAGGACTTTATCTGATCGACCAAGGATTGACCAGTTTTACCTATCCAAGTCAGTTTTAAATAAATGAGATATTTTCCAGGACCCTCCATGTGTGGAAAATTAAATTTGGAATTTTTACGTGTAAAGATCTACACCAGAACATCCTCTGGATAACCAATGTCCAAAACAATATACTTAGTCTTATGCAAATCCTCTTCTAACTTTTCAGGCCATAAGAGCAGGTTGTACCAAGGTATATACTAAATTCATTTTTCTACTTTTTTGGTCAAATAATTTCCAATCTGTGTAAAGACCTGAAAATATAGGTTTTCAATATACAATGGTAGAAAACACACGCTTGGGCCTTGTATTGGTTGAACGTTAGTTTAATAGTGTATTGGTATTTTTCTCTATTTACATTATTCGGACTATTGTCGCCATATTTATCACAACGTTTTGACCGATGTATGCTCTGGCTTTCTTCTGAACCCTCTATTTCGCTCACTGGGGTAGACTGTTCTACGTGCTATCCGTTATCTCCTGTTAATTCCCCTTTCCAAGTTCTCCACTGCCTTAACCAGGTATTGAACTCACAAATCTTTGGGTCCTTTCACTAGATCTAACCAACACCTTTATCCACTGTGCCATGTGTCCTTAAGGACATCTGTGTATGAATTTCCGGGACTTATAAACTTAATGTCTTCAGCAACTATTTTTTAAGGGTGCTCATATTGCAATTTCTGCTGTTATCATTTATGATTTTTACCAGAGCTCATATTGCAATTTTTCATTGTTATTATTGCTTTTCTCTAATTACTGGTTCCCATAATGTATTCATTTCTATGCTTGGTTGGCTCACGAGATTTTTGTGGCGTAGCATATGTGCTGATTCCTTAAGTTTACAAATTTTCCAATGATGTTCTTTGTCTATGATTTCAACTTGATGCCACAGAGGGTGATGATCTCCCTTTTCTCTCCATATGTGGTCAGCCTTGTGTTACAGCTTTTTGGTGTACTTGAAGCCTTACCTTAAGGGGGCAGCTTGTCTCCCCTTTATATTTCTTTCCACAGCTGCACAGTATATGGTACACACAGTCTTTAGTCATATTCTCCTCTATGGGGGGGTCTTTCTCGGGAGAGATATCTGTGAAGTGTCATCCAGCTTTTGAAGATTGTCCTGATCTCATATGAACCACAGATCTTTTGTATTTTCTCTGATA
>OZ038514.1:17626242-17653742 GCA_964036315.1 Acanthosepion esculentum
TGTGACCAAAATTTTCCCTTCTCCATAACTGGCACCATAACATATCTACACAGCCTTTTTTTGTTCTCTCTTTCATTGATTTCATTCAATATATATATATATATATATATATATATATATATATATATATATATATATAATGTGTGTGTGTGATCCACAGACAGATCGTTTTTTCACGGTATCACAGTTCATCAGTATAGCTAGATATCTGATTGCCTCAACCCAGGATCAAAACCCAATCAATTTGGCATCAGTTGGAGATTTTCTTCTGAGTTATCAGCTCCCAGCAGAGAGGAAGGTGAATTTTTACATATTTATTTTATAATAAACACGCCAGTGACTCAGAGTGTTCAATTCATAGAAGAGCTTTGCATTATCAGCAGTAGCAATCACTGTTTACAAATTTGTGCCTTTCCCTCTAAAATGCTCAACAGAATTTAATTGGGGGGGTGGGGGGTGCGTATATATGTGTCATTCACAGACAGATTGTTTTGGAGATTTTTTCCCTGAGCTATTGAATGAAATCAATAGTTAACCTTTAACACTCTGCATTATTCACTATTCTTTCCACTGCATTTTTTTTTCAAGTATCTTTTACTGTACTACTTAATTTCAGTCATGCTCATTTTCCATTGCATAGCATGATATGACAACACAACTGCAAAATTCAAACACACTATTATTCAATAGCAACACTGAACATGCAGATAAGACAAAAGAAATTAACATTTTCTATAAAAATCAAATGCACATTTATATATATAAAATAGAGGATGTCTATGTTCTGTCCATCTGATACTTTTTCACTCAACATCCTTCAAACTGATTTTGACCAAACTTGGCAAATACATTGTACAATGTAAGAGATAGTTAAGTCATACATTTTAGATGCATCAAGGGTGGTCTTCAGTGATGCACTGTTCTCATCGCCGATTTCGGGTTTCGCATCATATCGGCTCCAACAGCAACCCCGACCTGATTCTAGGTGAAACAGGCCGCCTCCTTGAAAGTGTCGTGCTACGCACCACGACATTGCAAAATACAGAAATTAAACTAGTAAGGCTGGACTTCGACCGTTCTTATTGACACATGTCAGTCAGCGTCAGCCAATGAAAACGGGGCTTTTCACACTCCTCTTCTATATAATGGTGTCTTATTACTACATCCGTTTTTTTATTTCCGGAATCCATACCGAGGTATCTTTATTACATTGTTTACGTCCTTGTTTTACCTTTAAAATACCAATCCCATATCCATCCCAAATCTTTAACTAAAGCTATAGGTTCTTAGCATAAAAAAAATCTAAGTTTAAAAAAATCAATTATTGATAAAGCCAATCAAAAATTAATAAATTCATCTTTTTTCCTCCGATTATCTTCAAACTCAGTATGTATGCCCCCTAAGACTCAAGTAGGGGTGACCTATAGGGCCTAGTCCTGAGAAAATATAAATCCGCCCCATTTATTAAGTTTGGTTTCCCAAATGAGATCTCCTGTCAGAAAACACTTGAACTTCTCTATTTTTTACATCAACTGTAAGGAATTCTTTTTCAATGCTGATTAAAGCCAGGGGAGATTTGCATGTACAAGTTGGCAAAAATGATTTAAGAAATTACTGTATACTGTATAAGATGACCTTTAAATCCCAAAAATCATCCTTAAAAATTGTCATCTTATACTACAATTCTAAAAAAGAAACCTTAAATTCAGAGTGATGTTTGTCAGTAGGCTAACCTCAGTAATGGTGCAGTAAAAGATTCATGTTATCAAATAAACTAATAATAAAAGTAATAAAACTATATCTACCTTGTATATTACCAGCATAACTTCATAATAAATTGCCTGTTCAAAGAATAATTCCCTATCAATGAAATCAACTTGTATCCAAGCTCAGCTGAGAAAAAGTAAACATCTATTGATGATTGCGTTCACAGCAATGGAATGTACTATTATCGTACATTATCAGCGGTATTTTGTGATTGTCAAAGTATAAGTAAATGGCCATTATTACTCCAGGCTGTTTGTAACAGTTTAGATATAGGGAAAGAAGAATAATCAGTATTCACAAGAGATCACGTGATGAAATGTAAACAAAACAATGGTTTCCCTTTTAGGGGATGGGTGTAGGAAAATATTATATAGAATCAGTCTGGTTATTTTGTTTATTTTGAATTCCTAAGGATACAGTAAGTAACAACATTTCCAATAACATCATCTTTATATAATCAATAAGCAGTTGTCTTATACTACAGGTATATGATACATTCATGAAAATTTGCTATATTTTTTGACTTTGTCTTATCTAAAGTTCACCTTCTACATGGTAATATACAGTAGTTACAAATGAACTGATGGTAAAAAGACACTTTGAAATGTAAAGCAAGTATTGCACCGTATATTTTATATTAACTTAATCAGAATTATGCAATGTATTTAGATGTAACAGTTTTTCTACTCAGGTCTTGCTTATCAAAACATGGATTCATATTCACACAAGTTTGTGGAACTGTAGGGCACTTGAGCAACAAAGTTAACAGAGGCAATTTCAAATAACTAAATTTTTATTTCACTCTTTCTTTGGATGCCCAGGGTCGTCATACCCTCTGCTCTCCTCTTTGCACATTACTGATAGGAGATAGAGGAATTGAACATAGAGTAGGCTACACTAGATATAGTTTCCCCAAACACTGACATAGGTAGCTAGATAGATATGAAGAAACTGAGATATCTAGATAGATAGATAGATAGATAGATATGAAGAGACTGAGATATCTAGATAGATAGATAGATATGAAGAGACTGAGATATCTAGATAGATAGATAGATATGAAGAGACTGAGATATCTAGATAGATAGATAGATATGAAGAGACTGAGATAGATAGCTAGATAGATATGAAGAGACTGAGATAGATAGCTAGATAGATATGAAGAGACTGAGATAGATAGCTAGATAGATATGAAGAGACTGAGATAGATAGCTAGATAGATATGAAGAGACTGAGATAGATAGCTAGATAGATATGAAGAGACTGAGATAGCTAGATAGATATGAAGAGACTGAGATAGATAGCTAGATAGCTATGAAGAGACTGAGATAGATAGCTAGATAGCTATGAAGAGACTGAGATAGATAGCTAGATAGCTATGAAGAGACTGAGATAGATAGCTAGATAGCTATGAAGAGACTGAGATAGATAGCTAGATAGCTATGAAGAGACTGAGATAGATAGCTAGATAGCTATGAAGAGACTGAGATAGATAGCTAGATAGCTATGAAGAGACTGAGATAGATAGCTAGATAGCTATGAAGAGACTGAGCTAGATAGCTATGAAGAGACTGAGCTAGATAGCTATGAAGAGACTGAGCTAGATAGCTATGAAGAGACTGAGCTAGATAGCTATGAAGAGACTGAGCTAGATAGCTATGAAGAGACTGAGATAGATAGATAGCTATGAAGAGACTGAGATAGATAGATAGCTATGAAGAGACTGAGATAGATAGATAGCTATGAAGAGACTGAGATAGCTATGAAGAGACTGAGATAGATAGATATGAAGAAACTGAGATAGATATGAAGAAACTGAGATAGATATGAAGAGACTGAGATAGATAGATAGATAGATATAAAAAGCCTGAGATAGATATGAAGAGACTGAGATAGATAGATAGATAGCTATGAAGAGACTGAGATAGATAGATAGATATGAAGAGACTGAGATAGATAGATAGATATGAAGAGACTGAGATAGATAGCTAGATAGCTATGAAGAGACTGAGATAGATAGCTAGATAGCTATGAAGAGACTGAGATAGATAGATAGATAGCTATGAAGAGACTGAGATAGATAGATATGAAGAGACATTGAGGTGCAGAGGTTTGGTGATGTCCAGGGCCAACTCCTTGATTGTATATGCCTAAGACTCAAGTAGGGGACCCTACTCTGGTCTTGCTTATAAAAACATGAATCCATATTCACACAAGCTTGTGAGACTCTAGGGCACTTGTACGATGAAGTTAACAGAAACAAATTCAAAAACTAAATTCTTATTTCACTCTTTGATTGGATGCCCACCCAATATGGGGTGGCTGTCACACCCTCTGCCCCGACTTCTGCATTCTACTGCTTTCACATGATGGCAAGAATTGTAAACAATATTTGTACCTATGCAATCCTGTGTATGAATTTTGACGAATCAGGATTTGTTTAATTATCTGACGAATCGGGATTTGTTTAATTATCTGACGAATTGGGATTTGTTTAATTATCTGACGAATCGGGATTTGTTTAATTATCTGACGAATCGGGATTTGTTTAATTATCTGACGAATCGGGATTTGTTTAATTATCTGACGAATCGGGATTTGTTTAATTTTCTGACGAATCGGGATTTGTTTAATTTTCTTTTTTGACTTTTGGTATTAGATACAAAGACTGGAATATTGGTTGAATAAAATGCTGCTAAAAAACTTAATTTTTTTACATGCAACCAGTCACCAAATTTATCCTGATGGACACAAAAAATTTACTATTTTGAAAACCCCTCACAAGCAATACTAGGTAGTCTTGTGGATCACATGCAGTCTTTAGGTTGAATTTTGTGCAGGTCTGCATTACACAGTAGTAATGATCAACCAGACTAACCTCATTAACCATTATCTAATGCCAAGGTACCTCGAAACTGTATGTATTGTATATACTCATGTATCATGTAACTTTTGAAGACCTAATTTTGAGGCTAATTTTAAGGGAGGGTCACATCATACATGAGATATAAAATTAGCATATGTACTGCGGGCTCTGGTTATGATATTGACCAAAACTGCATGTCCATTTACTGTAGTCAAAAAGTACATCTGTATTTAAAATAAACATGACACATTACACAAGTATATACAGTATTTAAAAAAAAAAGAAGGTTTTTATTCATTTTGCCTCAAGCGAAGTGATAATGCCAATAGAACGCGGGGGGGGGGGGTACAGGGAATGAAAGAGAATGAGAAAACTTTAGTAAGAACGAGGACAAAAAATGATCAGGGTTTTAAGAAGACAGAAGATGGCAATAGATGTTGCATTTAAACTTTTGAAGATTGGCCCAGCCCTTCCCTGCCATTACAATGTGAAAACTTTAGTGAGGAGAAAGGACAGTAAAGGAACAGGGTTCAAGAAGACAGAATATGGTGATTGGTATTGCAATTAAATTTTTGAAGATTGTAGTTATCAGGGAAGCAAAGAATCAGAAGGTAGTTCCACAGGTGCGAAGTGTGAGAAAAGAAATTATTAAAGTAAAAGTTGCGGATGCATCAATATAGTTCAACAGTAAAATGGTGAGACCTGGTTGCCAATTTAGTAGCGCACTTAAATTTATTGTAATTGAGGCACCAGGGGGAAAAAGTTCATCAGAACAATTGCTATGAAAATATTTGTAGAAAAGACAGAGGGAAGCCATGTCCCATTGGTGAGAAAGTGACTGAAGTCAAGATACCTGGTCAGGATCAATTATATTGTAGACTCTAAGATTCTCTTAGTGTTTAATCACATCTCCATGGTCCTGCATACTGAATGCTTCTTTAATGATCATAAAGTGACAAGGATTTTGAAGTAGATTCTCATAATCTTTAATCACATCTTATGGCACATTGACTGTTCTATAATGGTCATAAGTGCCAAACAATGATTTTTAAGTAGATTCTCATAATCTTTAATCACATCTCCAAATTTCTGATTCTGAATATAGTTTTATGGCACATTGACTCCTATTTAATGGTCATGTAGTGCCAAACAAGGATTTTTAAGTAGATTCTTTTCTTGTTTCATCCCAAGTAAGGTGATAACATCATTAGAATACAGGAAATTACAGGGAACGAAAGAGAATGGAGAGGATTGAGAAAAGGACAAAAAAAAAAGGACAAAAGTTCAAGAAGATAGATGATGGCAGTTGACATTGGATTTTAAATTTTTGAAGATTGTAGTTATCAGGGAAACAAGAAATCAGAATGGAGTTCCACAGGTGGGAAGTGTGAGAAAAAAAAAAAACTGTTAGAGTAGAAGTGGTAGTTGCATCTAGCTAGTTCAACAGTAAAACTGTGGAACCTAGATGCCAATCCAGTAGCATGCTTAAATTCATGTAATCAAAGCACCAGGCAAAAAAAAGCTCTCCAAAAAGGTTGCCATGAAAACATTTGTAGAAAAGACAGAATATATTTATGTTAAGCAAATTAACGACAAAATGGAAAAAATTTTGTGTAACACATTTCATTCTTTAGGAGTTTATTGGGTGAAAATAATGTTTTTGTTGATGTAATTATCTATGCATAAGAAGCAGAGTGGGAGACGTATCAGTGAAAGCATTAGTTATAATGTTGCAGCAATCGGGTAACACAGGAGGTGTTCTATTATAGCAATGTGGGTTACTTAATAAAGCAAAGAAAACGAAAGCAAAAGAAAACTGAATGAAATTGGCTACGGTTAGATGACATACTTATCTAAAAAGAAAAGAAAAAATTCATAGAATCTAAAAATATTTTTTGGCTTAAAATAATCTGCAAAGGGTTGATTAGACATAGACAATTGAATCAACCAATCAAACTACATCGGCATGTCTTTTAGATTTATTTACATTTTCAGAAATATAAATGTATAGTAACTACTGTAGCGACAAAGTGAAGGATCAGTTTATATATTGATTGTAATATAGAACTGATCCCCCACTTTACATCCACATAATTTCTTGCTTTTTTTTTTTTTTTTTTTTTTTTCATCAAATTGTTATTAGGTATGAATCCACCTCTTTGCCCCAACCCCCACCTATTGGTTAATTAGTAAGATTTGTATTACTAAATCATTATTGTCTCCAAAACAGAAAAAAGTTTTTGTTTTTTTTTAATCTAAAAATATTTTCTGGCTTTAAATAACCTGCAAAGGGTTGATAAGCCATAGAAAAAGAATCAACCAATCAATCAAATACAGATAAACTGCACAGGTATGTCTTTTAGATTTATTTACATTCTCTGGATATATAAATGTATAGAATCAACCATGGCTACAAAACAAGGGCTTTATTATAATATAGAATTGATCCCCTGCATTATAACCACATTGTAATTTCTTGTTTGTTTGTATAATTCTGATTAGGTATAGATCCACCTCTTCTTCCCCCCCAACTATGGGTTAATTAGTAAGATATGTATCACTAAACCCTTATCTTAAAAATTCTTACAATCTAAAAATATTTTCTGGCTTTAAATAACCTGTAAAGGGTTTATAAGCTGTAGAAAACTAATCAATAAATCAAATATTGATTAGTTTCAATCATGTCTTTTAGATTTATTCCCATTCTCTAGAATATAAATATATAGAAAGTACCTTGACCACAAAGTGAGGGATTAGCTTGCATATTTATTGTAATATAGAATTGATCCCCCACTTTATATTGACATTATAATTTTTTGTTTGTTTATCAAATTCTGATTAGGTATAGTTCCACTTCTCCTCCCAGCTATGGGCTAATTAGTAAGATTTGTATCACTAAACTATTATTATCTTAAAAAAAAAACAATTCCTACAATCTAAAAATATTTTCTGGCTTTAAATAACCTGCAAAGGGTTGATAAGCCACAGAAAGCAAATCAATCAAGAGACCTTTTACAGAAAACATACAATATGTTAGTTGCTCACTGTAATGAATCTGAGCATAATTTTGATTTTAAAAAATCGAGAGAAAGCTAGTTACTTAGACAAAAGTGTATAGAAACTTCATAATAAAAGTCATAAAAGGAAAGAATGAAATTGGCTATAGACAACATCAGTCAGTTATGTGCCATGCGTGATACACACTTAGGCAATTATGTATCTTTCGATACATGACTGATGAGGCAGATTTTTTTTCCTGCAGTAGGTTGCCATTTCTTTCTGTGGTAGGCCAGTTGCCATCCAAGGCTATAGAACCTGGTCTGTCCTGCTATTTACCCATAGTTGGGGGAAGAAGAAGAGGATTCACACCTTTCCCAAGGGTATTAGCATGTAAGTAAATGTAATGGATTTGACTGGAATTCGAACTTGGCTCTCCGATTACTCAATCTGAGCCACTATCCACTACTCCACTGTTGTGGCCTGTTAGGGACCAGAAAAAGACACGGGAAGAAAAAGGTAGGTTCAACAAGTGTATTGAAATAATAGATATATACAAAGTAAGAGTGTGATTAGTCAGCAGATAGAAGTGTCCATCCAAACTGTCAGGTTACACTGCATCTTGACTGCCTCCCGTAGGAAGTCTCGCAGGTTGGTATTTATGAATGGAGGAAGAATTAATTCCTATGTAGGTAGGTACCATAACATCCACCGTGCCTCCTACATACCCATCTAAAAAAAAAAAAAAAAATTCAGTATTCTAACATTTTCAACCTTTTCTATCAATGCATAATTATACTCCATGTTTGCATTTTTATATTCCCCCTCTCCTTCGTATATATATATATATAATTCCATTGGCAAAAACATTACTTTAGTCTGAAGTCCTAGAGGATGAGAGGTATCAAACAAAATTTTTCTAACATTGTCATTAAATTGCCTAACATTGTTCTGATATATAAAAATTTATACAGTTGGTATTTGACTTACAATAGAGTTCCATTCCTATGATATGTTGTAATGTGATTTTCCGTGTAAGTGTATTTCCACAAATAAGCACTTATATCACTCACCTATGCTAATGCAATAATAAAGTAATAATCTAGGACACAAACAGCACATTTCTATGACATATGTTAACATAATTAGGTCTAAAAACATATGGAAGCCATAAATATAATACAAGTAATGAAATGAAAATAAGACATAATAAAATGAAATTGTTTAATTGTTATTTATTGATATTATTGGTCCTCGGTAGAGGGAATGATGAAGAGCAAGATCTTGTTTCTCTTGTGAGCCATAATTAAGGGCAATATGGTATGCCGCCTTCCACACTCTAGCACCATATGACAACATATGCTTCTGCCGAGCTGTTTGAATCATATGTATAAGTTAAATGGCCTAAGTTGAAACAAGATTAATGGAAATTGTGTCGTAGGTCGAGACTCTTGTAACCTGTATATCATATGCTCTAAAATATATATATATATATATATATATATATATATATATATATATATATATATATATAGTACAGGTAATCATTTATTGGTATATAATCCGTGTGGATCCTAGTAATATTAATTATTAAAACTAATCCATGGAGAGCTTGATGTATTTATTATAACAGAGCATATGTCCTTTTTACAGCAAAAGAACAAAAATTACCTCAACATAGTATAGTTTACTTCAAGCTATTCTGTACGCGGCTTTCATCAGCCCCTAAATGTCTGCCATGGAGTATACTAGGAGACAGACACTTAGGGGCTGATGATAGCCGCGTACAGAACGACTTGAAATAGACTATATATATATTATTAAATATAACAAACAAGAAATGTCTATTATGTCTGATCATGAGTCGTTCGAATGTTTGCTTTAATTTCTGGTGAAAATAAGGACAAAAATTGTCCAACATTTGGATATTTTTTTATTAAGTTGGTCCTAACCTTTGGGCTCACACGAGCCATCCCCAGAGTGGTTATACAGACGTAAAACAAAGATATCCACTGTCAAAGATGATATTTTGTTATTTTGACATAGAAACTTGATATGCAATGACAACGGTCATGGAATAGCAGACACAGATCTTAAGTCCAAGATGCGGTTCTATGACGTCATACCACGCGATAGACCGAAGTATTACAACAGAACCAATGTCTAGATGCAATGTAATGTGTTGTGACTAGTTTGAAATGTAATTTTGTTGAGTGTGGGTTGCTTCGTTTAAATGTAGATGGCCTACAATGTCTGAAGGTTCTTTTTACTGTGTGTATGTGTCAGTATTATTGTGTTATCAACTAATATCTGTCTAATATCAAGAAATGTTGCTTAATAGAACTAAGATCAGAAAGGTGACAGGTAAGTCCATGGGAGAGCGTGGTTGTAGTAAAACCAATATATGTAGCGGGTTTATTTTTAGCATCAGAGATACACTCTCTGAACAGGCATGTAAATTCATACACTACATTGGTTTTTTTTTTTGTAGAGGATTTAGTTGTGTGGTTGTAGGGTTATTAGAGACTGTGAGGTCAATTGTTATATATATATATATATATATATATATATATATATATATATATATATATATATATATATATAAAATAGAGAGAGAAGATTTATATAAATATAAAATTTGTCACTTAGTTGATTGATGTTACCTTCAGTATCCTGACTGGAGTTTTGTAGCTGGACCCTCCAGAAATCACTCTATCCGCTTGTCATGGTGTATATAGTTATTATAGTAGATACTTTGTATTTGAAATAGACACCCCATTTTTATTTATTAAACAGTGTCTATTATGTCACTTGGCCTGCTTATTCAAGAAATCTTAGTAAAAAAAAAAAAATGCATTCCCTGGCAGGTGTTGAATAAGGATAACCACTATTTGATGCAATGTGCTTTACTGCTCGGCCACAGAAATATCGCAACAAACATATGTTCTATTTTTCCATTTGTAACATCCCCTTCACCCAGATTATTTTCTCAAAAGCTTCATATCTGATTAGTTTCGTATCAGAAATGTAAACAAAGCAATTTCTAAAGAACTAATGGATTTATTTTTGATCCGACACTGAGCAGAAGCTTTCAAGCAAATAATCTGATTGAAGAGGGTGGGCTTCTGAAGAAGCTTTATTAAAAAGCAAACATGTTAAATTTAGAATTTCTTCCTTATTTTATGATATCTATCTATATATATATATATATAATAGCAAAAAAAATTAGATTAATTATTTATTATAAAAAAATTTAAAACTTGTAACCTTATAGTTAAAAATAATAATTCACCTCCTACAACAAAATTAAATAGAGCAAATATTATTTACGAATTCAAATGTCCATTAAGGAATTGTATTCCTCAAGAATCAACTTTCGTAAATAATTATATAGGCCACACTACAAATCGTTTAACACGCAGATTAACCCTACACCTTTCTGACAATAGCTCAATTAGATCTCATTTAAATATTCATGGAGACCTACCGGACACTATTCGGAATATACTTGTCGACAACACTAATATAATAGCATCATCCACTTGCAAAAAAAGGCTAAAAATAATGGAAGCCTTACTTATAAAATTAAACAAACCAACCCTTAATAATATTAACTTTGAACATGGACATAATATCTTGACCGTGTTTTGAAAAAAAAAAAAAAAAAAAAAAAATTAATCACTTTATAAAACACACACAAACTATTTCTAATTCTAACAGTTGAAATACAATCCTTGATAATGGCTAAAAGTATAGCCGAAAGCGCTTGGAAAAGAACATTCGGACAATTTTTATATAATTTATCCTCTGAAAAGAAAAACTTTATTAGATCGCACGAGAAATTATATAAAAAACTAAATAAAAGCAACTTGTCAGTCGTTTTTAATGAAATGTGCTTGAAAGAAGGATTGCTGCCTAAATACACAAATATATATATATATATATATATATATATATATATATATATATATATATATATATATATTATAGACTGTTACATTGGAACATGCAAGTTACTACTACAAAAATGCATATTTTGTTTTGACGTTTGACACATTTCATCAGGTAGTTAACAATGATGGTAATAATTACCATCTGTTAAACATGTCATTAAATAAACCAAACTTAACCAAATCAAATATCACACACACACATTGTATTTTTGCTATATTTATTTACTTGCTTTTTTGTAAGCATCTTATCACTATATTTGGTCATTTTAGTTTCTCAAGAAGAAAAAGACTTTCTTTAAAAAATATTCTTTTTCCAGAAGCTTGTTCAGGTTATGAAATTATGTGATTTAAGTTAATTCATTAAATATTCAAAATGGCTGTCACATGCACTCATTCTCAGAGTGCCAAGTCGTATTCCATTTTTTGTAATCTTAGGTTTTGTCAATTCCTCCCCATTCCAAATTTTTGGTAATGAATAAACTGTTAATATAGAACTTATGGTTACATCTAGCTAATTCAATTGTAAAATGATGAGACGTAGTTGCCAATTTAGAATTGCACTTAAATTCATAAAGTCTAAGTAGCAAAAAGGCAGGCACATTAGAAGAATTACAATGAAAATGTTTATAGAAAAGGCACAAGGAACTAAACTAATGCTGAGATGTCAGGTCAGGCCTGATAACATTGCAGATTCTTTTTTGGATTTTATCAAGAATCTCTAAATATTTAGCAGAAGCATCAAACTAGATGTAGCAGCAATATTCAATGAATGGTAGACTTATAAATGTGCAAGATAGTTTCTGGTGAGAAAAGTTCTCTTGCGTGACACAATAAACCAATTTTTCTAGCAGCATACCAAACCAATTAATTCAATACAATCTTTCCACTTCATGGCAATGGAAAACATCAGCTCAAGAAGGTGCGATGAATCACGCTCTCTAAGATGATTAAAAGAGCAGTTTCATTTTGAGGGCATGTTACAATTAACAAGCCATTCTTTTTTTGTCCCAGTTAACGACAGATTGAATGTAATTTTCAAGATCAGCTGCCAATTTGACCTTATTGAACCAATCTAACTTACCATTAAGACAGAAGTGAATGGTTGTCATCTGCATAAAACAGACTTGAGAACTGCTGACATCAGGAATGTATCTTAGAATATAAAACAATATTCAGGCAAAGATGCCTGGAACGCAATCAAACTGCTGCAATGTTGAAATTGTAAAAGAAATTAATAAAATCAATGGTTGAAAATCTGATTATGGTTATGTAAAATACATTTATTGGATGCTTTGGTACACATCATCAGTAATGTTTCTAGTCGAGGTTCATTAGGGGTTTCGGGTCTTTCAACATCATACCCCTTCTCCACGTTGACCCAGCCGATATTGATTGGGTATCGACTTGTGTAGCTTCCGTCATATACATATTTTCATAAAATACATCTATTGGATGCTTTGGTACACATCATCAGTGATGTTTCTAGCCGAGGTTCATTAGGGGTTTCGGGTCTTTCAACATCATACCCCTTCTCCACGTTGACCCAGCCGATATTGATTGGGTATCGACTTGTGTAGCTTCCGTCATATACATATTTTCATAAAATACATCTATTGGATGCTTTGGTACACATCATCAGTGATGTTTCTAGCCGAGGTTCATTAGGGGTTTCGGGTCTTTCAACATCATACCCCTTCTCCACGTTGACCCAGCCGATATTGATTGGGTATCGACTTGTGTAGCTTCCGTCATATACATATTTTCATAAAATACATCTATTGGATGCTTTGGTACACATCATCAGTGATGTTTCTAACCGAGGTTCATTAGGGGTTTCGGGTCTTTCAACATCATACCCCTTCTCCACGTTGACCCAGCCGATATTGATTGGGTATCGACTTGTGTAGCTTCCGTCATATACATATTTTCATAAAATACATCTATTGGATGCTTTGGTACACATCATCAGTGATGTTTCTAGCCCAGGTTCATTAGGGGTTTCGGGTCTTTCAACATCATACCCCTTCTCCACGTTGACCCAGCCGATATTGATTGGGTATCGACTTGTGTAGCTTCCGTCATATACATATTTTCATAAAATACATCTATTGGATGCTTTGGTACACATCATCAGTGATGTTTCTAGCCGAGGTTCATTAGGAGTTTCGGGTCTTTCAACATCATACCCCTTCTCCACGTTGACCCAGCCGATATTGATTGGGTATCGACTTGTGTAGCTTCCGTCATATACATATTTTCATAAAATACATCTATTGGATGCTTTGGTACACATCATCAGTGATGTTTCTAGCCCAGGTTCATTAGGGGTTTCGGGTCTTTCAACATCATACCCCTTCTCCACGTTGACCCAGCCGATATTGATTGGGTATCGACTTGTGTAGCTTCCGTCATATACATATTTTCATAAAATACATCTATTGGATGCTTTGGTACACATCATCAGTGATGTTTCTAGTCGAGGTTCATTAGGGGTTTCGGGTCTTTCAACATCATACCCCTTCTCCACGTTGACCCAGCCGATATTGATTGGGTATCGACTTGTGTAGCTTCCGTCATATACATATTTTCATAAAATACATCTATTGGATGCTTTGGTACACATCATCAGTGATGTTTCTAGCCGAGGTTCATTAGGAGTTTCGGGTCTTTCAACATCATACCCCTTCTCCACGTTGACCCAGCCGATATTGATTGGGTATCGACTTGTGTAGCTTCCGTCATATACATATTTTCATAAAATACATCTATTGGATGCTTTGGTACACATCATCAGTGATGTTTCTAACCGAGGTTCATTAGGGGTTTCGGGTCTTTCAACATCATACCCCTTCTCCACGTTGACCCAGCCGATATTGATTGGGTATCGACTTGTGTAGCTTCCGTCATATACATATTTTCATAAAATACATCTATTGGATGCTTTGGTACACATCATCAGTGATGTTTCTAACCGAGGTTCATTAGGGGTTTCGGGTCTTTCAACATCATACCCCTTCTCCACGTTGACCCAGCCGATATTGATTGGGTATCAACTTGTGTAGCTTCCGTCATATACATATTTTCATAAAATACATCTATTGGATGCTTTGGTACACATCATCAGTGATGTTTCTAACCGAGGTTCATTAGGGGTTTCGGGTCTTTCAACATCATACCCCTTCTCCACGTTGACCCAGCCGATATTGATTGGGTATCGACTTGTGTAGCTTCCGTCATATACATATTTTCATAAAATACATCTATTGGATGCTTTGGTACACATCATCAGTGATGTTTCTAGCCCAGGTTCATTAGGGGTTTCGGGTCTTTCAACATCATACCCCTTCTCCACGTTGACCCAGCCGATATTGATTGGGTATCGACTTGTGTAGCTTCCGTCATATACATATTTTCATAAAATACATCTATTGGATGCTTTGGTACACATCATCAGTGATGTTTCTAGCCCAGGTTCATTAGGGGTTTCGGGTCTTTCAACATCATACCCCTTCTCCACGTTGACCCAGCCGATATTGATTGGGTATCGACTTATGTAGCTTCCGTCATATACATATTTTCATAAAATACATCTATTGGATGCTTTGGTACACATCATCAGTGATGTTTCTAGTCGAGGTTCATTAGGGGTTTCGGGTCTTTCAACATCATACCCCTTCTCCACGTTGACCCAGCCGATATTGATTGGGTATCGACTTGTGTAGCTTCCGTCATATACATATTTTCATAAAATACATCTATTGGATGCTTTGGTACACATCATCAGTGATGTTTCTAGCCGAGGTTCATTAGGAGTTTCGGGTCTTTCAACATCATACCCCTTCTCCACGTTGACCCAGCCGATATTGATTGGGTATCGACTTGTGTAGCTTCCGTCATATACATATTTTCATAAAATACATCTATTGGATGCTTTGGTACACATCATCAGTGATGTTTCTAACCGAGGTTCATTAGGGGTTTCGGGTCTTTCAACATCATACCCCTTCTCCACGTTGACCCAGCCGATATTGATTGGGTATCGACTTGTGTAGCTTCCGTCATATACATATTTTCATAAAATACATCTATTGGATGCTTTGGTACACATCATCAGTGATGTTTCTAGCCGAGGTTCATTAGGGGTTTCGGGTCTTTCAACATCATACCCCTTCTCCACGTTGACCCAGCCGATATTGATTGGGTATCGACTTGTGTAGCTTCCGTCATATACATATTTTCATAAAATACATCTATTGGATGCTTTGGTACACATCATCAGTGATGTTTCTAACCGAGGTTCATTAGGGGTTTCGGGTCTTTCAACATCATACCCCTTCTCCACGTTGACCCAGCCGATATTGATTGGGTATCGACTTGTGTAGCTTCCGTCATATACATATTTTCATAAAATACATCTATTGGATGCTTTGGTACACATCATCAGTGATGTTTCTAACCGAGGTTCATTAGGGGTTTCGGGTCTTTCAACATCATACCCCTTCTCCACGTTGACCCAGCCGATATTGATTGGGTATCGACTTGTGTAGCTTCCGTCATATACATATTTTCATAAAATACATCTATTGGATGCTTTGGTACACATCATCAGTGATGTTTCTAACCGAGGTTCATTAGGGGTTTCGGGCCTTTCAACGTCATACCCCTTCTCCACGTTGACCCAGCCGATATTGATTGGGTATCGACTTGTGTAGCTTCCGTCATATACATATTTTCATAAAATACATCTATTGGATGCTTTGGTACACATCATCAGTGATGTTTCTAACCGAGGTTCATTAGGGGTTTCGGGTCTTTCAACATCATACCCCTTCTCCACGTTGACCCAGCCGATATTGATTGGGTATCGACTTGTGTAGCTTCCGTCATATACATATTTTCATAAAATACATCTATTGGATGCCTTGGTACACATCATCAGTGATGTTTCTAGCCCAGGTTCATTAGGGGTTTCGGGTCTTTCAACATCATACCCCTTCTCCACGTTGACCCAGCCGATATTGATTGGGTATCGACTTGTGTAGCTTCCGTCATATACATATTTTCATAAAATACATCTATTGGATGCTTTGGTACACATCATCAGTGATGTTTCTAGTCGAGGTTCATTAGGGGTTTCGGGTCTTTCAACATCATACCCCTTCTCCACGTTGACCCAGCCGATATTGATTGGGTATCGACTTGTGTAGCTTCCGTCATATACATATTTTCATAAAATACATCTATTGGATGCTTTGGTACACATCATCAGTGATGTTTCTAGCCGAGGTTCATTAGGAGTTTCGGGTCTTTCAACATCATACCCCTTCTCCACGTTGACCCAGCCGATATTGATTGGGTATCGACTTGTGTAGCTTCCGTCATATACATATTTTCATAAAATACATCTATTGGATGCTTTGGTACACATCATCAGTGATGTTTCTAACCGAGGTTCATTAGGGGTTTCGGGTCTTTCAACATCATACCCCTTCTCCACGTTGACCCAGCCGATATTGATTGGGTATCGACTTGTGTAGCTTCCGTCATATACATATTTTCATAAAATACATCTATTGGATGCTTTGGTACACATCATCAGTGATGTTTCTAGCCGAGGTTCATTAGGGGTTTCGGGTCTTTCAACATCATACCCCTTCTCCACGTTGACCCAGCCGATATTGATTGGGTATCGACTTGTGTAGCTTCCGTCATATACATATTTTCATAAAATACATCTATTGGATGCTTTGGTACACATCATCAGTGATGTTTCTAACCGAGGTTCATTAGGGGTTTCGGGTCTTTCAACATCATACCCCTTCTCCACGTTGACCCAGCCGATATTGATTGGGTATCGACTTGTGTAGCTTCCGTCATATACATATTTTCATAAAATACATCTATTGGATGCTTTGGTACACATCATCAGTGATGTTTCTAACCGAGGTTCATTAGGGGTTTCGGGTCTTTCAACGTCATACCCCTTCTCCACGTTGACCCAGCCGATATTGATTGGGTATCGACTTGTGTAGCTTCCGTCATATACATATTTTCATAAAATACATCTATTGGATGCTTTGGTACACATCATCAGTGATGTTTCTAACCGAGGTTCATTAGGAGTTTCGGGTCTTTCAACGTCATACCCCTTCTCCACGTTGACCCAGCCGATATTGATTGGGTATCGACTTGTGTAGCTTCCGTCATATACATATTTTCATAAAATACATCTATTGGATGCTTTGGTACCCATCATCAGTGATGTTTCTAACCGAGGTTCATTAGGGGTTTCGGGTCTTTCAACATCATACCCCTTCTCCACGTTGACCCAGCCGATATTGATTGGGTATCGACTTGTGTAGCTTCCGTCATATACATATTTTCATAAAATACATCTATTGGATGCTTTGGTACACATCATCAGTGATGTTTCTAACCGAGGTTCATTAGGGGTTTCGGGTCTTTCAACATCATACCCCTTCTCCACGTTGACCCAGCCGATATTGATTGGGTATCGACTTGTGTAGCTTCCGTCATATACATATTTTCATAAAATACATCTATTGGATGCTTTGGTACACATCATCAGTGATGTTTCTAGCCCAGGTTCATTAGGGGTTTCGGGTCTTTCAACATCATACCCCTTCTCCACGTTGACCCAGCCGATATTGATTGGGTATCGACTTGTGTAGCTTCCGTCATATACATATTTTCATAAAATACATCTATTGGATGCTTTGGTACACATCATCAGTGATGTTTCTAGCCCAGGTTCATTAGGGGTTTCGGGTCTTTCAACATCATACCCCTTCTCCACGTTGACCCAGCCGATATTGATTGGGTATCGACTTGTGTAGCTTCCGTCATATACATATTTTCATAAAATACATCTATTGGATGCTTTGGTACACATCATCAGTGATGTTTCTAGCCGAGGTTCATTAGGAGTTTCGGGTCTTTCAACATCATACCCCTTCTCCACGTTGACCCAGCCGATATTGATTGGGTATCGACTTGTGTAGCTTCCGTCATATACATATTTTCATAAAATACATCTATTGGATGCTTTGGTACACATCATCAGTGATGTTTCTAGCCCAGGTTCATTAGGGGTTTCGGGTCTTTCAACATCATACCCCTTCTCCACGTTGACCCAGCCGATATTGATTGGGTATCGACTTGTGTAGCTTCCGTCATATACATATTTTCATAAAATACATCTATTGGATGCTTTGGTACACATAATCAGTGATGTTTCTAACCGAGGTTCATTAGGAGTTTCGGGTCTTTCAACATCATACCCCTTCTCCACGTTGACCCAGCCGATATTGATTGGGTATCGACTTGTGTAGCTTCCGTCAAATACATATTTTCATAAAATACATCTATTGGATGCTTTGGTACACATCATCAGTGATGTTTCTAACCGAGGTTCATTAGGGGTTTCGGGTCTTTCAACATCATACCCCTTCTCCACGTTGACCCAGCCGATATTGATTGGGTATCGACTTGTGTAGCTTCCGTCATATACATATTTTCATAAAATACATCTATTGGATGCTTTGGTACACATCATCAGTGATGTTTCTAACCGAGGTTCATTAGGGGTTTCGGGTCTTTCAACATCATACCCCTTCTCCACGTTGACCCAGCCGATATTGATTGGGTATCGACTTGTGTAGCTTCCGTCATATACATATTTTCATAAAATACATCTATTGGATGCTTTGGTACACATCATCAGTGATGTCTCTAGCCGAGGTTCATTAGGGGTTTCGGGTCTTTCAACATCATACCCCTTCTCCACGTTGACCCAGCCGATATTGATTGGGTATCGACTTGTGTAGCTTCCGTCATATACATATTTTCATAAAATACATCTATTGGATGCTTTGGTACACATCATCAGTGATGTTTCTAGCCGAGGTTCATTAGGGGTTTCGGGTCTTTCAACATCATACCCCTTCTCCACGTTGACCCAGCCGATATTGATTGGGTATCGACTTGTGTAGCTTCCGTCATATACATATTTTCATAAAATACATCTATTGGATGCTTTGGTACACATCATCAGTGATGTTTCTAGCCGAGGTTCATTAGGGGTTTCGTGTCTTTCAACATCATACCCCTTCTCCACGTTGACCCAGCCGATATTGATTGGGTATCGACTTGTGTAGCTTCCGTCATATACATATTTTCATAAAATACATCTATTGGATGCTTTGGTACACATAATCAGTGATGTTTCTAACCGAGGTTCATTAGGAGTTTCGGGTCTTTCAACATCATACCCCTTCTCCACGTTGACCCAGCCGATATTGATTGGGTATCGACTTGTGTAGCTTCCGTCATATACATATTTTCATAAAATACATCTATTGGATGCTTTGGTACACATCATCAGTGATGTTTCTAACCGAGGTTCATTAGGGGTTTCGGGTCTTTCAACATCATACCCCTTCTCCACGTTGACCCAGCCGATATTGATTGGGTATCGACTTGTGTAGCTTCCGTCATATACATATTTTCATAAAATACATCTATTGGATGCTTTGGTACACATCATCAGTGATGTTTCTAACCGAGGTTCATTAGGGGTTTCGGGTCTTTCAACATCATACCCCTTCTCCACGTTGACCCAGCCGATATTGATTGGGTATCGACTTGTGTAGCTTCCGTCATATACATATTTTCATAAAATACATCTATTGGATGCTTTGGTACACATCATCAGTGATGTTTCTAGCCGAGGTTCATTAGGGGTTTCGGGTCTTTCAACATCATACCCCTTCTCCACGTTGACCCAGCCG
The DNA here is from genome assembly GCA_964036315.1 of Acanthosepion esculentum. Classification (NCBI taxonomy): domain Eukaryota; kingdom Metazoa; phylum Mollusca; class Cephalopoda; order Sepiida; family Sepiidae; genus Acanthosepion; species Acanthosepion esculentum. Next base: position 17,646,636 of record OZ038514.1, read on the forward strand.
ATATTGATTGGGTATCGACTTGTGTAGCTTCCGTCATATACATATTTTCATAAAATACATCTATTGGATGCTTTGGTACACATCATCAGTGATGTTTCTAGCCGAGGTTCATTAGGGGTTTCGGGTCTTTCAACATCATACCCCTTCTCCACGTTGACCCAGCCGATATTGATTGGGTATCGACTTGTGTAGCTTCCGTCATATACATATTTTCATAAAATACATCTATTGGATGCTTTGGTACACATCATCAGTGATGTTTCTAGCCGAGGTTCATTAGGGGTTTCGGGTCTTTCAACATCATACCCCTTCTCCACGTTGACCCAGCCGATATTGATTGGGTATCGACTTGTGTAGCTTCCGTCATATACATATTTTCATAAAATACATCTATTGGATGCTTTGGTACACATCATCAGTGATGTTTCTAGCCGAGGTTCATTAGGGGTTTCGTGTCTTTCAACTTCATACCCCTTCTCCACGTTGACCCAGCCGATATTGATTGGGTATCGACTTGTGTAGCTTCCGTCATATACATATTTTCATAAAATACATCTATTGGATGCTTTGGTACACATCATCAGTGATGTTTCTAGCCGAGGTTCATTAGGGGTTTCGGGTCTTTCAACATCATACCCCTTCTCCACGTTGACCCAGCCGATATTGATTGGGTATCGACTTGTGTAGCTTCCGTCATATACATATTTTCATAAAATACATCTATTGGATGCTTTGGTACACATCATCAGTGATGTTTCTAGCCGAGGTTCATTAGGGGTTTCGGGTCTTTCAACATCATACCCCTTCTCCACGTTGACCCAGCCGATATTGATTGGGTATCGACTTGTGTAGCTTCCGTCATATACATATTTTCATAAAATACATCTATTGGATGCTTTGGTACACATCATCAGTGATGTTTCTAGCCGAGGTTCATTAGGGGTTTCGGGTCTTTCAACATCATACCCCTTCTCCACGTTGACCCAGCCGATATTGATTGGGTATCGACTTGTGTAGCTTCCGTCATATACATATTTTCATAAAATACATCTATTGGATGCTTTGGTACACATCATCAGTGATGTTTCTAGCCGAGGTTCATTAGGGGTTTCGTGTCTTTCAACTTCATACCCCTTCTCCACGTTGACCCAGCCGATATTGATTGGGTATCGACTTGTGTAGCTTCCGTCATATACATATTTTCATAAAATACATCTATTGGATGCTTTGGTACACATCATCAGTGATGTTTCTAACCGAGGTTCATTAGGGGTTTCGGGTCTTTCAACATCATACCCCTTCTCCACGTTGAACCAGCCGATATTGATTGGGTATCGACTTGTGTAGCTTCCGTCATATACATATTTTCATAAAATACATCTATTGGATGCTTTGGTACACATTATCAGTAATGTTTCTAGCCGAGGTTCATTAGGGGTTTCGGGTCTTTCAACATCATACCCCTTCTCCACGTTGAACCAGCCGATATTGATTGGGTATCGACTTGTGTAGCTTCCGTCATATACATATTTTCATAAAATACATCTATTGGATGCTTTGGTACACATCATCAGTAATGTTTCTAACCGAGGTTCATTAGGGGTTTCGGGTCTTTCAACATCATACCCCTTCTCCACGTTGAACCAGCCGATATTGATTGGGTATCGACTTGTGTAGCTTCCGTCATATACATATTTTCATAAAATACATCTATTGGATGCTTTGGTACACATCATCAGTAATGTTTCTAGCCGAGGTTCATTAGGGGTTTCGGGTCTTTCAACACCACCACCCCTTTCCTTGGTGACCCAGCCGATAATGATCGGGTATCAATTTGTGTACCTTCCGTTAGCTACCATTTTTCTATCGTTCCTACCACACACTGCAACTCCTCTTGGCAATTTGTAGTTTAATCCCAGATAACTTCTGGTTCACCAGCAATGTGTGCTCTTCCATAAAAAAGGAACCAAACACAACCACAGTTTCTATCCGGTAAAGAACATAGCAGCACGTTTCAGCTTGAAGTGGTAAGTAACGATTGTTTCCCTCACTGAGATAGATATATATATATATATATATATATACACGTACATACATGAAAACGTGCTCAAGAATCACATTCTGCTCACTCTTATCCCATTTCCATTCATGTTAATCTTCCGCCTGAAGAAAGAAAAAAGAAAACTTTTTACACAATGTCAAAGAGCCCTATATACTAATATTGAGTAATTGATTTCAGTCAACATTGTGTTGTTTTAATCAAATATATTTCTATGGCCTGCATACTTTGAATTTAATTTTAACTTTTAGTATAATCAATCTGCTACAGAAAAAATGGCACCTTCCTTGGGCCCAATGCTCATTGGTGTCAACAGCATTCTGGATAATCAAGGAATTATCTATCGCTGTTGAAATTTATCCATCTTCAGACAGATATTTGCTTTTAATCATTTCATCCCAAAAGGGGTTACTGATTTGACCAGAATTTGAACTTACTATCATTCCAAAAGCTAAGCAGAATATTAAGAGATGTAAAAATTTTGTTAGAAACAAAGAAAAGAGTACTGAACTGTTACAGGATATATGTCCTCCTGTATGGCAGCAAATTCTGAATAATACCCTCAAAGATGAAGAGACTTGAAGCAGCAGAAATGTGGTTGTACAGAAAGATGCTGAGGATACCATGGCCTGAACATATGAACAAGGTTTTGGAGAGAATAGAAACAAGGAAACTTATACTTAACATCAGGAAGAAGCAGTTGAAATTTCTGGGATACATAATAAGGAAGGAAGGCTTAGAAAATCTGATACTCATATGACAGAGGGAAAGCGGGGCAGGAAAGCAGTGCATAGTCTATTTGATGGGCTTGAGAAAGTGGATGGTGGAACAGTGTTTGAGAGAAATAACAAAAAGAGAAAACCTATTAGGAGCTACAAAGGACAGGAAGATGTGGAGGGTTATGATTGCCTACGTCCTGAAGGGACACAGCGCATAAAAGAAGATGCTGATTTCACACTTTGTACTGATAATGATGGCTTGTGATGTTTTAAAATACAACGTAGAGGAGAAACTGATCGCAGCAATTTAAGATTTTCAGAAGAGCTTCAATCATTGAATGTATCCTGCATGGAGCATTTAAGTTTCAAGAAACATAAAAGATCTCTTTAGATGTTCCCCATGTAGTCTTCTCAGAAATGAAAAAACAAAATACGTAAATAGTTTTGATATACCCCAGCTTAATGCCATTCATCAGCTTCTTAAAAAAAAAAAAAATTTTACAAGTTGAACCTGCATCTAAATTTGAGAGATAATGGTTAACAAGCCCTTTTAGAGGACCATAAGAACTTTGTTGGGAGTTTGATTCTCACTGAGTGTTTGGATTTGTGACACGAGATAGCACAGTAAGTGTTGTGAAACACTACCTATCTTCTAGCTACCCTTAGTCAAAAGGAATTTTCAACAATGGTTATTAAGCTTGTTTCTATCATGGAGTGAGTGTGGTTCTTGTTGGGTGCCCCATATGTTTGGCTTTGTACCAGACTAGGTTAACTTAAGATCACAAACTTATATAAGAAAAAAAAAAAGGATTCAGTGTGTTTAGGCTTCCATGTTGGCTGCCTGATTTTGACCAACAGGATATTTACCAGATTGCAGAGTTAAACATTTGAAATATTTGTTGTTTATTTTTATTAGCATCAAAGTTGTTGGGCGGAACTTTTTCTACTGTAACAAACTTAACAAAAGCTGAAAATGTATGAAATTCACATTGAATTCTAATCAAAACTGGTGGAATTGTTGAATTTTAAAAATAATGCAAAATGCTTGTTTTGTTTAAAAGCAAATGGATATTATAAATGTTGGTAATCTATTTTGGGTCACTCTTTTTGTATTTTTGATAATCTTTTTTGTGTCTCACTCATTTGTTTTTTCTTTTATAATTTATTTTGAGTCACTTTCACTATTTTTCATAATTTATTTTGGGTTTCATTTTCTTTTTGTTAAACTATTTTAGGTCTCTTTCATTTTCTTTTTGAGAATCTGTTTTGTTTCTCTCTCTCGTTTTATTGTTGATAATCTATTTTGGGTATCTCATTTTTTATAGCAAATGGTTTTTCTTTTTCTTATTTTTTCACACTCAGTAACCTCCTTGTGTCTTAGTGGCTTTATTGCCTTGCTTGTGGTGAAATGAAAAATTAAAAAATATTGTTTTTTTCTATTCTGTACCTGAAATCTATTTTTTTTTTTTTTTTTTTTTTTTTAGATGTTGGAGGTTTTTGTTTATTTGGGTTCTCTCTCTGCTTTATTTTTAAATTTATTTTTGGGTTAATATACTTGGTATCTTATTCTTTTCTCTTAAATTTTAAGCTAGCTTAAATGTGGCGGTCTCGAAGATTGGCGATCACCACAATAGCTAGGGAGGAGTAGATACAATAGGCATCAATAAACTACAGAAAAATTCAAAATTGATCGCTGCATTTAAGTATTGAATTAATGTTTAAGCTTACTTTTAAAAGTTCAACGATAATTGTTCTGCAGCTTCTTAATTTAAAGACGATTTGATGTACGTAGATCCTTATTTTCCATACAAACAATTTTCATTTCATGGGTGACAGAACAGGGGACAATTTATAAGATAAAATTATTATAGTGTAGATGGGAAATTTGAAACTGGAATTAGTCATACATTCAACATTTGAAGAATTAGAGAGACATACTAGCTAAGTAAGTAAAACATATATTATGGAATCTATATGAATAAATGCGAAATTGGAGCACGAGTCTCCCACAAATTCTTACATTAAAAAGCCCCAGCTCTACTTTATAGTAGGTATTTACAGCTGCCTGAGACTGCGCCTTCTCATTGTACTAGAGAGAGGTATCGGTGCTTGCACTGAGATCAGTGCAACCGATGGGCAATTTTTGTTCCTCACCTTGGTGTACGCACTCGGGTCCCTCACTTTAAACTAACCTTGTGTCACAACCTAAGTGGCATAAAATAATCTGTCAAAGTTCTGCTTCACTTTTATATCTTTAAATGTTTTTTCATTGTAAATATCACCTGGCTACTGGATATTCATTGTTATCAAGCAAGGTTCAGGAAGGTGTTTTTTTTTTTTTTAGTTAAGGTGCCAGATCAGTGAGCAGTGACTTTGAAAGAGGCAATTGTGCAGTTTATTCAGCCTGGAAGCCATATTGTTTCAGTTGGCAGGGCTGCTTATGCTGGAATTAAATAAATCATCAATGGGATATACTATATATGGTGGTTACAAGGTGACCGGGTGTAAGATGACCCCCAAATTTTTAAGTTAAAATATTGGTTTTGGGCCATAATTACTGTACAAGATAACCTTCCCACAAAAAAAAAACAAAAAAAAAAACATATTTTGAAATGTATCAAATTTATAAATAAATTCAGTAAGCATATACTTTCTTTACACTCAAATTCTAATGAAAAAATGGTGGGGAGATATTGTCAATTAACTACCAAAATCTATAATACCTCATGAATGGGTGCTATGTTTTTGGTTGGATATCATGGTAGCCTGAATGACATTTCTGCTCTAACCATCCACTTGTTTCACTTTTCTTGAATGTGATCTTTTAAATGGCTTGTTGAGATACACATCCAGTTGTGTTTTTGTTCCACTATTCCTATCCAGTAGAATCCCTCATATCCGGAGTGCCTGATGTTCAGAATCCCGTATTTCTGGACATGATTTTATTCGCTTTACGAGACAACCTCCCCCATCCAATCATATTTTAAAATGTATTGAGATGAATTTATTAAATAAATTCAGTAAGCATATACTTTCTTTACACTCAAATTCTATTGAAAAAATGGTGGGGTGATATTGTCAATTAACTATCACAATCTATAATACCTCATGAGTGGGTGCTGTGTTTTTGGTAGGCTATTACAGTAGCCTGATTGACTTTTCCCCTCTAACCATTCATTCGTCTCACTGTTCTAGAATGTGGTCTTTAAATGGCTTGTTGAGACACACATCCAGTTGTTTTTTTGTTCAACATCATCAAAAAAATGGGGTGAGGCAGGGGTTAACCTACCGTCAAATATCTCCCATGACTATAAACTGACCATAAACCACAGGATTTAAGGTTCACATTTTATACTTGGAGTATAAGACAGCCCCCCTATTTTGGGGAGACTTTTTAAGATTAAAAGGTTGTCTGGTATACTGACATATACTCTCATGATATAGTTATTCATCAGCAGTATTTTGTGGATCCTGATGATGTCACAATGTATACTGAAAATATAAAATATCTTTAGATGCATGTCAAGCTTATATTGTGTTGACAGTTTGGAGTTCCTGAGGCATCATTCACAACACATGTGCACGGATGTGTGTACCGTCAGCGGTACACACATCAGTCCCGTGTTATCAGCATTTTTGCTGCAACATCCATCATTACCTGTTGTAATAATGTTTAATATACTCAGACTGTAACGTAAGAGAAAGTGGCTTAATTCTGAATGAAAGCAGATCCGAACGTGTCTCTTGTGTAAAATATTCTCGAAAAGAAAATGGCATCTTTACGAGTTGACTATTTTAAAAAAAGACAGATCTTGGAATCAGATACTTTTGCAAGACTCTCTTTCTACCTATGAAAATTTGACCTGTCACTCAATCTATAAAAATTGATGAAAGCACCGGAGGATTGCAACAATGACCTTGACTGGAGATATGTGTTGTTAGCTTATTTGACCCAAGTTCATACCCCTACTCTGTTGGTAGAAGGAAATGGATTCTGGACATTTATTACAAGCTATAAGAAACTGACTTACATATACTTTGGTTTTATGACCTTCAGGAATTATCAATTTTTTTTAATGCCACTTAAGTAAAGTGTTACCCATTTTTCTTCCTGAAGAATTTGGAGGGGGAGGTTACAAATTCAAAGAGTTCTGAAGTAGAAACCAATGATTACTCGGGGATTTTATCTTATATATGTGGGTGTGGATAAGATATGAGATTACTCACACACACACACACACACACACACACATACACACACACACACATACACACACACATACACACACACACACACATACACACACACATACACACACACATACACAC
>OZ038514.1:17656242-17666242 GCA_964036315.1 Acanthosepion esculentum
TGTCCACTTTTATATTTATATACACTCGATCCCTGATATTGAACACGGTAACCCATAAAAATAGCATATCTTAAAACTATATTTTATCATATATATGCATATATACATTTTGCTTTGAAATGGACTCGGTCCAACAATTATTTTAATATATTTTATTGTTATACATTATTTATACATACACAGATATTTAAGTAAATGCTCTGTTTATAATAAATAGTATTAACACTTACTGGCCAGAATGTCCGAGAAATTTTATAGATTGTAGTTTAAAAGCAGTAAAATCGACCTTGCTAACCAGATGCCCCTTCATAGGTAAACTGGTATAGCACATCAGGCTATACGACAGTTCCGAATAGGATACAGGTTCAATTCCTATCAGAGGACATATATTTTCTATGAAATTTCTTGGATGTTCAGGCTGGTAAATGTTGTTAATACTGTTTGTTATAAACAGAGCATTTACTTAAATATTTGTGTCTATATAGATAACATAACAATAAAATACATTTTGCTTTGTAATAAAGAGTATTTGCAAGCTTTTTTTTTTTTTAATACAACTTTTCACAATGATTGAGTAGGAAAAACATTGTTTAATCTTCTTTGGCATTCCCAAGTTCAATCCTTAGCTGAATTTGTGCAAAAGAAAATTGTCGTATCCTCGGCCTCGGTGGCCAAGCAGACAAATGATATGACAAGGACAAACGAACTCTAAAGAATGAGCTGATACAAGATATCTTCTGGCATGGATGGTGGAATGAAAAATAATCCAACTGCACAAATTAATAAAGTGTTTGGTTTAAAATTCCCACAAGGCAAGAGGGTACAATCCCTGAAAACATTTCAACAAGGACAACAAAGATGAGGACATTAGTCTGCATAAATCAGTAAATAATTTATGATCTTTATTTATCATCAGTCCTGAATGACCTGTGTCCACTTTTGCTAAAGTCATCCTGACCCAGGCTATTCTCCACCCCAGCCATCTGCTAACTTCTCTGTTTTATTTAGATCTCCAGGGAACTGGCCTTTACTTCACTGATACTGGTTGTTGGACAGGCTGATCAGTTTCTTATTTCATAACAATGGAAAATTGATTCCTTACTGGTTTGTTATTGAATCTACAGGGCCTGGGACAGAAACAAATGAACAGTCATTATTCTCGGCCTTTTTAACCTCCAGACAGATATTAACAAAGTCCAGTTTCGGGGCCGGGGGCGAGCATCATCCCAGGTTACACCTTCCCCATTGCACTTAAAATGGGATGGTAGTGTCAATCTCTGTTGCCGGAGATGTCCCAAAAAGTGAAGTAAACTAGAGAATATTTAGCACCACCCACATATACACATGTGGAGCTCAACGTTTTGACCTTGTGTCAAATGTACCATTGTAGACCTAGGATAGGTAAATAAACTTAATTGTTTGAAATAAAATCCATGTATTTGAATATGTGAGTATCATATAAAAATATGCAGGCAAATACAGTTATCTACATTCTCCCACTAAAAAATATATAGGAAAATATTCTAAGTAATCTCATATTTTAGTGAATTTTAGGTATTTTTTAGGTATTGTTAGGCTTTATTGTCTTACTTACAAAGCTGCTTATTAAAAAAAGTTACAAATTTACCAATAAATTTTAACATTATTATAGTTACCACTTTTATTTTCTGATATCACATTTAAACATCTGTATTTACAAAATTCAAAATATTTATGCAAATAAAATAAATTCAAAGTTCTTTTAAAAATATTAGGAAGCACTGAATTGTAGTAACATTTACCATTTAGGATTAGTAAATATAGTTTTTAATTAATAACAATATCACCTGACTACTACTAATTAATACAGAATTTTAAGATTTATAATTAAAATTTTTTTAAATGAAAACAATTCTCGTAAAAATTCAGTATTTATTGAAAAATTTTTTTTCTTAAGACAGTAGTGTCCATAATATATGTTATGCATAAAAGCAAATTAAATGCTTTTTGAATTAAATAATATCTTACTTTTGTTGCATTTTTTATTTTATGATTCAGAGCATATTTTCTGTAACTGGAGATCCTGTTCGATCAAAAAAATTTAATTTCTCCAAGGACCTGTCCTTATAACTCATATAAACATTAAGTGCTACAGAAAAGAATTTCTTGAAACGTTCCTTTCTTCCACCAGTTCAGATCTTAACAGCTAAGACCCACCATGCAATGTACGCAGGATTTAAAGAGGTCCATGTCTGGACTGCAATGTTACTGAGAGAATTGGGTGGTGTAATATTTTGCCAAAAATCCTGCTGGTCTTCTAATTCAAGTGTTATCAACTGAACAATGTTTCTGAATTGTGGCCTGTACTCATCAAACACTTTCCACTGTTCTACCTTCCAAATTATGGATCACTTTTGAACTAATTCTTAATTGGAACTGAAGCATTGCTACTAAAATTTTATCTGGGTATTTGCAAAATGAATCCTGACTGAATGCTTTAAAGAGTTTGAAGTAAAGCATTATTTTTCTGTGAGTGGGACAGTACACAAGCATAGTAAATGGAGTCTCATTACAGACTGAGTAATCCTATAGGAGTGTGCCTGTTCACATGTTTTAGATTGTTGATAGCCAACTTCTAATTATTAACATAAATGCCAGGATGAGAGTTCTTGGTTGCAAATGTGGAATTAACTTTAAAGAAAATCATATAGACACTTTACTACCAAAGGACTCTCTTATATTTATATTATCAAGGCAAATGCAAGGATCCTTTTACAGATATATTGTATCTGAAATCTTTTACACACACACGTCTATATATATATATATATATATATATATATATATTAATTTTAATCCTCTAAAGTTCATGGATTAATTTCAAAGTGTTGTTATTAAAGTAATTAAGAAAAATACTGTACTTTTGGTTATTTCTTTTATTTTCCCAATATTGTCAATCTCATCCAAGATCATTTTCAGGGGAGAATTGTTAAGACAAAAAAATTAATGTAATTGATAGTCAATTTAAAAATTAACTGTTAAGAATATGCAAGGGAGGTAACTTAATTTATATATTTTTTATTTTTAATGTTTTAAAATGATGAAAAAAAATAAATTGAAAGTACTTGTGGAAAGTAAAACAAATAAACAAAACTACAGCGTCTTTCTTAATCAGTTTAGTAGCAGCACTAAGAAATTGATCCATGAATTTGCGAGGATTAAAATAAAAATAGACATCTGTCTAGTTTATTCAGCCTAACATGTTTGAATGAAGATATGCTGCTTATATATATATATATATATATATATATATATATATATATATATATATATATATTATAAATTTTGTAATAATCAAAATTAATTGTGAAAGTCACCCATGAAATGAAAATAATTGTTTGTATGGAAAGTAAGGACTTACATACATAAAATTGTCTTTAAATTAAGTGGCAACAGAAGAATTATTTTTGAACTTTAAAAAAGTAAGCTTAAATATTAATGCAATACTTAAATGCAGCAATTAATTTTGAGTTTGTCTGTGGTTTATTGTTGCCTATAGCATCTTCACCTCCCTACCTATTGGGATGAAGTCTCAATCAAGTGCTCTCTGCAGAAGCTAGCTTAAATGCTGACTGATAGGGTGGCTTTTAAGCTTGTGTGTGTGTGTGTGTGTGTGTGTGTGTGTGTGTGTGTATGTATATATATATATATATATATATATATATACAGACACTATAGGTCACAGATTTTTTAAACACCTTCTGGATTTTGAAGAATCACCTAAAAATTAAAGTTTTCATACTTTTTTTCAAAACTAATTTACTCTCTCAGAGGGACTGTCTTACTGAACAGTTTTTTTATATATTCAATAATAATAATAATAAAATTAAACCTTTACTGTATAAAGTTTCCTTAAAATTTTAGTTTTTTTTGTCTAATCTACCTGGCTAGCTAATGGTGATCATATGGTTAGCAGATTTTAAATTTTAGGTTACCCTCCCCCTTTTAAAAATATTGGATGCTCTGTACTAATGGGTTAAATAGTTTCAGCATTCTAGCTTAGTAAGTGTTAATTTAACCAAAGAAGGCATGAAACTTACTAATTATAAAATCTAGAGTGGTGCCCAAAACTTTTTTCAATAATGTGTGTATCTATATATATATATATATATTTATATTTAAAACATTTTTTATGTTTATGCGTTCTTTTTATAAAAAAAAAATAGTCGGACTTTGTCTATTTCATAATATATATATATTTCGTCTGCTGTTTATTAACTTTTATTTCTATTATTTTTTTCTTCTGAAGTACTTAGAATGATATTCCATTCATTTTATAAACAGTTATGTAACTGCACACAGAACAATCCTTGAAAACAAATGGAGTATCATTTGAAAGTACAAAAATAATATAAAGTAATAGTTCATGGGAAGGAAATATATATATATATATATATATATATATATATATATATATATATAGGAAAAAGAAGTTAAAAATGCAATTGGAGAGTAACTTTACTAGTTTAATTTAAAGTATCATACATACGGACGATAATGGGTATGTCCCCATTCACATAAATACAGTAGTAAATACTGTATGTTGGTCTGCAGTTAGATTCATTGTGGAATTCACTTGACTCGCTTCTAGCATTTGACTACTTCTTCTGTATACCACTGACAAATCTTATATGTGTTCTTGTCCTAAGTATTATGGTTCATTACCAACCTTTATTTGATTATTCTATTCAGTAATCTTCCCTATTGTTGTAACCTTGTTGACATATTCATGAAGTTTCAGCTGTTGTTCTCTCTGGCCGTATTCAGGTGATTGGAATTTTGAACTGAACCCTTTATTTTGCCCACTGGGTAGATTGTTCTAGTTCCATGTGCCATGACTCTTTCAGATGTCTCGGTTATCTTCCTTTAACTCAACTCTCCAAGTTTTTGTTCACTACTGCAGTCATCAGGTATTGAACTCACTACTCTTTGGGTCAACGTTGTGTATATGGCAACAAAGATGGGGACAACAGTGTGAACATTGAAAATAATTACAATACATCATCTCAGAAATATAGACAGAGATATATATATATATATATATATATATATATATATATATACTGAAACTGTATCCTACATGGAACTGTCATTTGGCCTGACGTGCTATACAATTTAGCTGCAGATGAAGCATCTGGTTAGCAAAGTCAAATTACTGTTTTTAAACAACAAATTTCCCATGATTTTTCTTGGATGTTCATATCTGCTCAAAGTGTATCTTAATGTACACAAATGAGATCATATATTATGAATTGGACTAAGTCCGACAATTATTTTAATATATTTTCTGTTTATACGTTATTTTTATAGATACAAATATTTAAATAAATGCTCTATTTATAATAAACAGTATTTACTGGCCTGAATAATTGTCAGGCTTAGTTCATTTCATAATATATGTTGTCATTTGTTTACGTACGCTTTGAACAGATATGATCATTCAAGAAAAATCATAGGAAATTTATGGTTAAAAAGAGTAATATTTTATATATATATATATATATATATATATATATATATATATATATATATATATATATATATACCCAAGTGTGGGATTGGTATATACAGAGTAAATTCCAATAACCAACAATTATTATTCTTTAAAGAGTGCTCAATACAGAGTAGAGCAGATATAATCATTTATTTAAATATTATAACATAAATATGTTATAAAATCACTACAAAAATCTTTTCTTTTTTCTTTCTTTTCTTTTCTTTTTTCTTTCTTTTCTTTTCTTTTCTTTCTTTTCTTTTCTTTTCTTTCTTTTCTTTTTCTTTCTTTTCTTTTTTCTTCTTCTTTCTTTTCTTTTTTCTTTTTCTTTCTTTTCTCTTTTCTTTTTCTTTCTTTTCTCTTTTCTTTTTCTTTCTTTTCTCTTTTCTTTTTCTTTCTTTTCTCTTTTCTTTTTCTTTCTTTTCTCTTTTCTTTTTCTTTCTTTTCTCTTTTCTTTTTTTCTTTCTTTTCTTTTTTTCTTTCTTTTCTTTTTTTCTTTCTTTTCTTTTTTTCTTTCTTTTCTTTTTTCTTTCTTTTCTTTTTTCTTTCTTTTCTTTTTTCTTTTTCTTTTTTCTTTCTTTTCTTTTTTCTTTTTCTTTTTTCTTTTTCTTTTTTCTTTTTCTTTTTTCTTTTTTCTTTTTCTTTTTTCTTTCTTTTCTTTTTTCTTTCTTTTCTTTTTTCTTTCTTTTCTTTTTTCTTTCTTTTCTTTTTTCTTTCTTTTCTTTTTTCTTTCTTTTCTTTTTTCTTTCTTTTCTTTTTTTTAATAATGTGTTTTGGGTTTTGCTTTTTTAATGTGTTTTGGCTCTAGTCTAGCCAATTTCATTTAAATTCTTTTCCTTTTTCTTCATGTTTTCATCATCTTTGTTATTATAATAGAAGATCTCCCAAGAATGGTGAAATGTTGTAGGAACCTGGATGCTAATATATATCATAGCAAATTTAACTTTTGTTTTTTGTATTTCGTTTTCCTTCAGGTTTTCATTACCACAATGTCCAAGTGGATAAAAGAATTGGTTAAGCTTAACTCGTCCTCTGGCAGTCACAAGGTGTTATATAGGAATAAAGTGTCGCTGCCAACACTTGAGTTTGAACATAGATCACCAGTGAGCAAACACAGTCGATCCCATTATTGAATTACTTGGACCATATGACCATAGAGGAATCACATATATAGGAAGTTGCGTGATGTCTAGATTGATCTGCATTTTTAGTCTATCCTCTATTATTATTTGGATCACTATTTCTAGTCTATCCTCTATACTATACAAACCACTATTCTCTACTCTATTCACTATAATATTTTTCTTTTTGGATCACTATACAGATAACTTTTTGAGAAAGTATTACAAGCAAGTACTATTACTATGAGATTATTCAAAGGCATCTGACACCAGTATTGGTCAATGCCGTACTATAGTTGTATCTGCGATTACAAAGTTTCTACTACAATGAGCATTACAAAAGTGTCAAATGAGTATTCATTGACATAACGAAAGTGTCAAATGAGTATTTGTTGACATCACAAAACAAGTACAATTCTTAGATCAAATACTGCAGAAGAAAAATATGTCATATAATCAGCTTCAGTGGAAGTCAAATTCTTGCCACTCCAATCCAATCCAGATTTGTCTCTTCCAGCTATCATTTTTTAAAGAGATTTCAGAACATGGATGAGATTAAAGAGAACATGATGAAGCAGCTAAGAGTCATCTCTAAAGAAGAGCATTATTATTTTTGTTTTATTTATTTGACAACTGTTTTGAAAAGGTCTAGGGGACATTGGGGCAAGTGTATGACATCTGAAGGGAACTACTTAAAAGGAGTAAGGTGCTATTACCCTAGGTAGGCTTCTCTTTATTTGTTTATTTTTTTTTTAAGTGTATACATATATATTATATACATATATACAGGCTGAGGCAAAAGTCGTGCACCATAGGGATAATTTATTAAAAGTATAAATACACACAAAAATTTTATTTACTGGTTTATTTCATTGTTATATGTGCTGTTCAAAATGTCCTCCTCCTTTTCCAAGACACATCTCAATTTCGTGCCTTCATGATTCATTAACATGTCAGAGAGTTTCCTCGGTCATTTTACTGCATTCATATTTAATTCTTTCTTTAAATTCTTCAGTATTTCTTGGGTGCATCTGATAAACAACTGATTTCAAATGGCCCTACCAAAAAAAAAAAAAAAATCCAAGGGTATGAGGTCTGGTGACCTCATTAATCCTATGGTGCACAATCGACAGGATTGAGTCACCCTCAGTCACTGTGTGTTTATCTGAATCTAAAAATAAACACGCTAAAATTCACCTTCATCCCGTACCGTGCGCTGACGGCTTAGTGGGAGAAGTTCCGACTGACGCAAATTCAGTCGGGTTTTGATCCTAGCTAGAGGCAACCGGACGTCTAGCCACACTGATGAGCTGTGAAACAGCGAAACAGTCTGTCTGTGGATGACAAAAATATATATATATATATATATATATATATAAAAATAAATATATATATATATATATATATAAATAAATATATATATATATATATATATATAAATATATATATATATATATATATATATAGAGAGAGAGAGAGAGAGAGAGGCACGTGACTGAGTGGTTAGAACGTTCACTTTCTGACAATGAGACCCGGGTTCAAATCTCACCACAGTTGATTTGTCAGGAAAGAGACTTCCTGATGTTATTGGTCTGGAGTGTGTGTGTTGGGAGGGGGGGTGATCCCAGCCTGCGGCACCTTTAGAAAGTGTCTGAAAACCATACCACTTGTTGACCCAAGCCATGTGAGCGAAATTGGGTAGACGGGACACTTGGTGTCTGTCGATAGCTGTGTTAGCACAAAGTCACAAGTCATCATGACCGAGCGTGCTGGTTTTGCTCAGATTGTTGATCACGCTAGATAACACTCTCTCTCCCAGAAACTGTAACTAAGGTCTGCTCAGCATAGTTGCAGTATAAACCACAGGTGGGCTCTGTGGGTATTGGACAAATACAAATGTACCTGAGCGAGAGTCTGCAGTAGAGATTGGCTAGCCGCCCTAGTAGATGGGTATTACTCGAATACAAGTGGCCAGCTATTATATAGTTCATTTATACCTGATGATTGCATAGTGCATGAATCTGTCATACTGTCAACGTGGCGTATTATGTATATTTATTAATATATACTTAATAGCTCTGTTATTTTGCATTGAGCACTGTTTTATTTACACAAAAGGAGAGAACACTTGAACATATATATATATATGATGGACTCTCCCGTCGAACTCGACGTATGAGGGTCAGGCAAGTCAGTTCTCAGAAACTGAAAGCCCGACACCAACACATAAGATTTGATTATAGTGGTGAAGGCTTTGTGCAGGGCCATCCACACTTTTTGGAGGGACGAATACAGGGACCTGGTGCAACGAATGCCACAAGGTCCCCAAACGACCCTCCGCAGGTTTTGAATTCAGAGTTGTCCTTCTCCTAGACCAGTTGCCATCCAAGGCTATAGAACCCAGTCTGTCCTGCTATTTACCCATAGTTGGAGGGAGAAGAAGAGGATTCACACCTTTACCAAGGGTATTAGCACGTAAGTGAATGTAATGGATTCGACTGGAATTCAAACTCGGCTCTCCGATTCCTCAATCCAAGCCGTTATCCATTACTCCACCATATATATATATAATTGAATGAAAATATGTAAAATAAACTCTAATATTTTTTGTTTTGTCCTCTAAAAGAACTTCATCAGACTAAATTAGTGTTCTTGGTGATTGACAAGAACACCATTATCAGTAAGAATATTACTTTTTAGTCTGATGAATCCTGTTAGACAGAATTTTTCTATTTTATTGTTTAATGGTATACCTTTCTTTTGATAGATAGAAATTTATATATCATATTCGCCAATATAATGATTTAGTCAACATGGCTTAGATGTGGCACAAGGCTGAAAGTATGGGGCACCCTGTGAGGATTGAACTGCTACTCAATCATAATTTTACTAGCAAGACAAGCTAGCTGATCATTTGGACCACGTCGAAGTGCCCAATGATTTACTAAGTGTAGCTTAGATGTGGCACAAGGCCAAAAATATGGTGCACACGGTGAGGATTGAACTATTCAGTTGTAATTGTAGTGGTGTAATGGTTAACAAGCTTGTCTTCCTAACCGTTACAACACATCAAAGTACTCCCTCTTCTTTCTAAGTATTAGCTTTGACATGGCACAAGGCCAAAAGTGTGGGCGCCCCCACCCTGTGAGTATCGAACTCACTACTTAGTTGTGTAATTGATCTAGCAAGAAGACAATCTGGCTAACCATTTACACACCATGTCGAATTGTCCATATTCTCTCATAATGTGTGTGTGCGTAATAATTCAGAGAAATAAAAATGAAAAATATATCTGTAAAAGGACAATATGCTTTTTCCTTTTTTATCTTTATTCCCCCTTCCCGCC
>OZ038514.1:17671242-17673742 GCA_964036315.1 Acanthosepion esculentum
GCCATCCAAGGTTATAGGGCCCAGTCTGTATTGCTAATTAACCATAGCTGGATGGAGAAGAAGAGGTTTCATACCTTTCACAAGGGTATTAGCACGTAAGTGAATGTAATGGATTCGACTGGAATTCAAACTCGGCTCTCCGATCTTGTATCACACATTGTTTCATGTGGCTCTAAAAAAAGTATTGTTCAATGTATAATAATAAATATACATTTGAATTGTGTTACCAATACACACATATAACTTACATCAGTATATACACGCCACACAAAATATTGGAAATCTTGACCTCACTCATTCAGAATCTGTACAACTGAAAGGGAAAGATTGGTTTTGTGAGGTAGAGAGAACTTTGTTTCTAGATCAAAACAGCAGCTGTCACTTGATGGCTCCTTGGCTAAATTTTGTTTTCACTGACACTTTTTTGTTTCATCTTAAATCTGTTACACTGTCTTCACTGAAACAAGAAGTGTCCATTTGGGTAGTATAGAATTACCCTACTTATTTGCCAAAGAACTTCTGCTAATGACTGCTAGAGGGTGTTAGCAAAACACTATATATACTGTTTTGGCACCCTTTTCTTATATATATGAAAAGAGTACTAGGGTTTCAAATCGACAGTGTCCAAACATTAAAAAAAGCCGAATAGAAACACACACACACACACACACACACACACACACACACATTTGCGCTAAGAAAGGCAACAATTCAACTAAAATGTAAGAAACTACTGCAAGTGAAAAGAAATGAAAAGATTTTTGAAGGAACTGGAAAACCCAACCCTAAACAGGGACCAAGGGATAAATGTCTATTCTTGTCTGAATCCCACATAGACAAACTAGAATTATGATACACTTATACTCATAAATTATACACATGAATGCTGCTTGACAAGCTAAATGCATATGAAGCCTGCTTGACCAATGAAAATCAAACAATACAAAAATAAAAATACCAGAATATATATTTCATATCTCATCCTCTGATAAAGGTTTGATTAAAAGTGAAATAAAAGTTTCTTATTTGTTCTTTATCCTATCATTTTGTCAGATTCCAATCACTATTTGATCTCTAATCCCACTTGATTATATTGAATAATTCTCCCAAACCATCAGATAAAGAATCCTTCTCAAATGTCTCTCGCAGTCTTCCATGGGGACATTGCACACACTAATGTACAAAAAAGGACATTTTCATGTATACACCTTCATTAATGTCTTTCATATTATATAGACCCAAAATCTGCTGTTAACTGGGACAAGGAATGACTTGTTAATTTTAACACCCCACCCCCAAATAAAACTGATTTATATTAATCACCTGAGAGACCATTTCTGTCTTCCATCAGCATGGTTGATGCTAACCTCCAGAAGAGTGACTCGTTACACCTTCTTGGGCTAATGTTCTCTGGTGACATGAAGTGGAAAGATTATATTGAATCGTTTGCTTGGTCTGATACTAGGAAGGTTGGTTGACTGTGTCGTGCCAATTTTACTCTCTCAAATCTATCTTGAAATTTATAAGTCTACCATTTGCCCATACTTCAGATATTGCTACCATACATGGTCTGGTGCTCCTGTTACATACTTAATTTCCTGATAAAATCTAAAGAATCAGCAATATTATTGGTCCTGACCTTTATAAATAAAGTGCAATATTAGATTGACAAGGTCTCATCATTTTCCAGTTGAATTGGCTAGATGTAACTTTAAGTTCTTTGCTAACCGTTTCATTTCTCGCTTGTGGAACTCTCTTCTGTCCAATTGCTTTACAACCAACTTTGGTCTTCAAAAATCTTCAATGTCAATCGTTATCTACTATCTTCTTGATTCCTCTTCATCTATTGTTCTCTTTAATAATGTTTTTCTTTTTCTTATTCTTTCACACTAAATAACCCCTTGTGTCATAGTGACTTTATTGCCTTGATGGGGTGAAATAATTGATATGTATCTAAAGAATTAATGGATTTTATTTTGTTCTTTCATTCGACATTTTTATTACTTCAACTATTATTTTTATTGGATACGTGTTTTCTTGAGTACTAGTACAGCAGGATAGTAGATGAACTAAATACTGTTTAAAATAAAAGGAACATCTACTCAAATATGGGTATCCACCAAAAATAATGTTTCAAGTAATTAGGATAATGAACAAATAGGATACGATACGATTAACATGTTTCACTTTTTATTAAAGCTTCTTCATGGAATGAAATATGGAGGAAGCATTACTAAAAAAAATGAAACATGTTAGACTTATAAACATTTCCTATAATAATTATATATAATTATAATATTGTTAAGCAATATATATATATATATATATATATATATATATATATATATATATATATATATAATAATAATATTCTTAAACTTCGTTTTATATAACAATATTAACTATGAACAAGGCCACAATGTGCTAACCATATTCAGAAATTAAAAACATCTCTACAACACACTAAAACATACACATGATGCACACACTCAATTAAGCA
>OZ038514.1:17678742-17698742 GCA_964036315.1 Acanthosepion esculentum
CAAATAATATTTGTCAATTAAATGATAGATGTTATATTAAGTGCATCAACTTTATTTGATGTTTAAAATTCAAACTTTTAAATATTAAAAAATATTTGTTTTAAAAATGAACTTTCATTTTGAATAATATAAGCACATTCATTTCTGAAATTCTCTGCAGTAATTTTACATCCAATCACATTACATGTCATCTTTTCTCACAAGATGACTTGTTCATATGATGTGGGATGATTTAAAAGAAAAGACAACAGCAATAAAAATAAATAAAAGTGCTAAATATCTGAATGAGATCATCTATATTAAGCATCTAGATGCACCAGATGTCAAAATTTAAAGGCCTAGCAGCTTTGTATCTTTAATGTTTCATTGTAAACTGTAACCGACATTCACTGTATTTCTACCCCGCCCTTCTCTGTTATATAAAATTCAGAACCAGTCAGAATGGGTGTGGCTGCAGGAAATTCACTGGGGCTTGCAAAATATTTTGTATATGCTTGATTTTTCCGCATATGGGCCGACTGGACTCTCTAGCCAATCTAGAAGGACAAC
This sequence comes from Acanthosepion esculentum, assembly GCA_964036315.1. NCBI lineage: Eukaryota > Metazoa > Mollusca > Cephalopoda > Sepiida > Sepiidae > Acanthosepion > Acanthosepion esculentum. The sequence continues at coordinate 17,679,292 of OZ038514.1, forward strand.
TCTGAATTCAAAACTTAATTTTTTTCCTGCAGAACCTGATAGTAGCAGAAAATAATGATACCAAGCAGCTCAGTTTATTATTTCCGCGACAGCTCAGTTCATATCAACAATGCAAGACAACAGACAATGCGATTTGCTGTCACTCATTTAACAGAAATGATTGTAAGGGAATCTGTCATGTATAAATTACTATGTTGTGTCTTCATCAAGTAAGAAATTGAGGAGCACTCTTGTTTAAAAAATGCAATATGATAGGTCCTGATCTGGCATCTAGTCTACAATCGCTATCCCACAGACATGCTGTGGCTTCCCTGTCTCTTTTACAAGTATTTTCATGGCAACTATTCCGACGAGCCACCAGGCTGGCATCTCGGTACCATCCATTCACTGTCAAAACGGTTAAATGTAACCTACTCAAACAGCTTCTTCTGTGGAACTCCCTTCCTCTTGCTTGCTTCCCTGATAACTATAATCTTCAAATATTCAAGTGTAATGTCAATCGACACCTTCTGATATCTTCATCTTGTTCCCCATCCTTCTCTGTTTCCTTTCCCCAAGCACACCTCTTTACTCTTGGTCTCAATCCTCTGTAACCCCTTGCATGCTAGTGGCACTCTCACCTTACTTGGGTTGAATTGCTTTAAAAAAAAAAATTTTTTTTAAAGTTACCTGTGTTCGACAAATGGCAGTGAGTGTCTATGTGGCTCACACTGCTGGAAATGAATCAATCGAGTTGATAGGGCTAGCATTTTCTGTTTACACTTTTCTGTTAAAAAAGAAAAAGAGAGAAAATATATCCCTCTCCTTTCTTTATGCGTTATACATCTGAAGAGGGTTGTAGAATGGTTTCAGTCGAAGCATGGTAAGAACAATTCAATGAATGAGTTCAGTTGCCCGAAGAAATCTTAGAATTGTTTGTATGTGTGTGAACAGTGGTGTACCCTAAGGTGTGTTTCTGTGTGAGAGCTGACCTAAAACACCCGCATAAATTGTTTATTGCCAAAGTCTTGCCTCTGCCCCTCCTTGCTCTGTTGCACAACTGATGAGAATGTTAACCTGACAGAAAAATCCCCCACTCATCCATTTTTCAGAATTATTTTTTCTTTCTCTCTCTCTCTTTTGTCTTCTCTCTTTTTCTCTTGCTTGACTCCCTTTTCTCCCTTCTCTTTCTAGCTCAACTCTCTTTTCTCTCTTCCTCTCTCCCGCTGTCTTTCCATTTTCTCCTCATTTTGCCTATTTTTTCTTCTCTCTCTTTATGTCTATTACCATCCGTGTATCTTTTTCCCTTGACTTTTGATGTCCTTTTTTTTGTTTCTCTATATCTCATTCCTTCTTCACTATTCTTTTCTTTTTTTTTTTTTCTTAATCAATTCAACCCAAAAAGGCAATAATGCCACTAAAATGCAAGGGAGTGAAAGAGAATGACAAAGAAGGAACCCAAAAAAACAATTCTAAACAGGAAATAAGTGGATAAACCTCTACTCCTGTTCAAAACACTGAGGAGGAGTGTGAACTGAATGATAGGTGAATCTATCGACACCTTATTAAAGGAAAAAAAAATCAATAAATAATAAATAAAAAGTCAGAGTTTAGGCAAAGATGTTAAAAGTATAGATTTGGAGTAGACTTTACAAGCTGGAAACCCTATCGTAAAAATGGATAAACTTCTACTCCTGTTTAAAAGACCTAGGAGGTATGTGAACCGGACAATAGGCAAACTTATCTACTCCTATTAATTTTCCTCCCGTTCTGTTTCTTTGTCTTATTCTGCCGTTTTCTTTTTTTCTTCCTTTACATCTCTTGAAATGTTTTTCACCATTTTTCTTTGTTTTTTTCTTTTCTTTCATTCTTTTATTCTTTATTTTCTTTTCTAGTTTTGTTAATCTTCCTTCTTTCTCCTTCAATAACTTTCTTTTTTCATAGAATCTTCCTTCCATTTATATTCTTCCATTGGAACCCCTATCTGTTCATCAACAACCATTGACTTATCATGAGCAATTTGATTGGTGATATAGATTTCAAAATATCTAGGGAAAAATTCCAGACTTTTTGTCAACTTTTAAAAGTATGTATTATGTAATTAATGTTGTTTGGTGTTTAATAGATCAAGATGTTTTTTGCATTTGAACATGTTAAAAACAAAACCTACAGAACTCATGTTGAAGGCACATAAGTATAAAACATAAGTCTATATTATAAAAGAAGAGTTTTTTGTATAGTGTTGGTCAATGACACGTGATCAGTAGTCAGCCATTTTGTCTCTTCACTCTATACATTGTCTCCTATAACCAACATGCGCAAATAGGTAAAATCCTATTTGCCAATCCCATTACACCTCCCAGAACTGAAGAGGTTTAATGCCTTTCATTGTCCTTGAACTTCTTTTACAAGCTTTCCTCCTCTCCCCTTTGAGGTTTGTCTTGTTCTTTTTAATGAAGATTTTGGTTTCATCTCATCTTCTTTCATGTCTGAGCCACTCCTGCTATCATTCATAGGCTCGTTTTCTATTACATTTTCCTGATCTGAAGAACTTATCCTTTCTTCTTTGTCAAGATCTTCCTCTTCAATTCTGGGTCTTAATTGGTCAGAGTGAGCCATTAGGTTTTTTCCTTTTTTTTGATATAATAGCTATATTATGTCCCCTTTGCATGATAAAATTAGCTCTCTCAAGACTTCTTACTTTGTCTTTTTTTTTATATCACATCTTATCATTTATTGAGTAAGACATTGTTAATGTAGATCTTATTTGTCTTCCCATTAATGCAGGTGGGCTTTGCGATCTATCTGCAGGATCGTCCCATAACTAAGCAGTGACCAAGCTGATTCTTTGTCTTTCACCCACAGTGGTGTAGATAGTGTTTGCCACCTGGGGCATCCTTTGAGTTTGCTACCCTTCTCTTACCCACCACAAAAAATACAACATATGACTTCCGTGTGTGTGTGTGTGTGTGTGTGTAACAGGTTGAAATACAAGAAATATTCTCAAACTTCTGTCAAGAAAATTAACTAAAATTTATGACAACCAAGATGTGTCTCTGGCTTTAAAAGAACGCACCCTGGGTCTGTATGCAGGTTTCACATTGTCGCCGGTTATAAAACAGCCCTGAATACATCATTGGATAATGTTTATCATCCGGCCAAGATAACAATCGCTTAAATACATATGCCATAGTTTAAGTTACTCAAAATTGAAAAGGTCCCTCAGCTGTGAATAGTGTTCCAACATTAAAACCACTTTTATTTCAATACAGACTATACAGGCTAATACAGTAGATCCATAAAAATGTCACCCAGGCACACTCTCCACCCCATAGTGTGTAAACAGTTGCGTAGCTATCTGCATGTGACTTTCTATGCGTCTATGTAATGCAAATGTATACACATATAAGTGCTTCTGCCATTGGATATATATGTTGTTTTTTGTTTTTTAATCATTTCACCCCAAGCAATGTGGGAATACCACTAGTACACAGGGGTTTAGAGAGAGTGAAGGTGAGAGAAAAGATTGGGTATAGTGGGGCAAGGATAAAAGATGAACAGGATTCAAGATGATAGAAGATGGCAATTGATGTTGCATTTAAATTTTTGAAGATTGTAGTTATCAGGGAAGCAAGTAAACAGAAGGGAGTTCTACGGGTGGGGAAGTGCAAGAAAAGAAACTGTTGGAGTAGAAGTGGCAGTTGCATTTAGCTATTTCAGCAGTAAATGGGTGGGACCTAGATGCCAATCTAGTAGCATGTTTAAATTCATCTAGATGGAGCACCTGGGGGAAAAAAACTAATGAGAGCAGTTGCCATGAAAATATTTGCAGAAAATGTCACATCGGTGATGCCAAGTCAGGATCGATTACATTGCAGATCCTTCTTTGGATTTTGTCAAGAACCTCGAGATGAATAGCAGGAGCACCAGACCAGTATTCGATGCATGGACAAATGGTAGATTTGTAGTATACACAAGCAATTTGAAATAAGACATTGGAATAATGCATTCCCCTCCTACTCAGTCTGGACCACCCCTACCCAGGGCTGAGCAATAAAACCAAAGTTGGAAACAAGAAAAAAAATGTTAATTTTTAAACTCTAATTATAAGGTTTTATTGAACTTAGTGGAAATTATTCTGTATTAAATAAAATTATTTTTTAAAGTTTTTTTTTTTTTAAATTTTGTATAAATGGCAAGTGCAAATGTATACACAAAGAATTTGAATAAAATTGTATTACAAGGGCTAATTTCCTTTTTTGTCTGATAACCCCTGGTTAACAGGGAAAGAGTATAAGCTGAAATGTGAAGTCATTTGACACCTTTTGTATTTAAACCTAATATGTTTACTATTTAATGTAATATTTTAATTGTGTCTATTTTAAAATAATACAGTCATTAGAAAATTTAGGTTTGAAATTTGATCATCTTACCATCAACAAAGTGACGGTTACCAAACTAGTTTAAGTAAAATATATCCTAATTGTATTTCCAAAGATTGTAGGTAGCCATGAAGCAAGAAACCGGAAAAGAGTTCCACAGGCATTAAGTGCGAGAAAAGAAACTATTAGATTAGTATTTACGGTTAGATCGAGCTAATTCAACAGTAAAATGATGAGATCTAATTGCCAATCTAGTAGTATGCTTTCGATTCATGTGGATGAGTTACCAAGGAGGAGAGCTCGTTAGAACAATTGTTATGAAAATATTTATAAAGACAGGGGAAAGCCATTTTATGGCATTGGGAATGTGATTGAAGTCGAGATACCAGATCAGGACTGACAACATTACAGACCCTCCTTTGGATTTTGTTGATGACATATTACAGAACCACCAAAACTGAATTGGTAGCAATATACATGTTCAACAACAATCAAGATGATCCCAAGCAAAACTAGACATAAAAAAAAAGAATGGATGACAGATGAAATTCTGAAGATGATGAAAAGGAAGAGAAAAACAATGCCAAGATATAGCACAGAATATAGGACACTGCCCAAAGAAATTAGAAACAAATGCAGGTGAGCTAAAGAGGAATGGCTCCAAGAAAAATGTGCAGAAAGAGAAATGATGAGTATCACAGATAAGGTAGATATGCATAAAAAAAATAAAAGAATAGGACAAAATGATCAACAGGATGCATAAAATCCAAGGATGGGACACTGATATTGGCGAAAGAAAAAAATACTTCAGAGATGGAATGAATACATAAGAGAACTCTTCTTTTTTAAAGATTGTTGAAAAAATAGTACTAACCAGAACATTATAACAAAAATCATTATTTATTTACATTTTTCAGACGATTGTCCTCATCTTCGTTGCTATTATAACAAAAATCATTATTTCGTTGCCATTATAACAAAAATCATTATTTATTTACATTTTTCAGACTATTGTCCTCATCTTCATTGCCATATTCATGACATTTCAGCTGTTGTACGCTCTGGCCTCCTTCAGGTGATTGGAATTTTGAACCAAACCCTTTTATTTCATCCATTGGGGTAGATTGTTCTCTGGATGTCTCAGTATCATTTATCTTACTTTAACTCGACTCTCCAAGTTTTTGTTCACCTCAACTGTAGCCAGGTATTGAACTCACAACTCTTTAAGTCAAGTCACTGGATTTAACCAATGCTTTTATCCACTGCGCCATGTGTCCTCAAGGACAATGGCTGGAATGTTATGAATATCGCAATGAAGATGGGGACAACAGTCCCAAAAATGTAAATAATTATGATACCTCATCTCAGAAATATAAACAGATAACAAAAATCATTGTAATTAGTCATGTCAGGACCAGATTTTATTTATATATGGAATGTTAGTGATTACAATAACACCAACTAAAATATTCCACATAAATTTTCTTTATATAATAACACAAAACAAAAATGTTCAATAAAAACATTAAACATGCATCAGTTGCCAGCACAAAACATCGCAAATGAAGGAAAAGCAGACTATGAATAGATATCCATTAATTGGATTAATAAATAGATAACGAATTACTTGCAGAAGACCATTATTAGCATTATGATCTGAACAATAGCATGCAGTTAAAAGCAATAATCGCATCCCAAATTTCCAGGAACCATTTCTATAAAGGCAGGAAATCTTTAGGAACCTATTCTGCTTATTTTCTTTACAATCTAAGAATGGAAACAAATCCTTTTATAGTATCAAAAAGAATTAAACCATTTTGATAATTTAATTGAAAACATTTATTTATTATGTTATTTCCAGATTGAAATTCTGTCCTCATCATATTTCTGTTCAGAAGTCTGATGCTTTTTAACTCTAGTGCCATCAGCTGTCTTATGGTTTCTTAGCCATATTCGAACTGAATTGCTGCAGTCCCAAAGATCCAATGGAAGACCTATCGAATTTATGACTAGAAGATTTGCCACATTTTCAACTTCAAGAAGACTTCTTTACTTAGATTAAATTATGTTCATCACAGAAAATCCTTCTTTAGCCTCTGCAGAACTTACATCAATTAGTTTAATTATATTTTTAGATATTGTATATAAGATTATTTTTGGATAATCCAACAACTGATTTTCTAAGCTTTTATAATTTTGAGAATTGGCTCATACAAACCGGTAGGAACCCACCATCAGTGATACCTACTCTTTTTATATGGCAATGAATGCTGGACAATCTTCACAAAAATAAGGAACATTTTAGAGACAACAGAAATGTGCTTTTACAGTAGGATACTGAAAATTCCATTGATGGAGCAAGTAAGCAACTTAAAGAAAATGGCAACAGAAAGAACACTTCGATGCAGAATCAGGAAAAGGCAGCTGAAATTCCTTGGACAGTTAATAAGGAAGGAGGGCTTGAAAAACTTAACCCTCAGAGGGCATATTGAAAGCAATTGAGTGAAGCTACCACTTTTAAAAGCCTTTATTGCATTTTTATTGTAAAATGTATAACACATCTGATTCACCCCCAATCACTCAGCAGATTTTCAAAAATTAATTAAATTGAAGGAAATTACCTAAAACTTCATTAGTGGTAGAATTTCTTTAAAACAAAAAAGACAGGTAGCTAGTAGATGTCCTGACATGACCTCGTTACCTCCGACTTCTAATCTGTCAGAGATGGAATTATCAATTACAGCAAAGAAGAGGCATTTAACATCTTTTCAATCAAGATATACAAGTTCAATATCTCTTGAAGGCTAGCTGATGATATTTGCAACACCTAGTGGATAGGCACTTTTTGTATAACAGTGTCAACAGGTTGATCTCATGAGCATTAGTTAGGGAGTTCAACTGATTTCTGACAATTATAGAGGAAATATTGTGGGTTCAATCCCTATAGCAGGCTCCATGTTCTTTTTTCGTTCTTTCACCTTAATAACATCTTTTTCTCATATTCTTTCACACTCAGTAACCCCTTATGTCTTACTGACTTTATTATATTGCTTGGGGGTGAAATGATTAATAAAAAATAAAATAAAAACAAATTTGTAAACCAAATCCCTTTGTAACTTGAGATGTGACCTGATGAACCAGAAACATATATTTTCTGGGGAAATAAATTATAGTCATGGAACATTAAGGTTGTCTAATTTTTTTAAATTTAATTATATATATATATATATATATATATATATATATATATATATATATATATATAATTTTCAGATAGTGTATCTGTAAAGGAACAAAATAAAAAAAATAAAAAAAAGATGAGAGGAAAAACTATTCTTAGCCGACACATTTTATGTTGATAAAAATATAGTTTTAAGGTATACTATATTTATGAGTTAAATTGCTCAATATCAGGGATAGAGTGTATGTAAATATAAAAGTGGACATTGAGGTCAACACCCAACGGCAACACCCTGTTTCATACTTAAACACAATCAGGCCATTGATTGTATTTAAGCATGAAACAGGCTGTTGCTGCTGGTTGTTGACCTCAATGTCCACTTATATTTTATTTGTATAGCTTTAAATGTTGTTATTCATGGATGCTTGTATTTGAGTAAGTGCTTTCTTTATATATTAATGATCTGAAATTTCGTAAAGACTTAATAATGAAAAATTTGCACTCTTCATTATTTTTTAGAAGATACCCATAATTGAGTAGATACTCTGTTTATTTATTAAACATTATATTTGTCTATTTTTATCTACCACCCTGAATATTCTAGAAATCTTATTAGAAAAATATGCACTCTCCATCAGGATTCAAACCTGTGTTTCCCAAATAAACAGTGTCTACTCAAAGATGGGTATCCACTAAAATAGCATTTAAGTAATAAATATGCCAAATTAATGAATGAAAAATCCATTCCTATAATATATATATATATATATATATATATACACATATATATATATAATTTTACATATCAAGAAACAGTATTTAGAAAAATAATGACAAATTGGAAAAGGAAAAAGAATACAGATGAATTTGGCTAGATTGAAAAAATATTCTTTCAAAAATTATGAAACTACTAGTGTCTCTCATTTTGTGTGTATGTATAGACACGGCAACATCAACAAAGCCCAGTCTGATGAAATCCTGATGGATAAAATGCATCGCAAAACCTTTTTTACGAGTTGTCATATATATATATATATATATATATATATATATATATATATATAAATTTCGCCTACTACACTGACAGTACATGATTCTTGATAATGACTGAAACTGAAAGTACTTGAACAAAACAGATCAAAGTATGAACTTTGATCAAATTATCTGCAATTTTGATCTTCATCTGAAACATGTTATTCAAAAATTGAAAAAATACAATAAGAAATTAAATTGAGAGTAAAATTTTATAAAACTTCTTTTGATACACACCCACGTACAAATTTGGATGATTTTATTTTTACTATTAACTGAATGTATTTTTTATGTATGTATATAGAGTTATAGAAATGTGTTTATTTTCCAAACAGGGTCAGTACATTGTAACCGTGTTCATAAAATCATAATAATCCTTGATATCGGCTAAAAGAATAGCCAAAAGAACTATATATATATATATATATATATATATATATATATATATATATATATTTTAAGCTATTAATGCATTTTTAAATCCAAAATTATTTCTTATTACCATAAACATTATATTTAGTGGCTACAAGTGTTTGAGTAAACATCTTCATTTTTTTGTTAAACAGTGAAATTAATGTCTGTTGGCTTAGAGATCAAGAAGTAGTATGAAAGAAAATGTGTTGACTAACAGGAATTGAACCTGTATTCACTTAATCAGGGAAAAATCACACAGACACACATATATCTCCAGCCTTGATAGTCCAAATGTGTCTCCGAGTCCTTGTGGGTGACAAATTATTCTCCAACCTCTTCCCTCACAGTCAGGATGTGGTAAGTCTACTGCTGCTTTATTGCAACTTCCACGGAAAGTGCTTGGACAAACTACATTCCCTGGTCCAGTTAGTTCAAACCTTTATGGCAAGAACACACCATGCCACTCACATTGTAGCAAATCACCCACATTCCTTTGTATTTCATATACGAGAAGTAAGTTCCACTTGAACAGCTTCTTCCTGTGAACCACTGCTCTGTGGAACACTCCCAAGAGGATGTTTCCCTGATCACTACAATCTTGTTCAAGTTAAACATTATCTTCCTCTTCTATCTATACAAACTGCCTCCTAATATAACCTTCTACCTTGAGTGGCCCTGGGCATTGTACAGGGTGTACTTTACTATTATATATATATATATATATATATATATATATATATATATATATATATATATATACAGAGAGATTTTTTTATTTAAATTGTTGATACCCCCCTGAAGAGTGGACAGACAAGTCTGCCTACAATACTCTGGATGCTGAGGCTAACCTCAATGAGCTAAGTGACAAACTTTTACTCATATTAATCCTCTCTCTCTCTCTCTCTCTCTCTATATATATATATATATATATATATATATATATATATATAATGTGTGTGATTTTCTAAGCAATGCTTAGATGTGGAACAAGGCCAAAAGTATGGAGCAATCTAGTGAGGATCGAATTCATATAATAAATGACTCGTTTTCAGTGTATGAAGATCCAGTTGCTGCATTCTTGGAACCAAACAGCCTGTCAACTCGCACATATGGTTTGAGTATAGTGGTGATGACTTGTGCAGAGCCAATCACACATTATGGAGGAATCGAATACAATGAACTCGTCCACATAGTATGTCACAAGGTCTCCAAACAACTCCTCAAGTTTTTTGTTCTTCTAGAATGGTTGGCATCCAAGGCTAAAGAGCCCAGTATGCTCTACTATTTAATCCATAACAAAGGGAAGAAGAGATGGATTATACCTTTCCCCATTTGCATGTAGGTGAATGTAAACTTGAGTGGAATTTGAACTTGGCTTTCTGATTCCTCATTCCAATGCTATCCATTACACCACTGTGCATATATATATATATATATATATATATATATATATATATATAATATATATATATATATAACACCTATACAGGATGCGATGGACAAATTGTTGTCTAAATTAGGCAAAAATTAAAATAACACTGACATCTTATTTTAACAGATATCTTTACCAAAATTACACAACAATAACTTGAAATATTAAAGTAAATTTATTCAATAAAATCGCCATTGTTTTCAACAAAGCCCTCCAGACGACTTTGGAATCTCCTGCATTTTTTCTGGATGGTCACCTTGTTTAAGTTGGTGAATGCTGCTATAATCCTTGCCTTCAGTTACAAGGAGTTTTGTTGTTCTCTCCTCAACTGCACCCCACACATAATAATCAAGGGATCGCAGTCTGGGGAGTTAGGTGGTCAGATGTAAGAGGTGCTGTGGTTGCAGAAATTGTCTGACAACCATGACTGGGTTCTCCTGCTTATGTGGAATGGTGCAGAGTCCTGTTGCCAGACATAGGGTCTTCCAGCAACCACCCTCTAGACCCAGGGCAGTGAATCGCTTCATGGTACTCTTTTTCTCATAGAGGGGTGCCCAACTGACCCTACTATACTGTGCAGTTGAAAAAAATCAAAAACAAACATGTACAAAATTAAAAATATAAACTGTTGACGATTTACCCATCGCACCCTGTGTATATATATGTATGTGTTATACACACACACACACACACGCACACACACACATTTTAATAAATGCACAAAGTAAGCAATGCCAAAGGGAGTATGCTAAAAAAAAAAAACATACCAAAGTAAAAGCACTCAATGTCAAAATGACAGAGCATTATATTATTTTAATTGTTTTCGGTACACATTGACCAGCCACTACTACTAGTTTCAAGTTAGCAATTGTTTTTTGTCAAATGGCTCCTGTTGTTTCCTTGCTATTAAGCACTTTTTTGTCACATTTCTGATTTCTGGTGTTTGTTTTTTTCCAAATTGTGATCTCTCGGTTTTTCATTTTGGCCATATGGGTATCCCCTGCTCCCACACCGCCCCGCCCCGTTTAGTTGGTATGTACAGTGTACTAGTGTACATATTATTTTTACATCAACTATCGTCAGTGTAACTGTAACATCTTAGCTTCGCGATGGAACGTGGTGGGTAGAAAATGTCTATTTCACAAAAACGAAAAAAAACATTTGCCGTTGTCGACTACCTGATGATTGTGTAGTCGGTCAATATACGATGGGAAAAAATAATAAATTTACATAATTTATTATTTTATTTTGCCAGAGATCATAAATTTTTCTTTAATAAGATTTCTGAAACATTCAGGCCATCAATGAAAAATAAAATAAATTATTATATGAATAAATACTTTAGTGTTTAAAAAACAATAACGGAGCGTCTACTCAAATACGAGTATCCACTAAAAAAGTAACGTTTAAAAAGTGTTTATCCGGCGTAGATACATATTGCTTGTCTTTTCTCTTTCTCACACGTTGTTTTTAATGTTTTATTTTTCATGTTTTTAAAAATACCATTGGACATGTCTGATATGTAATTTATTACTTTTATGTCTGCTATTAAACTTTTCTTTTTTGTTTTTGTTAATGTTGAGTTTTTGTCTTTACCCATATCACTAAAAAAAAATAATTTTGTTTCTAAATTCTCTAACTCCCCACACGCTCCCCGGGACTCTCAAAGCACAATACGCGACCCTCAGAGTTCGCGGCTGTAAAATTATGTCCCTCATTAGAGTCGTCTTCATTTTTTTCCTTCTTTGTCTTCGTCTTATTGTTACATTCTTTATATTTTACTGTTTTACAATACATTGAAAGTTGCGTGTAGGTAGGAATGAATAAGTTCGTCTTTTCTTTTTTTTTTTATTATTAAAGTTATCTTTGCACCTTTGCAATCTCAACCGCATACTTCCCCGCCCCTAAATCTTCATTTTTTTTTTTTTTTTTGCAAAATAATTCCTCTCTCTCTTTTTCCTCTCTCTCTCCCCCATCTCCCCCTCTGTCTCTCTGAGTGCATGTGTATGTTGGCGCGAAAAATCGCTGAAGGCAAGATTTATTTTAAAGAGAAAAAGCGGCCCATAAAAACTGTTTGTGTGTTACTTAAACATGAAAAGAATGAAAAAAAAATGCCGTCCTGTAATTTTTGAACTAAAAATCTAATAATCGTCAGGTGTTATCTATTTTAGAATTTCTTTAGGGACACTTTCTGTGTGAAGAAGTTTGTTCTCTCTCTCTCTCTCTCTCTCTCGGCGTGTGTTCATCTCTCTATGATGTGTGTTAGGGTCTACCTACCTAGAGATTGATAGTGAATATATAGTCATCAATGTGTCAGTACCTAATGTCATTCTTGAAGTGTTGTGGAAATGACACTTTTCAACCAAATTTTGCTTGTATATTTGACGTGGTTGTTTACGGTAGTATCAAGGTTAATCTTGTTGGGGGTCTTTGCCTGTGTAGTTGTTTTCTACAGGTTCAAGCTTGTCAATAGCAACTGTATCATTTTTGCTATTTTTCTGCACAGTAAAATGTTTGTTGGTCCTCTTTATTAGTTTATATAAACCCTGGTATGTAGGCAGCAATGACTTCCTGATATAATAATGACAAAATGAAATGAGTCTTAAAATATCAATGTTAAATATCAAAATTTAAGCATAGTACTAGATTGGCTGCTAGGTCTCATCATTTTACAGTTGAATTAACTATATAACAATAAGTTCTATGTCAATAGTTTCTACTATAACACTTGCTTGTGGTACTCTTTTTCAGGTTTTTGCTTCCCAGCTGACTTTGATTTTAAAAAATGTAAATGCAGAATTTTTGTCCTTTTATTGTTCTCTTTCCTTAATAGTGTTTTTTTCTCATTCTGTAACACTGAGTAATCCCTTGCATCTTAGTGGCTTTATTGCCTTGTTTGGGGTAAAATGATTAAAAAATAATATATTAAGCATGCTAAATGATGATAAAATATTAAACTAATCTGAGCATGTTGATAAAAGGCTACAAAAAAAGAAATAAAATCTCAAAAATTTAATAAAGATATTCATTTGAGATGCTTCTCATCTGGAGGTTTTGACTATTTTTGCTACTAATTGAACAGGTAAGCTTAATGAAGTTTCATATTTCAGAAAAATCTCATTAACAAATAATTCAGACTTGGTCAATCTGATACACTAAAGGTGAAATATTTACCATTTGTCATGATGTTTAAAACTTAAAATATTGATTGTTACCCACATACTATTTTTTTTTATACTAAATGTTCAACCAATACAAGGCTCAAGAGCCACTGAAGGTAGAGGGTTACTGAAAGATGTTGTATGAACAAAAAAGTAAGTGTTGATTATGAGTATACTGAGAGAAATCCATTCTCATTGTGGGGCATTCTTTTGCCCAACACAAAAGATTGTGTAGCCCTGACAAGGAAAGTTATCTAATCAGGAAATTTTTGTTTACTATTATTCACCTCTATACAATCCCCAGGATATGTAGGTTAGATAACAGTTGACATTAGACTTAGGATTGTAGCGATCAGGGAAGCATCCCATCGGGAGTCTGTTCTATAATGCAACAATTCTGACAAAAATGCTGTCTGAGTGGAACTTCTTCCTCACCAATGGAATATGAAGAGAATGAAGATGAGTTGACTCTGTGCATGTGTCATGGTGGGTCCTAGATGTGAAGGTCTGGGCTGGTGGAACCAAAGAATGTACTTATCTCAAATATCAACCATGAAAATAGGGACAAGGTAGCAAGAGGCGAGGAACATTTTGTTTGTGGGGAAAGTGGTTGTAAAGTGGAAAACAATTCATCACCTACAAAGTGGCACAAACGCTTTTGAACTCTGTCAAAGCTGGAACGTGAGGATTGGACAGCTTCAGCACAGATGTAGAAGCAATGCTCCATTTTTGGTCTGATCTGTAAAATAGAGCTTGTCTGACAGCCATGAATGCTTTCACATGCTTGTGTGGCATGGTGCAGAGTCCTATTACTAGAGCCACCCTCTTGACCCAGGGCAGCATTACCTTCTCAGGGTACTTGATGTAGGTCTCCATGTTGAGTCTGAGGCCCTGTGGGAAGATGAATAGAGGTATAACATCACCATCACTAGTGATCACATATATCATCCAACTCTTTCCTAATACTCTGCAATGTCCTCAGATTGACACCCAAACACTCTGAAATGTTCATATTGGAGCTTCCAGCACGAATGTCAAGCAGTACAACATGATGCTTCCAAATTTCTGGTGGAGTGAATTACGTCATAATGCTCTTTTTTTCACAGATGGTGCCCAACTGACCCTACTGAATTGTGCAGTCGACAAAAAAAAAAAAAACAATGTACATATGTGAAATTAAAAATATAAAATGGCAACAATTTACCCATTGCACTCTGTATATGATGATGGATTCTCCTGTCAACTTCAGCATATGACAAGGTCTAACAACTTGAAGCATTTATTCCTGACATGGTATTTGAGTCCTACTAGTGATCAGCAGACAATGTCACAAATGCTGCAAGACAAGGTGCATGGTAATGATGATGACACTTTTATCCTTGCTCTTTCTTCCTTTAGGCATTGAAAATTTCCAGTTTCAAAGTCTTTGAGGCCATTGAAACACCTAGCTCTTCCCTTCTTATGACCCAAAGTCACCTGCTCAAGGGTCATATACAGGATGTTGGCAGTTGCAAGATTTACCATCAATCTAAGCAAGGATCTGACATGGGTTTTTTTTTTACAGAGTGAAGCTAGCAATAAATGAGGATCTTAGGTATCCTCTTCTTTCATTCTGGCGAATTGTTCAGCTGTCCTCCTCAACTGTGACTGCATGAGAAAAGTCTCAATTCATTCAATTTTGCATTTAGTAAAAAGGTCAGCATTTGAGATATATAATCATATATATATATATATATATATATATATATAGTTAAATTCCCAGATCAACTCTGTGGACAATTTAATGTAACTATAACAGAGATATTTCGATTTCATTTTTGCCTTGAAAAAGTCGGAAGACGAAACGCGTCGGCAAGATCTAAGATTTTTCCAATTGTCATTTTATACCATATATATATATATAATCCCTCAATGGCAACATATAAACAGGGTGAAAACAAAAATTACCCTGCCTCTCCCTTGAAAATGTCTATAAACACCATAGACAATTTGTATATACAAAGGCAAATCGTATAAAAATTAAAAATAATATTCCTTGTCTATTGTACTTTACAAAACAATACCAAATTGTAATTGGTAGGAATTATTCCAAAGAGGACTTTTGGTCCATAAGAGAGCTTGATGTACGATACAGAGCAAATTATAAGAATAATTAGAGAAAAAAATTTAAAATCCATTGTCAACAATAAATTTATTTTGCTGACTATGGATATATTCATCTTAACAGACTGACTACATTTTCTGAAAAAAAAAATGTAATCCGTCTGATGAGATGAATATACATGTTCATCGAGATAAAATTATTATCAAAAATGGATTTTTGAGGGTTTTTTCCTAATTATATATATATATATATATTTGTGTATTTAGGCAGCAATCCTTCTTTCAAGCACATTTCATTAAAAACGACTGACAAGGTGCTTTTATTTAGTTTTTTATATAATTTCTCGTGCAATCTAATAGAGGTTTTCTTTTCAGAGGATAAATTATACAAAAATTGTCCGAATGTTCTTTTCCGACCGCTTTCGGCTATACTTTTAGCCATTATCAAGGATTATATTTCAACTGTTAGAATTAGAAATAGTTTGTGTGTGTTTTATAAAGTGATTCATTTTTTTGTTTCAAAACACGGTCAAGATATTATGTCCATGTTCAAAGTTAATATTATTAAGGGTTGGTTTGTTTAATTTTATAAGTAAGGCTTCCATTATTTTTAGCCTTTTTTTGCAAGTGGATGATGCTATTATATTAGTGTTTTCGACAAGTATATTCCGAATAGTGTCCGGTAGGTCTCCATGAATATTTAAATGAGATCTAATTGAGCTATTGTAATAATAACTTTTCATTCATATATATATATATATATATATATATATATATATATATATATAAGTTTCTTCCTATCTATCTTATTCTGTTCATAATCTGTGTCTCAATGAAAATTAAATGAAACCTTACAAAAATATTCTTTGTCCATCACATTTAACGAAACGTGCATAAAAGGACTTGCCAAAATATACATTATATAGTGGAAGACACTCTGTAGTGTATGAGAGCCTGACTGCTCAGTTTAGAATTCAACTACTAAATGACCCATATATATTATTTGATTATAGTGGTGAAAGCTTGTGTAGAATCAGCCACACTTTTCAGAAGAGGTTAAAACAGAGACATGGTTCACAGTGTGTCACAAAGTTTTCAAACAGCCCAACTTTGGTTTAAAGTCAGTTTTTCTTTTAGACTGGTACCGCTGAAGGCAAAAGAGCCTAGTCCTCCCTGCCATTTAACCATTTGTCTCTGTATTATATTTTTTTATATTTTGTTTTTGAACAACTCTGGAAAATGGTTTGCTGTAATATTTCTTTCCTACCGTCATGAATTTGAGGATATATACACTAATTATACAGAAGATAGCAGAAAATAACTCTATATTCTGTTCATATGCACCTTGTTCAAATTCCCCAAACTACACTAAAAAACACTCTGAAAGTCATAACTTCAATTTATTTCATTGGAAAATACAACATACTGAGCAAGTGACTGGAATGTGGCTTTTCTGACATATCACTGTCACCAGTATTACTCGCTGCCTAACTGTCCTTACATCCACTGTTTGGACTCTATAAATTTTAGAAAATGTTGATGAAATCAGTGGGTATAATTTTTTTTTCTGCTTGCAAATAATTCAGCAATACTTCATATGTAATTTCATTTTGATGGTTGCTATCTGTTACAAGGCAAAAAATTATAGGAAATTGTTAGGAAGGTTCATTCACTACTACCACATCACTCCTATCTGACTCAGACATTTTGATGGACTACTGCTTGGTTGCTATCTGTTACAAGGCAAAAATTTATAGGAAATTGTTAGGAAGGTTCATTCACTACTACCACATCACTCCTATCTGACTCAGACGTTTTTGCCCAACAGAATAAAAGATATATTATTCTCAGAGCAATGGCCCTGTGCGTGTGTGTGCATGTGCATTTATTTATACACACACACACCATATGAGAGTGGGTCGATATGACTGTAGCCTGATAAAGATTGGTGGTGAATTTTTTTTATTGTATGACGTTCAATCAAAATGATTGCTGGGAAAGGATGATATTAGCAATTATTGATTAACACCACACGCACACACACACGTTTTTATATCTGTGTGTTTGCACACACACACACACACCAGGTGTAACAGCAAAATTGTCCATCCCACAAAATGTTTAATATCTAAAAAACACTAAACTAATTGAGTTTCTTACGCTTACCCATCTTGACACCATTTTTCGTAAGAATCACTGGAAAACCTTTTGAGTCATTCAGCTGAAAAGAGAGCAGGTTAAAATTGTTTTGTGTCAAAGCCACCGTCTTCCCAAATGAGCAATGGTGAAAGGAAAAACGTCATTCAAGCCTTCAGTAATGGTACCAACATTCATACTCTGGCTTCCATCTTCAAAGCCCATTCAAGAACCACCAAGAGAATGGTGAATAAGTGTAAAGAAAAGGGAAAAGTAGAGAGGAAAACTGGATCAGGAGGTCACAATAGGAAGAGGATCATCATTTCAACTTTGAGCGAAAGACATCAATTAGAAAAGATCCAACACAATTCGTGTGAGAGGAGTTTCAGCTATGACAGTCCAAAGAGCAGTGAAAGAAGACTTGAAAATGAAATCATGTGAAACTTGTGAGGCACCTTGTTACTCCAGGACAGATAGTTAGAAGGTTAGAGAGGAGGGTGAAGATCATCTTGAATAAGTTGGAAAATGATCCTGGAATAATATATATATATATATATATATATATATATATATATATATATATATATATATATATATTGAACTTTAGTTCAACACTTCATGAGATTTTGATCCTTAGCTATGATTAATTAATGAACATGTCATTTTCGTTTATGATCAATTTCACCACAATTCTTCTGTTGAGCTTCAAGAGTAATTATACATTCTTATTGCTCAAAGTAGAGTCCAATAGGGTTATATAACCTCAAAGAATTCCAGTAAGATATCTTTAATCCTTTTTAAGATACAACAGTTCAGAGCTTAATATGACAATTGGACAATTTTGGTGTTACATCCGGTGTGTGTGTGTGTATATATATATATATATATATATATATATATATATATATATATAAATGACTGCACCTCAGAAATAGATGTGGAGCACAGAATTGGAGCTGTATATTGGGCATTGTCAACAGCAGGATTGAAAATTTCGAAGTCACAAGGAGAAAAGAAAGATGTCGAATGATAGGAGAGAAAGTCTCGACAAAATTGACCTCATCCTAGACCAAGATTACTATACAGTTAATGCCATCAGCTCTTCCATACAAGAATTGGTCTACTTAGTCATCAGCGCCATCATCATAAAGGAAGCAATCAGCAAAGAAGAAATTAAATTCTTGGATACATGATAAAGTCAATGATGAGATATATATATATATATATATATATATATATATATATATATATATATATATAAATTCTCAGTGAACACTGGCCAACCACAACTAAAAGTTTCATGCATTCTTGCGCAATCATCAAACAGTTGGTCACATATATACACAAATAAAGACAAACGAAAAATTATTCTTTCCCAATGTGTTTTGTCCCTTGATGGACTTTGTCAAGGTAAATGTGTGGATTTTATTTTCAGCATGTATTTATAAACAAAAGTAAAAAATATTGTAAGGTTTTCAGAATCTTTAAATTTAAAAACACTCAAAAATATCCCTAAGGCTAACTGTGAAAGTTAAGGTAAACTGTGGAGGATGCCAAGTGATGTAATTTAAATATATATGCAAACACAATGAAAAGATTTTAGTGAGGAGAAAGGACAATAAAAGTACTGG
>OZ038514.1:17711242-17916242 GCA_964036315.1 Acanthosepion esculentum
AGTTGTTGGTCCAGTTTTTAAACTAAATTTCCAAAATAAAATAGTATATGATGATTATTACTCGTAGTTTACACACACACACACACACACACGCAGTTAAAGATCAAATGCAGATCAAATATGGATCGCAATCTGACAGGATAATAAAATAATGAACGTTTCCTATTTGTTCTTTATTTTATTTTCTGTTTATTGTTTTCAGTTATAATGACAAAAATTGAACGTGGTTTTTCCCTTTTTGATAAAACACCAATGATTTGAATATATGTTATTATATACACATACAGTTAAATTTGTGTACATAAAACATAACATACAAAGTTTCTGTTGACATCAAGTGGAACGATTATATTGAATCAATTGCTAGGCCTGCTGCTAGGAAAGTTGGCTCACTGTATCATTCTAGACAATTTTTCTCACCAGAATCTATCTTATACATTTATAAATCTTCTATGTATTTAGAGATTCTTGATAAAATCCAATGAAGAATCTGCAATGTTATTGGTCCTGACCTGGCATCTCGGTTTCAGTCACTTTCCCTCTGCCGTAATATAGCTTCTTTGTGCCATTTCTATAAATATTTTCATGGTAATTGTTCTGACGAGATTTCCTCTTTGGTACCTAGATTTTATGAATTTAAGTGCAGTACTAAATTGGAAGTTAGGTCTTCTCACACTTTTCATTTATGGAACTCTCTTCTGATGTCTTGCATTCCAGTCAACTTCAGTCTTCAAAAATTCTAATGTCATGTTAATCTTCAGTCTTCTTAATTCCTGTTATTTTATTGTTCTCTCTGCTTAATAATATTTTCTTTTCATATTCTCTCAGACTAAGTAATCTATTGAATCAGAGTGGCTTTATTATCTTGGTTGGTATGAAGTAAGTTTAAAAAAAAAAAGATTTTCACACACATACAGTGTAACGTAATTATGGGTTTTTGCATAACGCAAACTTTACAAATTCTGATGGTTAAGCAAAAGGTGTGTTATACTATATATATATATATATATATATATATATATATATATATATATATATATATATATAATATGAAATATGGTGCGAGGGATAAATTGTTGTCCAAGTTACGCAGAAATGAAAATAACACTGACATCTCATTTTAACAGATATATTTACGAAAATTACACAAAACCATCTTGAAATACTAAAGACTAAATTTATTCAAGAAAATTGTCATTGGCTACAGAGGACTTTGAAATCTCCTTCATCTCTTCTAGGCGGTCTCCTAGTTTAAGTTGGCGAATGCTGCCATAATCCTTGCCTTCAGTTCATCTTTGATGTTAAAAGGAGTTTTGTTGGTCTGTCGTTCAGCTGTGCCCCCACACACAATAATCCAGGGGGTTGAAGTCTAGGGAGTTAGGTGGCTAGATGTAAGGAGAGTATGGTTGCAGAAATTATCTGAAAGCAATGACTGGGTTCTCCTGCTTATGGCATGGTGCAGAGTCCTGTTGCCAGACATAGGGTCTACCATCAGCCACCCTCTTCACCCATGGCAGCATTACCTCCTCAAGGCACTCTGTTGAGTCTAAGGCCCTCACCAACAAATTTGGAAGTTCTTTTCTTATCAGAATGAGTTTTCTGAGCTGTCGTACCTTTGTAATCACTTCTCATCCAACTCTTTCCGAATCCTCTACACAGTCCTCAGATTGGCTCCCAAACACTCTGAAATGTTTGTATTAGAGCTTCTGCCAAGCTAGTACAACAAGCCGTTTCGAAATTTTTGGTGGAGCGAATTGTGTTATGGTGCTCGTTATCTCACAGTCGGTGCCCATGTGACCCTATTATACTATGCAGTCAACAAAATAAAAAACAACACACGTGGGAAATTAAAAATATAAAATGGCGACAATTTACCCATCGTACCCAGTGTGTGTGTGTGTATATATATATATATATATATAAAATATATATAAAATATATGTGTGTGTGTATATAAAATATATGTGTGTGTGTATATATATATATATATATATAAAAAAAAAACAAAAAAAACGCATATTCCAATAGAAGTTAATGACACTTGTTTACAACCTCTTTCTCTTTTTTTTCTCTCTTTTTCTTTTTCTCTTTTTTCAATATAGATTTCTCTCTATCCCCCTTCCTAATCAAGATATAACTTCCGTTAACAGATTTAAAGTGTCAATGTCTAGATTTCAGCGAATATTTAAATTTGAAACAATAGAAATGTTACATCTAACTCAACGCTGTCTCTCTACCTCCCTACACTGCCCCACTTCGTGAGTTTCCTTATTGTTGCCCGTCATAAATGTGTAAATATATTTTCATTTTTTCATTTCAACATTTGGAAATAAATCTGATGATCCACTGTCCTTTGGAAGGGCTGTGGTGAAATAATTTATTATATGGAACCTTAAAGTGGTCTGTTTTTATTTAAATTATTAGCTCTGATTTACATTGAGCTCTCTGGATTCTATCCTCATTGGGTCTACCCATACGGATTACCTAGTTTTTCCTAAACTATATATATATATATATATATATATATAATATATATATATATGTATGTATATATGAAATTATAAAGAAAGAGTGTATATTTTGGCAGCAACCTTTCTTTTAAATATCTTTCATTGAATATGGCGGCTGACAAGGAAGATTAAATTAATTTTTTATCAAGCATCCTAACATTATTTCTTTCTTTTTTTTTTGTAGGAGTTAACGAATATAAAAATTGTCCATAATTTTTATTGTCCCAAGCGCTTTCGGTCGCTTCCATAGCCATTTTCAAAGGTGTTTTTTCTCTAGTGTTGTTATTTTTTCCTCGTGTTTTGACTGTTACATTGTCAATTATCTTTGTGTTGTTTTTTTTTTAAAAAAAAAAGACCATTCATTCCAAGCTCTCGTGTGCAAAACACCTTTGAAAATTGCTATAGAAGTAGTCGAAAACGCTTGGGATAATATTAAAAATTATGGACAATTTTTATATTCTTTAGATCCTACAAAACAGAAAAATGCTAGGATGCTGGAAAAACTTAATAAAAAATTAATTCAATCTTCCTTATCGGTTATATTCAATGTAATATATGTATAAGTGGAAACTTGAGGTCATCAATGTTTGTCGGGCTCATTCTTTAACAAAATTGGTATAACTTAAATGCTAAAATGATTCCTTTACTCTAAAATATATAATTTTTAAAAAAATTTTTGTACATGAAACTAAAAAGACACACATTTTAGTATTTTAATATTAATTGTAACAATTCTGTAAAAATAAACATTTAAAAAAATTTTTCCAGACATGTAAGAAAAAAGTGTGAGGCAAAGTCTTTGATATGTGTCTATTGCCCCCTTTCCATTTTTAAAATTTTTTATTATAGCCTGGTTATCAAATCACTGATGGTAGAGACAGGAATAGTTGTTGTAGGATCAGAAAGTAAAAATGTACATTTCTCTCATTGAGGTTAAAGGTGTGTATAGAGGTGTCTTCTTTTTTTAAAGTCGGGAACATTGTGTGTGGGTCAGTGTGCATGTGTGTCTGTGGGCACATACATAAACCTGATTAGTGTGTTTATGCATCTCTCTCTCTCTCTCTCTCTCTCTCTGAATTTTTAGTTTAATTTATTGTATGTTTATGATCGGTACTGCTGATTGATATCATATTTCCTCAACATTACCCCAGTTACACTCATCACCCCAACCCTCCAGTCAATGAGTTAATGCTGCCACTTTCTTTGATTTTTGCCAACTTGAAGTCGGACTATATGTAATTTTTCCTTTTTTTCAATTGATACATTGCACAAAAATACTTATACTGTACGGAATGAATTATTTAAAATCAACATTTGAAAACAATAAGTTGAAATAAAAACGTGTTCTTTAAAAAACAGAGTATACAAGTCATTAGAGATTTTAAAAAGATTATTTATAAAAATTAAATATAGAAATACATTGCCTATTAATTATGTCTCCAGCTTCATAGGGCTCAGATCTATGCAGCCTGACTAGCCACGTTAATTCTGTTTCATTATTTTCCTTGCTTTGTTTGTTTGTTTCTTTTTTATTATGAACAATATCAAGGAAATGTATTTCAGTCAATATTTTGAGACACAGAATTAAAACAATTTGGGATCCAGCTGAAGTCAAGAATGAAAACAACGCACTATGAAAGATTTTTGTTGCTTTGAAATAGATATACTCGAATGTTGACTCACTCGTGCTGATCTCAGCCCTACACTGGTGTTGCCACTAATAATACACACACACACACACACACACACACACACACACACACACACACACACAGTGTAACAGCAAAATTGTCCAATTGTTAGATTAAGCTTTGAACTGTTGTATCTTAGAAATGATCAAAGATATATTACTGGACTTCTCCAAGGTTTTTATAACACTATTGAACTCTACTTTGAACAATAAGAATGTATTTAGCTCTAAGTTGAAATGTTGGTCCCTCTTGTTGTGGCCTAGTGAGGCTAACACAAAATGATTTTAACCCGTTCTCTTTCTAGCTGAATAACTCAAAAGGTTTCTCAGTGATTCTTACGACAAATGGTGTTAAGATGGCTAAGCGTCTTATCTGAAAACCTGGGAATTTTTTTTAGTATTTTCCAAAAATTTTTTAAATTGCCAAAAAAAAAAAAAAATACTAAAAAAAACTTTTTTTTTGAATGAATGTTTATGATTAGTATTAATTTGTAGATCTACTAATACAACGGATAAAATGAATAATTTTTTATTAATGACTACAAACGTTAATAAAAATACTGAATTTTATACAGAGTACTAACTTATACTAAAAAAATTAGTAGATTAGTATTAAAGAAATCAGTATTTTGAGTGTCGCTTAGTATTTTTTTTTAGTCACAGTATTTTGACTAAAAAAACCCTTAGTATTTTGAATGAAAAAATCATTCATTCATTTAGTCATGAAATTGTACATCAATGCTTTATGATGGCTATGAATTTTTTGTATGGGAGTAGGGGGTAAATGGAGAAATACATAAAGCCGAGGGGGTCAATGATGGAGGAAAGGTTGAGAATGGCTTTTCATTTTTGTTTTTAAGTCTTGCACATTGTGATAAGAAATGAAATGTAAGAACCTGGATGCCAATTTACTATGGGTGATTGGACAATCAGTGTAATTTCTATATATTTTTGCTTGAGTGAATTGCCTTCTCTTTTAATTAAAGTAGCATTTTTTAAATCAAAATTATTGTGAGTGTATAATAATGTACTGAGTTTCTTGTTTCGTTAATATAATATTTTATTTAAATTCCTTGCGTTTTCTCTTATGTATTCCTTGTGTTAGTCATTACAGGCTACAGAGTATATTCCAACTTCAGGTTTTAGGTCTCCCCTCAGTACATAATTATAACTGACATGTTTATATCTTCCCCTCCTATACATATATAATTCTATCAATAAAAATATTAGATTAGTCCAATGAAGACATTCCAGAAGACAAAATGTAGTAAATAAAATTTCTTTAATTTGTCATTCAATTGCCTAGCATTGTTCTGATATATATAAATTTAGACAATCTTGGACCTTCATGCTCACAAAAGAAGTGTCTAAAGGACAGTTTTTCCCTTGATACCACTATTATTTTAACTACCTTCACTCCTTGGCAATATTTGTTTTAAAAAGCAATGATTAGAATTTTAATAAAGCCTAAAAAGAATTTATACATTTTCTTTGTTCTTGAGAATTGACAACAAAAATAATAAACAATATTTATTTAATAGATTGTTTATTATTAGATTGTTTGTTATTGGATTGTTTATTATTAGATTGTTTGTTATTGGATTGTTTATTATTGGATTGTTTGTTATTGGATTGTTTATTATTGGATTGTTTATTATTAGATTGTTTATTATTGGATTGTTTATTTGAATGGTTGGCAAAACATCAGCTAATTGCCAATTGATTCAAACTTTATAAAATGGAAAATAATAAGGATCCCTTTATGGTTGGTCCACATATTTTAATAATTTAGTAAATGCTTATAAATTTACGAATTGTTTTCATATTTATATCTTTATAAATTGATAAATGATAAATATTGCATTGCATTAGTTCTAATACAATTTTATTAGTTTTTAGAATGTTGTAAATATAAAATTATTCTTGTAAATAAACAATCTAAAAAATAGTGTTTAATATTATTGTAAATTCTCAAGAACAAAAATGTTTAATTTCACTTTCATCATATATATATATATATATATATAATCATTTATTTAAATATTATAACATAAATATGTTATAAAATCACTACAAAAATAGCCATTTTGTTTTAACACTTCTGGTGTCTTATCAAGTGATGATGTTGAATGTATATCTGCTCTACTCTGTATTGAGCACTCTAAAGAATAATAATTGTTGGTTATTGGAATTTACTCCATATATACCAATCCCACACTTGTGTGTGTGTGTGTGTGTGTGTATGTATATATATATATATATATATATATATATATATATATATATATATATATATATCAGATATTATTAAAAATATATTTGTAAAAAGACAATATGAATAAAGACAAAAGTAAAGCTTATCTTAGCTGACGCATTTTGTCCTCTGATGGACTTTATGTAAGGGTTTTATTTTTAAACAAGTATTTATAAACAAAAGTGAAAATGTTAGTTTTTCAAAATTTTTAAATTTAAGAAACATTCTTAAATATTCTTGAGGTTAACTGAAACATTGAGATAAATTATGGAGGATGCTGAGTGATGTAATTTAGTGTGTAATAAACAAAAGTGAGTAAATGTTGTTGTTGTTGAATTTTTTTATTATATTTTAAATAATAATTACATTTATAAAAAAAGTGTTAAATTTTCCTTTTGTCTTTATTCATATATAATACAAGTAAAAGGTTTGTCACTTTGCTGATTGATGCTACATTAAGCATCCTGACTGCAGACTTCTGGAATTACTCTTTCCACTCATCAGAGAGAGAGTGAATTTGGATAAGAACCTGGCAGAATGGTCAATATTTAACATAATTTGGAAAACACACAGATTTATCACATTTGCCTTGATAAAGTTCGTCAAATGATGAAACACATCAGCTAAAAACTAACTACAGTTTTCCTCTTGTCTTTTCATATATATATATATATATATATATATATATATATATATATATAAAAGTGAACATAGAAGTCAACACTTAGAGGCGACAGTCTGTTTCATGCTAGATGCAATCATCAGGCCTGACGATTGCATCTAGCATGAAACAGACTGTCGCCTCTAAGTGTTGACTTCTATGTTCACTTTTATATTTACACACACTCTATCTCTGATATTGAGCACTTTATCCCATAAATATAGCACACTTTAAGACTATATTTCTTTATATATATATATATATATATATATATATATATACAGTGCTGTTTGATAAAAGTGACTCACCTGATTTTTTTTTACTAAATGTTCTCTTCTCCAATGAAACGAAAGTTGAGCCAAATTCAAAGGATAAGCAATCTAAAATCCGAAGAAGAAGCTTTGAAAGCTCTTTGAATTTAGCAGTAAGTACTGTCAAGCATCCGTTCAGTATAATGTTCTGGGGATGCTTTTCTTTTTATGGAACTGGTTTCTTAAAACCTATTGAAAAGACCCTCAGGAGCGAGCAGTACAAGAGAATTTCAGAGTCTTGCCTGCTCCCTTCTGCTGAAAGGGTGCAAATCGACCCCACCAAGCTCATTTTTATGCAGGATAATGCTCCCTGTCACAAATCAAAATTGATGAAGGAATACTTTGATGAGAAGCAGGTGAATGTTATGACATGGCCTCCCCAATCTCCTGACCTCAACCCCATAGAAAACTTATGGAGCATTATAAAGTACAGGCTCTCGAGAAAGCAGTTGAGCAACAAAGAGGATTTGATTGTGAATTTCATATCCGAATGGAATTCAATGTTTGGAGATGAGATTTGCCAGAACCTAATGTTCCTTTGTTCCATTTAATCTTTATTTTTAAAAAAACTATTATGTAAATTTTTGTAACTTTGTATAATATTTATGCATTACACCCTAATCTTTATTCGGTAAAAATTTCATTGCTAATCATGCATTACTTTTTAAGTAATACACATATTTATGTTGTTGTTTCTGTTCCTTATATTATGGCTGCTACTGTATATATAAACTATGAATAAAGGCAAGAGGAAAAACTATTCTTTAGTAATGTGTTACATCAAAAGACAAAATACATTGATAATGAATAGCTTTTCCTTTTGTCTTTATACACACACACACACACACACACACACACATTGTATAAGGAACGGAAACAACAAAGACACACACACACACACACACACACACACACATATATATATAATTGACCTGTAGTTTCCTCATTTAAAATAAAGAATTCATGTTCAATTCCTGTCAAAAGGCAGATCTTTCTTTAGTAAGGACTTTTCAATCTGTAGACCAGTTGACATTAATTTCACTTTTTAAAATAACTGGAATATTGATTCAAATACATGTACTCAGTGAAACCTTCATTGTAATAAGGTATATCATTTTCAGGTATGTTACATTTATGAATAAAAGTGCCCAATATCAGAGCATATGTAAATATAAATACATAACCATTATCACACACCCAATAACTGTCAAGATGATTCAATAGACATTACTACCCATAATGCATCACTGACCAGCATATATACATAGTTGTGCCAAGACACAACATTTCTATGTCTGCAAGTGCTCCATCCCAATATTGAGAATTTGAGCCAAAACACACGTCCTGAAGGTTGCATTGAAATATAAAACAGGCTGTTGTCACTTGGTGTTGGCCTAAATGTATGCACACATACTCCAACGACCTAACTAGTATAAATAAGCAGTCTAGGTTTCATGATGATAAATATCAGTCATCATTAGCACTAAATAAAGGAAAAAGGGAAATATTGATTTAATCCCAACCCGACTTCCCTTAATTCCATAGTGACCTATATATATAGCCAACTAAAGGAGTAGTGGTCTGAAGATTGCACTGAAACATGAAACTGACAGTCAGTTGATTCTTATGCCCATATGTACACACATAGATAGATAGATGTGTGTGTGTGCAATTGAAGAGTTAATTAAAATTTGTATTGGTAGCTGATAAATTGAATTTAAATTCTGCTGATTACTTCATGCCTAGCTGTGAATTTAATGATCCAATATTTTTTTTAGAGTTTATGGCATATTTTATATGGAGTTTATACATACAATTAACAATGTATAATAACTAGTTTAACATGGTTCCTATATCAAAACTAGGCAAACAGTAGTGAAAAGGGTCTTTGTTTTTTTTATAACAAAAAAAAAATAAATAAATTGACTTGCATGACCCTTCTTAGTCTAACCAAATTCAGCATTGTGAAAATGAAGGAATTCTTGTGGGTTTTACTTACCTGGCACATACCGGTATGTGTCAAAAACTAAGCCCAAGCCAGAAGTGGGGATCTTCCCCACAGGCAGTACCTCTCCTTCAGGAGGGGGCTGGGTTTATTATTGCCCGGCACCTGAAGCGACCCCAAAAGTGGAAATGCCGAGGGAGCTTGGACAATTTTTCCACGGTATTGCAGTTTTAAACCCTCTTTAAACCTTGACCTTCTGTCACATTCGGTAGCGGTGTGGACGAGATGAAAAATACCTTGTTGTGACATAGTGGATATTTTTTACTTTTATGTAATCAGAAAATTATTTTTTAGTTTCTTATTTGCAAATTCACACTTTTTTTCAATTATTATTTTTTTGTTTTGTAAATCTTTAACTAAAGTTAAAACAGATTTTATTTTTAACTGAAAGTGAAGTATAACTTAATTTTCAAGGTTTTTTTTTTAATTTTTAAAATATTGAAATTTAAAAAAAAACAATTGTTATCTCCCGTTCACATTTAATTAAACAAAAAAAGTGCCGGTTTATTTTTAAAAAAATAACCAAAAATAATTTTTTTAATAATCAGTTAAAAAAAAATATTGTATTTTTATTGAAATGAAAATTATTCTATGGGTAAATTTTCATTTTAACACCCGAGCGCTAAATTCACTGCTGAATGGGCCTATTTACTTCCTTTCCTTGCAGAAATTAGTACGCGCTTCCGTTAAGCGAAAAAAAAAAAAAATTAAAAAAAAAAAAACTTTTTTTGTACTTAATTTAAGAAGAAAGTTAGCTTTCATTCAAATATATGTAAACATCGACAAATAAAAGAATAACAAAGTAATTTTTTTTATGAAGAATGAAAAGAAAAAGTAAATCGTTCTCTCTAACCCCAAAAAGATTAGGGCAATGGAAGTAATTATTTAATTTAATGTTTTTTAATTTTTAATTTGTTCCCTTCTTCTTTAGGGTTAGGTGTTAAGGTTAGGGGAGGGGGTTTCTTTCTGTGTAGAAGAAGGGGACAAATGAAAAAAACAGAATCAACCCATTTACTTTAACAAGTTTGTGCATTAATTTTTAGCGGGTACTAATTTCTGCAAGGAAAGGAAGTAAATAGGCCCATTCTGCAGTGAATTTAGCGCTCGGGTGTTAAAATGAAAATTTACCATTCTATGTGCCAAGTTTATGAAAGACTTGGAAACGTGAAAACTTTAATGCTTTACACTACTTACGGTCATCTATGAGATCGCTAAAAAAGAGCATAAGTAGCTAGTAGCATGATGATGAAAAAGACCCAAAGCTTGGCAAAAACAAAATTTTATCGTCAAAATGTTTGTTATTATTAAGAGGAAAGAACAAAGTATTTTTTAATTATTTAAAAAAAAATTTCATCCTTTTTAAAACTTTCTAACTTTTGAATATAAAAAAAAAACCTGTTTCTCTTTGTGTCAGAGAAAAAATGCGATAAAATTTGCTATAGTTATTTAGTAGTTCCTACTAAATAACTATAGCAAATTTTAGCGCATTTTTTTTTTTGTATGACAGGCATTAATTTGGAAAATCTTGCAAAAATAAAAATAATTGTCGGATTTTAATGAAACTTTCAGAAACTATTCACAAATGATGGAAATTATTATAAATATATTTTCTTTTTTTTAAAGTCATGGGAAAAATTTTTTTTTTATATATTACCGCCACCTCATAACTAATTTTGAAAACTAGAAATTCAATACAATAGTACTAGTGATTATAAAAAGTAAAGAACTGTGACACTACTTTATCGGTCATCAACGAACATAATTTAAATAATTTATTATATGACTATATATTGCCTTTATTTATTTATATCTCGTTATTTATATTTTCTATTATATATATAACTATTTATAACTATTTATATTCACGACTATTTATTTCGACCATATTGAGGTCACATGGGAACCAATAAAGCATAAAAAAGTTTGAAGTTATTTGCTAACAAATTTAAATCATTAACCCCAGGTTAGTGTTCAACAAAATATTTGCTTAACACTTTTGTGCTATGTCTAAAATAACTTAAAATATTGCCTTTAAAAGCAAATAAAATTCATAAGTATCATATTAAGTTTGTTGTCTTTTTATAATTCCACAACTGGATTCGTTCAACAAGTAGCTTTTCTTTGTAACCTACTTTAAATAAAATTATAGAATTGCTTTTTTTGTCACATGAATGATTATATATTTTTTAAATCAGTAGTCAGTGTCTCTAGTCCTAAGTAAATAGATAAAATAAAGCCAAATAAACATACAAAAAAAAATCCCGAAATGCATTTAAAAATACTGGAAATATGTTTTAATTTAAATGAAGATTATCTGATTTGTTGAAGTTGACAGATTACCCCCCCCCATTTTACACGCAACAGATAAACAAAAATCGTCTAAAAATTTAAATTATTGGATTATTACGTTATAATGTTCCAGACTTTCTACACCTGACGCATGGTTCAATTTCTGTAGAAAATGCAATATTTTTATTTAACATAAAAGGTTTTGGTAAGATTTTAAAACCGCCATTTTTACTGAAGAAATGCAGGTAAGAAAAAAAGGCGAAAAGTCAAAACTCAAAAGGTCCACTTTGTTTGGTTAGGACGAAAATATCATAGAAGAAATAAGTATTATTATTTTATCTTAAATCAGGTCTTATTTTTATGAAATAATATTTTAATTTAATTTTAATATATTAAAATTATTTTTTTGATTTATATAAAAATATCTTTTATTTATTAATTTATCATTATTTAAATAAGTGATAATTTTATTATTTTTAGAAATATCCTAAATAAAATGTCATTTAATTTTAATGAAATTTAATAAGTAATATTTAATTAAATTGAAATATTTTATAATTTTGTTAATAATGTAATTGTAATGAAAATATTTTTGTCTATTCAAATCAAGCCTAACTTATGCAATCGCTTGAAGCAAGGTGTTTTTTTTTTTTTTAAAGATTTTTCAACATAAGGGTAATTTCTTTTCTAAAATATTATGTTATTTTTTTTTTTAAAGTGGCTTATTAAAGAAAGCGTACAAAAAAAGAGGGATTTTTTTATTATTCAGAGTTGTTTAAATTTGAAGTTTCTAAACTCAATAATGTTTATGATTGCGGTTATAAACAAGTTTGACCTAAGTTTTTATTTAAATCTAATGGATTTTTTGTGTGAATTTGTCTTCATGTGGAAATTTGAAGTGACAAGCCCATTTCTGCGTAATATTGTTTTGTTTGTGGATAAAAACAAAACAAAAAGAAAAGTTTAATTCTGAATAACGCTTGATGGTTGAACCAGTTTTTGTTTATTTTTACCATATCCCATTTCTTACTCCTGCTTTTCTACTATTTTTTTTTTTAATCATTTCACCTCAAGCAAAGCAGGAAAGCCACTACGCAAAGGGTTACTGAGTGTGAGAAAACATTAAGAAGCGAGAACAATAAAGAACAGGAATTAAGAAGACAAATGATAACGCTTGAAAAGGCATTTTTAAATTTTTGAAGATCAAAGTTGACTGGAAACCAAGAAGCTGGAAGAAAGTTCCACAAGCGTGGAGTGTGAGAGAAGAAACTGTTAGCATAGAACTTACGGTTACATCTGGATATTTCAACTATAAAAATGCTTCCAAGCTAGTTTTTTTTTATTATTATTTTTATGTGCCATTCGTGATACACGCATAGGCGATCATGTATCTTTCGATTCATGACTGACGAGGCAGATTTTTTTCCCGCAGTAGGTTGCCATTTCTTTCTGTGGTAGACCAGTTGCCATACAAGGTTATAGAACCTGGTCTGTCCTACTTTTTACTAGTAGCTGGGGGGGGGGAAGAGGATTCATACCTTGCTCAAGGGTATTATCACGTTAGTGAATGTAATGGATTCGACTGGAATTCAAACTCAACTCTCCGATTCCTCAATCCGAGCCGCTATCCATTACTCCACCGTACTGTACTTAAATTCATAAAGTATATGTATCATAGAGAAAAGTTCATCATAACAATTACCATGAAAGTATTTATAGGAAAGTCAGAAGGAAGCTAGTTTTTTTTTTATGGGAAAATGACTGAAGCCGAGATGCCATATCAAGACCAATAACATTGCGAATTCTTCTTTGTATTTTATCTAGAATCTCTAAATACATAACAGAAGCACCAGATTAGATGTGACAGCGATATTCAGGGCATGGAGCAATGTTATACTTATAAATATGTAAGATAGATTCTGGAGATGAAAATTGTCTTGCATGATACAGTGAACAAACTTTCCTAGCAGCACACCTAGCAACTGGTTCAATATAGTCTTTCCACTTTATGTCAGCAAAAAAAGTTATCCTGAGAAGGCACAATGAGTCACTGTCCTGGAGATTAACATCGTGTTTTACTATGCTATAGATAAGTAAAAAAGATAATACATATTATTATTCATCTCTGGAAGTAGAGACTAGAGAATCTTATGTTGATATTAGCAAGGAAAATGGAATTTATAAGGCCCACCTCTCCCTGTATTCTAGACCATCAGCACATTTTTTTTAATGTCATGTCTTTTAAAATATTATTTACTCTAGTTCTCCACAGCTTCTTTCTCTTTAATATCTGTAAATTGCCATGGCTTCTTAGGAAAGATAGTGGAGTAGTTTCCCATTTCATTCTTCATTGATTTTTAATTCATTTGCCCTTCTGAATTAGCTGCTACCCAAAGCAAGAAAGCCCAATCTACAAAGCTTTTTAACCCACAGCTAGATTGATATGTTTTTTTACAGCTTATCAACACTTTTCAGGTTATAAAGCAAAAAAATATTTTTAGATAGTAAGAATGATTTAGTGATACAAATCTTAATAATTAACCCTTAGCTTGGGGGAGAAGAGATGGAATTTCTATTATATAATTTATATAACTCTCTTTAACTTTTGTTTTTGTTTCATGATGTTCATCCTCCTGTACAATCACAGGCGCAGTTTATTGGGATATGTTTGAGAAGAGAACAGTTAACCCTAGACTTGAACAGGTTAAGATTGTAGTGATTAGGAAAACATCTTCTTGGGAGTCAAAGCCTTACGATCACCAAAGTTAAGCAACATCAAGCCTGGTAACCACGAAGATGGGTAACCACTTGAGAATACCAGGTGCTGTAATCTTGAATGTGCAGTTGGTGTAATGGATAATGGCTTGAAATTGTTAATTGGAAAGCCAAGTTCCAATTCCCATTGGGTTCATTATATTTACTTACATGCAAATACCCTTGGTAAAGGTACAAACCCACCTCTTCCCTCTAGCTATGGATTAATTAGTAAGGCGTGTATCACTAAATCATTATTATCTCAAAAAATTCTTAAAATCTAAAAATATTTTCTGGCTTTAAATAACCTGAAAATGGTTGATAAGCTGTAGAAAACGAATCAATCAATCAATAAAAGCCCCGAAAAACACTTGAGGTAAAGGATTGCAAAGTAAGAGGCATGTTTCATGGGGATATGTGGGGAAGATAACGATTAACCAAACATTTTGACATCTTAAGAATGTAGTGATCAGGGAAACATCCTTGTAGGAGTCAGTTCCACAAAGCAGCAGGTTCTGAGAAGAGACTGCTCAAGTGGAACTTGCATCTCACAGTAGAATATGAAGGGAATGAGGGTGGTTTGCTACAATGTGTGTGGCATGGTGGGTATTAGCCATAAAGGTTAGAACTAGTGGAACTAAAGAATGTAATTTGTGTGAATACTTTCCATGGAAATGGTGATAGAGCAGCAAAAGGCTAGTGATGTTTCATCTGTGGGGAAAAGAGGTTCGGAGTGGGCAGCATCACCCACAAGGGCGTGGAGGCACTGTTGGACTGTGTCAAAACTGGAATAGGAAGGAGACACCCATATCTCATCTCATATTTACAAGAAAGAGGACGTCATACTAGTAAGGAGTCAGCCAAACAGATGCATGAGTAAATGGAGAACAGTGACTGGATCGTGAGTTCCCAAGCAGTTTATGTGGATGGAATACTGCACCATATGAGAAACCTCTGCCCTTTTCTTCATATGGTGAGCAGTTCTGTGGAAGACAAAACAACCATGTCAAGTGAAAATGAGTTCTACATACTTGTAATGAAGAATGAAGATGATCATTCAACTGATGTTGATTCTAACCAATCGAGTGACGGTAATGACAGTGACCATTGGCAGATCATGACAGGGGTGCCTCAGGTAGCAAGTGAGCCTGCCAAACCCAGCCACATATACTTACACTCAAGCTTCACTGATCATATGAGTAATGCCAGCTAGGATATCAAAATCGATCAAAATCCATACTGCTTGTTGTTCAAAAGGTTGTTACTATTTAAATGATCAACAACCTTCTTGTTGATTATAACTTTATAAGTTTGCTAATGACACTGATGGGTCTATACTGAGACAGGGATGAGTTCTCACATGCATTCTTGAAAACAAGACATACACTTGACACAGACTTGAGAAGGATTTCTCCTTGAAGCAGTGGTTAGTTTCACTGAGATCAGGGATAACTCAGGGTTAATATTTTTAAGGACAACCACTGGGACTTTATCTGGACTGATAACCTTAGGGTAAAAGCTTTTGATAAATCTTGAGACTTCCTTGGCTGTGATAAAAAAAATATTACTGAGATTGTGCTCTGTGAGTTATTGAAAGTCTGGATGGTGATGGCCTTTGTCATGAACTCAGGTTGCCAATTTCATTATCCACAGAGCTATTACACTATCTGCATGTTCTTTAGCAGTGGATATCTCAGAGGTTAGTTGAGTGATGATTTGGGCAAGCCACTCTCCTTTAATTATCTAACCTTATCTAGACATTTACAATAAAAAAGAAAAAGCTGTTGCCTTCTTAGCCAACCTTGGCAAAGAAAAAAAACCTTTGCTAGAAACAAGAAAAAATACTAAACTATTACATGATATTATTGATTGAAGCAAAAGAAATGTTTCTACAGAAGGGCGCTGAGAATACCATGGTCTGATTATGTGAGCAGTGACAAAGTTTTAGAGAAAATGGAAACAAAAAGAAAACTTATACTTAACATCAGGAAGAGACAGTTGAAATTTCTTCACCATATGAGGAAAGAGGACTTGGAAAATCTGATACTCACAGGATAGATTGAAGGCAAGAGGGACAGAGGAAAACACGGCATAACATACTTAACGTTGAGTAAGTAGATGGCAGAACAGGGTTTAGGTGATATAACAAAAAGACAACATTTATTAAGTGCTACAAAGTGCAGGAAGATGTGGAGAGCCATGATCTCCTACGTCTTGAGGGGACATGTCACATAAAGAAGATGACTTGTAAGATTTTATTTTGTCAGAAGTGTGACGTGTATCAATAAATATCTGAAAGAATGG
Organism: Acanthosepion esculentum; assembly: GCA_964036315.1. Taxonomy (NCBI): domain Eukaryota; kingdom Metazoa; phylum Mollusca; class Cephalopoda; order Sepiida; family Sepiidae; genus Acanthosepion; species Acanthosepion esculentum. The sequence continues at coordinate 17,728,021 of OZ038514.1, forward strand.
TCCCAAGTGCAATATGCTGACGCATGTGCTGATGTCACAAATGTGCTTGTGTGTTTTCGCTAATATTGTGATCCAGGTCTCAAGTGTTTTTGTCACAACCAGAAATAAAGCAAGTAAATGAAATGATTTATTTTAAAATTGGAATTCATAATGAAATAAATTAATTTTTTTTTTCTGTTCACTTGGGACTATCCTTCGGGGAAAATAAATTATACATTAATTTTACAATGAAAACATTTAGGTTGTAACGTCAGCACATGCGTCATCAGTTTCCACTTGGGACCAAATTTATATTATTCATGACCCAGGCCTATTAACCATCATTCTATGACACTTGATTTACTAATATTTACTAAGCTTAACTTAGTCTGGTACAAGGCTACAAGATTAGACCATCTAGGGAGGAAAAATGAAACTATTGGGATTTTAATAATAATTATTGCTCTACAATAGGCACCCTTTATATAGAAACTTGATTTCAAATGGTAAGAATGACTGAAAAACACCATATTTCCCATATGTATGTAATAGGCACACTTGTTTCTGTTGGTTTAAAACTAAGAATGACTGCAAAATATTTTCCTCTCCCCTTTTATAGGAAAAGGGGAGAGGAAAATATTTTGCAGTCGTTCTTAATTTTAAACCAATAGAAACAAGTGTGCATATTAAATACATATGGAAAATATATGACAATTGGGAAACATCTATTTGGAGACATTTTGCTGATAGATCAGCATCATCAGAAAAAGTTTTCTTTCAACAAAATCTACATTAGCAAGGCAAAACATAATTCATATCTTCAGCAAGTGTCTATATCATGTCCGCATGGATTTCTGTGAGCGTAATACCATTCTTTTGCAAGTACTTTATAATGGCCTGGGCCTCTGTTTTGTCCATTTTTAGATTTGTCGCACTCTTCTCACCTTTGTATGGGCCTCACCTGCACAGAAATTAAGACAGACACCTGAATTAGTTTTTCTAGTTTTATAAGAAGTGGTAGTTTGTTGCGACAACAAAAATGTTCAGCTTGCCATGATGAACAAATGTTGACGCATTGAATATAAAGGTACCAAAAATGCACCACTGATATCCTTCCAGACAGTAATATAGTGGATATAGGAATTTGTTAAAATGTGTTACTGTCATTCAATGGTTCTGAGTTCAATCTCTGAGGCCAAACATTTACTGGCATCACATGAACAAAATAACACAATAATCAACATTTTTTTTTTAATCATTTCACTCCGAGCAAGGCAAGAAAGTCACTAAGACTCAAGTGATAACTGAGTTAGATAATATGAGAAAAAAAAAACACTATTAAGGAGAGAGAACAATAAAAGAGAAGGAATTAAGAAGATAACGATTGACATTGCATTTAAATTTTTGAAGATCGAAGTTGACTGGGAAGCAAGAAGCCGGAAGAGAGTTCCACAAGCAAGAAGTCTCAAAGAAAATATTGGCATAGAACTTACAATTACATGAGACCTTGCCACCAATCTAATACTGTGCTTAAACTCATAAAGTCTAGTTACCATAGAGGAAAGCTCATCAGAATAATTACCATGAAAGTATTTATAGAAAAAACACGGAGAAGCTACATTCTGGTGGTGGGAAAGTGATTGAAGCCGAGATACCAGGTCAGGACCAATAACATTGCAGATTCTTTGTATTTCATCAAGAATCTCTAAATATATAGCAGAAGCACCAAACCAGATGTGGCATCAATATTCAAAGCATTTGTTCAGTGTCCATGGCCACTAAGATGAATTGAGACCAATGATTGATTTCATAGCGCTATCAGGCACATATGATAAACTCTGTATCTTGGGTTTGCATGCCATACAAATCTGTGTGCCACCATGTGACTCTCAGTCCAGATGATGATCTGCAAACCTTGTTCCAAGCAACACAGGTATTATCTGCAGGACAATGAGACAGTTTGGTATAGCTGGCTTTTTCTGGTTGTTATGATGAGCTTTCAGATGATTTACATAACCTGTTTTTGTCAACAGTGTGCACTCACAAACAACACATATCCAAGGCTGCATATTAGTTGGCAAATCAAAGTGAGTGCCTCTTTGAAGATCACACTTGATCTGATCATGTCTGAGGCATTCATTCTCCCTTATAAAGTGCTTTCACTCTATATGACTTAGTCAGTTCTTCCCAATGCTGCACATGCATGTGCCATGCATTCAGATTATCCTTCAGGTTCTCTTCAAACCTCTTCGTAGGGTTGTGTTGTGGGTGCTTTCCTGTCTTCATTTCCCCATAGAAAATTTGTTTGGGAATCCTGTTATCCCCCATTCTTACAACGTGTCCTGCCCGTTGCATCTGGTTGAGGATTATTCTCCTTTCAATACTGTTGCGTTCAGATCTTTGGAGGACAACAGTGTCTGGAATCAAAGACTGCTGCTTGATATCCAGTATGCGCACTGAGCATTTTTGATGGAATCAATCAAGTTTTTTTTTTATATACCTCTAGTATGTTGTCTGTGTTTCAGAAGAGTACAACAGGGACGTTAAGACGCAGGCCATATACACACTTACTTTAGTCTTGAGGGTAATGCCCCTGTCTCACCAAACTTTACTTTCCAATTTACCAAATACGACAATTCATAAAAAGTTCATATATAAATATACCGATACATCTCAAAAAGTTAGAATCCTGTGGAAAAATTCATTTTTTCTTTTCCATAACTTAATTCAAAACATGATACTTCATATACAGTGTAACCCGGATATAAGAGAGTTGCCGGGACCGGAGAATAAGTCTCTTATATCCGGGTTTCTCTTATATCCGGGTTTGTCTATTTTGTTCAGGTAAGTATGGCTCTAATTTGGGACCAGAGAAAATCTCTCTTATATCCGGGTTTCTCTTATATCCGGGTTACACTGTATTTTAGAGTCATCTCCAATAAAGAGAAATATTTCAAGCCTTTTTATTTCAGTTTTGATGAGGTATGGTGGAGTAATAGATAGCGGCTCGGATTGAGGAATCAGAGAGCTGAGTTTGAATTTCAGTCGAATCCATTACATTCACTTACATGCTAATACCCTTGAGAAAGGTATGAATCCTCTTCTTCCCCCCAGCTATGGGTAAATAGCAGCACAGACCAGGTTCTATAGCTTTGGATGGCAACTGGTCTACTGCAGAAAAAAATGACAACCTACTGTGGGGGAAAAAATCTGCCTCATCAGGCATGTATTAAAAGATACATGATCACTTAAATATGTGTCATGCATGGCATATAACTGATTGATTGATGATGACAGCTTACAGCTCATGAAAATAAAAATAAAAATCTTCAAATATTACAGTATTTAATAAGACTAATTAAAAAAAAAAGAATTTTAATATAAAATTATTGAACTCAAATGAATTAGCTTGTTCAGAAAATAAAGTCCGATTTTAGAATAAACATTTTTATTGTGTTCTTATATATTAATATAACAATTGCACAAAAATATATTACTAAATTCTAATGATTAAACTCTCTTCTTTGTTAATTTTATATCAGAATTGAACTTAAAGCATGATATACCCTTCACCTTGAACATGAAAAAACAAAAAAATGCATATCTCAAAATATTAAAATATTTCATAAGATTAATAAAAAAAAAGAATTCTAATACAAAATTGTCAAACACACACTCAGTGCTTGGTTATGGCTCCTTTTGCACAAATTACTGTATCCACTCAATGTAGCATGGAGGCAATCAGCTTGTAGCACTGTTGGGGGAAACATTTTTGGAATGAAAATTTGCCCACACCTCACCAAACTTTGTGATAAAAAGTACATTTAAAAATAAAAAACAGAGAGAGGATTAAAAACAGAGAGAAGATAACTGCAGATTCAAGATTAAAACATTATCATTGATAACCCTCTCCTCCAATTTGTGGACCCCCAATTACTATATTAATATTTGATATAACGCAAAAATATCACAATAATTGTTTATAACAATTAATAATGGGACTCTTGTTACAAGTAATCCATAATAATATTTTAAATTTTGAAATCATTATTTTTGGCATATGAATTTTTTAAACTGTGTCTAAATCTTTGATTGTCTTTCAGTCCTTCTGCTTCACCTGATATCCTCTCCCACTGCACCTATGAGATGAGCTGCATTGTTTGGGAACCACTCACTGTGTTATGGAAACCTATGTTTCTTTGATAGTAGCTTCAGCTCATTTTGGATCTGATGTCTCTAATCTTTCTCTTGATAATATCTTACAGATTTTCTATGGGGTCCAGGTCAGGCAAGTGGACTAGCTAATCAAGCACAGTAATATCATGATCAACAAATCCGTTACTAATAGTTTTGACACCGTGGGCAGGTGCCAAGTTCTATTGGAAAAGAAAATCATTATCTCTATAAATCTTGTCAGCAAATGTAAACAGAAAATGCTTTAAAATCTTTTTGTAGACAGCTGCTTTGGCTTTGGACTTCATAAAACACAGTGGACCAACACTAGCAGATGATCTGGTACCCCAAATCATAGCTAAATCAAGAAACTTGGATTCTGTGTCTTTCCACTCTTTTTTGACTTCGGGACCTTGAATGAAATGCAGAATTTATTTTCATTTGAAAAAAAGACTTTGGATCACTGAATAATGGCCTATTTTTCTTTCTCTTTAGCCTAGGTAAGACACTTCTGACATTGTCACTGGTTCAGGAGTGGCTTGACACTAGAAATACAACACTTGTAGCCCGTTTCCCAGTTCTTGGTGAACTGACTTCAACTTGTGTCCACTCCTTGTGAAGCCATCCTTCTTGAATTGGCTTTGCTTGACAATCCTCTCAAGGTTGCAGTTACCCCCTTGCATATGCAACTTTCACTGCAACACTTTTCTCTACAAGCCTTCTTTCCATGAATATGATTTGATACAGCGCTCTGTGAACAACCAGCTCTTTCTGTAATGACCTTCTGTGACTTACCCTGTACAAATGTGGTGTCAATAAGTGTCTTCTGGACAACTGTCAAGTCAGCAGCCTTCCTCTTTTTTATGGCTATTTGGACTGAAAAATTCAGGGTATTTATATTACAAAAGCAACTGATATATATGGAAGGAGCTAGTCAGGGACTCCACTGTGCAACAACCTGTATGATCACACCCAATCAGGGGAACTGGTGATGAGACTATATGAACAATGATTTACTTGAAATAGGATATTCTAATATTTTGAGATACTATTTTTTCCCTGTTGGCTACAATTATGAAAATTAAAATAAAAAATGCTTGAAATGTTTTCATGAAATGAGTTCAGAATATATACAGATTTTACCTTCTGAAATAACTGACAAAAATATGAAACTTTTCCAAGATCTCCTTTTTTTTTTTTTTTACATTTTTTAAAAAATTCATTTGTATATACATTTGTACATGATCTGTAGTCAGTGTAATGAATAGTTGCTCAGAATGATATATCAGTTTATGAATTTAAATTCCAGTTGATTTCATTACATTCACTTTTGCACAAATACTTTTGGGGAAGGTATGGATCTATCTCTTATATCACTTAGTGTCCTCCATAGTTTTCCCTTCCTTTCCTTAATGCTGAGAGATTTTTTAATATTTTAGAGCATTCTCTAATTCAAATTTGAACACAAAACATTATTTTTCCCAACATTACTTTTACTGTTGTATAAATAAATGTTCCTAAATAGAATTTCTACATTTGTATTGATCAAGTTCCTCAAGGAGGATCCTGTAGCTTGTGTAATGGATAGTAAATGAAAATAAAAAAATCGGAGCGCTGAGCTCAGATTCCAGTCATTCGTTACATTCACTTATGCAAAAATACTTTTGGGGAAGGTATCTTTTTCTCCCCAGCTATGGGTTAAATAGTAAGACTTGTATTCTGAAAAAAATATTTATCTCCAAAAACTTGTTAAAGCAATATTCATTCACAAAAAAAAAATCATTTTTATAATCCAAAATGTATTTGAGCTTCAAATAATCCACAAATGGTTGATAAACTGTAAAAAAAAAACTTAAATCAATCAATTACATGTGTGTACAATTTGTAGATATCTTGTATTAGTAATATGTGGCCAAGTGATTAGAATATTGAGATGAACCCTGGGTTTGAATTTCACTATTATCAATTTGTCAAAAAAGTAACTTCTTGATAAGATCAGTCGGTGGGGGGGTATGATTCCAGGGTGTGGTACCATTGGTGTGAAAATCATACCATGAGTTGAGCCAGACCTTGTGAGTGAAATTGGATAGATGAAACTGTTCTGAAGTTGCTGATAGTTGTGCTAGAACAAAGTCCCAAGTCATTGTGACTGAGGGTTTGAACAGTGTTCAAACTGGGGGTGATGCCAGATTATGTGCTCTCTCCCCCAAACTGTAATTAATGACTGCTCAGCATAGTTACAGTATACACTCCAGCTGAGATCTATGGTGTTGAAAAAAATCAAATGTATCTGAGCAGGTGTCTGCAGCAAGGATTAGCTAGCCAGCCTCGGAGAAAGGCATACAAGATAATCAGTACTCAAGCACAAGAAAAAGCCAGTTGAATGCTAATTCTTAAGGCAGTCTCTTCCTAAGTGCAAGATGGTGCTATACACTCTTCCTATTTACACTTCCCTAATTTTTTTTTTTGGCTTTGTATATTTAATAAAAGAAACTAATATCAGTATTAAGTGTAATTTTCTGAGATTTTTGCATTAATTTAAAATTTAAGTTTTAATGTATTGAAAATATGTGCTGATACTTATAAAATACATTAAAAATTAAATAAATAATTATATATAATTAAGCAACTGTTTGTCTGTAAAACTCAGTTACTGGATGTATAAAAATAACATATGAATTATTTTTTCATATTGTTGCCTACACAAGAATTCCTACCTAAATTCTTAAAAAGTTCTCAAACTAAGGAAACGCCCTTATCTTTCTTCTACTTAAAGGTTTGTGTCTGATAATCATCTTAATGAGTAATTTCTGGTATTAAAATAAGACTTCTGTAACCATTGCTATGGAATTGATTAACCAAATCTTCAACTCCTTTATTTTCCAAATACCAAACTCATTTTTTTTATCATTTCAACCCAAGCAAGGAAATAATGCCACTAAGATGCAATTCTTTTTTTACTGGGAGTGAAAGAGAATGAGTAGATTTAAGTGAGGAGAATGAATAATAAAAGAATAGGATTCAGGAAAACAGAAGATGCCAATTGACACTGTATTTAAATTTTTGATTATCATAGGTGGCAGGGAAGAAAGAAATCAAAGCAGAGTTCCACAGATGAGAAAAGAAACTAATAGAATAGAACTTATAGTTGCATCTAGTTAGTTCAATAGTAAAATGATGAGATTGCCAATCTATTAGTACATTTAAATGCATGCAGATGAGGTAACATTTTTAGATAAACATACCAGTAATTGGAGAACTCGATTTGTTTTTTTTTTAACAAAGAGTTTTGCATTAGCAGCAATAATAGTCACTGTTTACAAATTCACTTTTCTCCCCGAGAGCTCAACCGAAATAATTTTTTTCAGGAGCATGTATATATTGTCATTCAGACAGACTGTTTCACAGCTCATCAGTGTGACTAGATATCCGATTGCCTCAAGCTGGGATTGAAACTCAACTGATATATATATATATATATATATATATATATATATATAGTTAAGTAATGAAAATCTTGGTAATCCATATGGATAATCCCAAGGAAGATGAAATCTGGAGAGCTCAATGTTAAATCAGAGCGATTTTTTTTTTTTTTTTTCACCCTTGGAAGTGTGGTCTGATGAGCTGGGGAAATAAATTATAAGCAATGGATCCTTAAAGTTGTCTGTTTTCATTAAATATATGAGAGAGAGAGAGAGAGAGGTCATGTGATCTAAAATCCTGCATCTATGAACATGAGATTTATGTTTAGACAAACTTTCTCTCTCATATTACCGCAGCAGGAACAAAGCTGGCTTAACTTTGATTTTACTAATTAAAAAAAGAACAATTCTTTTAGGAGAAAATACTTTAAAAACTTAATAACATTATTGCTAATCTTTAGGAATGTTAAACTAAAAATAACGAAAGGTAATTTTCTTCTTTGCCAAAACACATCAAACAAGTTTCACTTTCATACTCAAATATACAATATAATGTCTTAAAAATAAATGCTTATTTCAGAAGACTTTTTTATTATTTTCCTATTTTCAAATTTCAGGACTAATTTTTCCTTATTAAAATTGAAAGTGCACCCTGGAATTTTAGTAAAAAAAAAAATGGGTTGAGAAACACGGCATTAAACAAATACATCACAATTTTGTCTTTGTGACAAAAATTGTATTTTATTGATAGACTATATTTATTCAACTTATTGTTAAGATCTTTCATGTTTTGCTGAAATGTTGTATCTATAATAATAGCTACAGTAATCAGGATGAGCACAACAGTTTGAATATATGTCAATAAGTAAAATATATTTGGTCTAAATTTCTGGGATGAGTTATTATTTACACTATTTACATGCAGATTATTGTCCTCTTCAACAGCAGCAGCTGTAACAAAAGAGAAAAAATTTTTCAGTGAGTGCATCAAGCATGACAAACAGCAATAGCATTCATCAGCAGGTAGGTTAGGTTTAAAGCTCCAACTTATGCACAGAGAATTGTTCCGCAGGACAATAGCCTCGTGGTTCATGAATTTGGTGACATACTAATTGTGACTTCAGTCCCTGGGCTAGCAGTGTGTATTTGGACTTAGTGGTAACAGAGTAAGCAATAACTGAGCAGTAGTAAAAATAAAAACTAGATAAGATACCATGGGCAGTGGAACGGGAACAGTCTACCGTAGATTAGATAAGGAGTTTAGTTCAGAATCAATGTAAACCTGAAGAAGGTAAGAAGACATACCATCTGAAATGTTGTGATTAAATATGAGGACAATAGTCCACAATTAAATAAGTATTATCAAACAAGTTATCTTCTCTTGTACTTCTCACTTGTGGAACTCTCCTGACTTTTTGCTTTCCAGTCAATGTCAGTAGTCATTCTGTCTCCTTATTCCTGTTTTTTTATTATCCTATCTTTTTAATAATGTTTTTTTTTCTTCAGATTCTTTCCCACTAAGTAACTCTTTGCATCTTAGTGGCTTTATTGCATTGCTTAGGTTGAAATGATAAAAAAAAGTGGTTCAAATTTTGAAGGCTTTATTTAATTTATGGTAACAGATTGTCCACAGTTTATGGCACACTAACTCCTATATAATGGTCATATAGTCTAGAGAGTGAAATGTTGGTTGATGAATTTGGTGGCATAGTAATTGTGAGTTCAATCTCTGGTCTGGATAGTACTGGCTGATTCAGTGGAAACATAATGGCAAGAACTTACCTAGTCCTGGGTATGATGATAAACTACAGCAAAGCTTCTGATTGGGAGATTGGAGGAGCATAGAATCACTACTCAATTGCTACTGTTCCCAAGTCAACCCGGACCAGGAGTGGTAGCACCTGTTAGGGTCCAAGCTATGGGCAAATAGTGAACCCCAAAGAAAACACTATGAAGATATAAAAAATACATTTTTATATAAAAAAAAAAAATTACCAACAATACATACTTATAGTAAAATGACGAACAATACATTTTACAGTAGAATTACCAACAATACATTTTATCTATAGTTAAAGACATACAATTGCATTCAAAATATATTTAGTTGAAGCCATAAAATTATGGTAAAAATATTTAGATTTTTCGCCATTAAATAACTCATAGTACTTGATATACCATCAAATGAAATCACTTAGCCAACAGGAAACAATTGGGCAGTACTAAAAAAAGGAATGAGACATGATATCCCTAGACATGTACTGTGGAAAGAGAACAATCTACACCTGTATTTTAAATAAAGGTTTCAGTTCACAATTTACTTGAGGTTATCTGGATCAACAAACACCTAAAGAAAGTTCAAAGGCTCAGTGGCTGAAACAGGATAACAGCAATATAGATGAGGATATTAATCCAAATATAAATTATATAAATAATGGTAAATCCTTGACCTCAAAATTAAGACAGAAAATAGTATAAATCTGGTATGATAATCAAAAGGTTAAAACAGTCTGAGATAGGATTCAAAGGCTTCAAAACCCACCAGTGATATCCTTTAGGATGGTGGTGTAGTGTATATAGGAATTGCTTAGAGTGTTGTTGTCATCTAGTGATCTATGAGTTCAATCTCTCAGCCGAGTAGTGAAATGATATACTATGGTTCAGCAGGAACAAACAAGAAATGGCATCACAGGGGCAAAATAAAATAATAATATATATGATATCTTACATCAAGCAAAATAATAGACAACTGATAATGGCCAGAGTGTACTTGATCGAAACATTGTATCCCTATAAGCAGCATAAAATAAACTGCTATTTACTGAATAGCATAAAATCAATAAGACCATGCATTTATTATAATCAGTGATGTCCAGAGGTTTGGCGATGCCTGAGGCCAACTCCTTGATTGTATATCCCTAAGTAGCAGGGGGGCTATAGTGACTAGTACTGAGAAATTTGAGAAAGGAAGACATTTTAAATATGTAAAAACCGATTAAGCATGAAATAAACACTTTATTTAAATTAAATATAAACTAAATTTTTATTTCACTCTTTGATTGGATGCCCTGGGCCATCACACAACTCTGCTCCCCATTCTGCACACTACATTACAATTAAACATTATATCACAATTGATACACAGCAAATAAATACTGAAAAAAACGGACTATTCTTGTATCGCTGATTTGTGAAGATGTGATGTGAACAACACTTTGTGCTGGATGTGGTTCTGTTGCAACTCCAGCAAAAGATATAACAGATCAGTTGCTTTAGTGGCAATCTGCTGTTGGCAAAGAATGAATCATCTTTGACACTGTTTACATGATTTGTGATAACCATCTGTTGCATCTTAATAGGCATTTAGCCCAAATAGCCAGTTGCAATGTCAGCCATTTTGAATGAGCTGTCCTTGTGCTAACCAATGCAGTACAGTTATAGACTTCCTAAGATGATTGCCGAGCTCCAATAAGCACCGATCTTCTTGCAAAACACCCTCTCATTCGGATTGACGATTGACTGTGGGGCACTTCGTCTATCACATGACATTAAATTACTTTAAGCAAGGAAAAGGTTTGGTGATGCCCGGGGCCAACTTCTTGATGTATGCCTCTAGACTCGAGTGCTGGGGGGTGATGATAGTACTGAGCAATGTGCGAATTTTAAATATGTAAAAATGTATGTAAGATGAATTCAAATTAAGTGTAGACTAAATTTTTATTTCACTTTGATTGGCTGCCTTTTCAATATGGATGCCCAGGGCCATCACACCCTCTACTTGCTGCTGATTACCATTAAACATTATTACAGTGGGTAATAGTGGACTATGCAGCAAATAAATGCTGAAAGCACAGGACTGTTTTTGTATCGCTGGCGCCACGTGAATTTGAAAATGTGACATAAGGAAAACTTTGCGTTAGATGTCGTTCTGCACCATGTTACAGATAAAATATGCTTTAGTGACAAATCTGCTGTTAGTAAAGATTGAATCATCTTTGACACTGTTTACATGATTTGCAATAATGGTAATAACCATCTGTTGCATCTTGATAGTCACTCAGCCTAAATGGCCAGATGCAATGTCGGCCTTTTTGAATGAGCTGTTGTTGTGCTAAGCAATGCATTACACTTATAGGCTCCCTATGATGATTGCCGAGCTCCAATAAGCACTGATCTTCTTGCAAAATACCTTCTCGTGATAATAATTCATTTAGATTGATGATTGACTGTGGGGTATGGCATGGCTGAAATAAAACCGGACAGTTTATATCTGTCTATATTTCTGAGATGAGGTATTGTAACTATTTACACTGTTGTTGTCATCTTTACTGCCATATTCCCAACATTTCAAACCAAATCCATTATTTAGCTCACAGGAGTAGATTGTTCTAATTTCACATGCCATGCCTTTTTTTGGGGGGGATAACTCTGTATCAGTTAATTCCTTTTAGTAACTCAACTCTCCAAGTTTTTATTCCCTCTGCTGTGGCCAGGTATTGAACTCACAACTCTTTGGGTCAAGTCACATTTTGGATTACACAACCAATGCTTTTATCCACTGTCCATGTGAATTTTTGAGACTTATAAACCCAATGTCTCAATAATTATTTTTTTTACTAGAGCTCATATTACAATTTCTGTTATTGTTTTTTTTCTCTAGCACTCTGTATTACTGGTTCACATATTGTACTTGTCTATACTTGGCTGGCTTCAGAGATTTTTGTGGCCAAGCATATGTGCTGATTCCTTAAGTTTTTGTATTTTCCAGTGAGCTTCTCGGCCTATTATTTCAACTTCATCTTACAGAGGATGGTGATCTCCCTTTTCCCTGCATATATGGTCAGCCATCCCAGATTTTTATGTATCCCCTTTTATTCAATAGTCCAAACAATGTAAACAGTGTAAATAGGGCAGTTTATTTCACATAGTTTAAGTCAAGAACTTTCACAGTTTTTTTACACCACTTGAGGGAAGACTTACCATATCTATATATAACAACTACAATAATCAAGATAGTACAATAGGTCAACTTGGTATCTATACTGATGACATAAGCATTATCTCCTGTCTTGATAGTAAGTTTGATCAGATCAATAAGATCAAATTGGCATATGATCTTGAAAATGACCTACAGTCTGTTGTTAACTAGGACAAAGGATGTTAATTTTAATGCCTGCAAAACAAAACTGCTCTTTATTAATCATCTGAAAGACCCCTTTCTGCCTTTCATCAACATGGCTGATTCTAATCTCCAGAAGGGCGACTTCTCAGGCTTACATTTTCGACTGATATGAAGTGGAAAGACTATATTGAAATCAATTGCTTGGTCTGTTGCTAAGAATGTTGGTTCACTGTGTCATGCAAGATAGTTTTTCTCTCCTGAATTTATTTGACATATCTATAAGTCTACCATTTGTTCATGCCTCAAATATTGCTGCCATATTGTTTTCAGTTGAAATTTATAAACTCTTTCACTTAAAACAAATTTTCAGGAAAATTAAAAGAATGTTTGACTATTAGAGAACAAACTAGTGGAGTTGGATCAAGGCAACAATGCTACTAAGACACAGTTGGTTACTGAGTGTGAAAAATATAAGGAAAAGAAAAACATTATTATGGAGCAAGAACAATAAAAGTCCAGGAATCAAGAAGACAGTAGATAACGATTGACATTGCATTTAAATTTTTGAAGTTCAAAGTTGGTTGGAAAGCAAAAGGTCAGAAGAGACTTCCACAAGCTAGAAGTGCAAGAAAAGAAACTATTAACAAAGAGCTTACAGTTCCATCTAGCCAATTCAACTGTAAAATGATGAGACCTTGCTGCCAATCTAGTAAATTCATAAAGTTTAGGTACCGTAGAAGAAAGTGATATTTATTCTGCGAAAATACAGAAATGTGGCACAAGGCCGAAGGGGGATTGGGGAAAAAAGGACGGTCTTCATCTGTCTTAACTATAACTTAGCTAGCCGCAAACACTGACCAAATTGTACGAACAATATTCCTTACACCAAAACACCACATTCATACGAACCATTCTTACTACAACCACCATAATACCTCACTGTCTCTATGAAAATACTAACTAGTACCGTAGAAGAAAGTTTATCTGAACAATTACCATAAAAGTATTTATAGAAAAGGCACAGGGAAAGTGACTAAAACTGGAATGCCAGGTTAGGACCAATAACATTGTAGATTCGTCTTTGAATTTTATCAAAAATCTGTAAATATAACAGCAGGACTTTTGAACAAGAGTAAAGGATTATCCTTTGTTTCCTGTTTAGGCTTGGACTTGCAGTTCCGTCTAGAGTCTACTTCTACTCTATACTTCTAACATCTCTGCCTAAAACTCTGAACTTTATTTACTATTTATTTCCTTTTTTTCTTCAATAAAAATAGAGTTCTTATTTCCGAGCCACCCCCCTCCACCACCAATCTCTTGAACAGGAGTAGAGGTTTATTTCTTGTTTCCTGTTTAGGATTGAGTTTCTGATTCCCTATGAAATCTTTTACTGTTGGTCCCTTGCATCTCTGTAGCATTTTCACCTTGCTTGGGATGGTGCCTCTTACTCAGTAACCCTCTACCTCGAATGGCTCTTGGACCTTGTGCAGTGTGAACATCATTGTAAAAAAAATAAATAAATAAACTCCAGACCATATGTGGCAGCAATATTCAAATACAAATAAAACAGTAACCCATTTTTTCTAAGTTCAAATGCACATATATATATACAGTCATCTCTCTTTGTCTCTTTCTTTCTTTCTATATATATATATATATATATATATATATATATATAATTGATAGCTTTTATTTGTTTATTTATTTAATTTTCTTTTTTTTCTTCTCTTTTTTCTTCTCTTTTTTTTTGAGTCCCTTGTGCCTAACCCTAACCCTACCCATGTGCCACATAACTCACATATTTCTCATTCTTTTCATTTACCGATGTCAGCACGCTTCTGCTCGTGTACAAAGTGATGCCGCCTGGAGGACTGCAAGTCTTGGGAAATGCCAGAACCATAGAAACTTAAGTCTCCAAATCCTCTAGGGATGAAACCTGATTTTTTGGTACAGCCCAGGCACGTGCCCACATGTCAACAATATGTGATGCTGACAGTGGCTGGTGGATTGTAGTGGTTATAGATATTTGAGAGTCCAAGAAAAGGTTACACACATAAACACATAGTTTGTGGATCATTTTTGTATCTTATATATATATATATATATATATATATATTATCTACATCTACGTGTGTGTGTGTGTGTATATATATATATATATATCTACGTGTGTGTGTGTATATATATATATATATCTACATGTGTGTGTGTGTGTATATATGTGTATATATATATATATCTACGTGTGTGTGTGTGTATATATATGTGTATATATATATATATCTACGTGTGTGTGTGTATATATATATATCTACGTGTGTGTGTGTGTATATATATATATATATATATATATATCTACGTGTGTATGTGTGTGTATATATATATATATATCTGTGTGTGTGTATATATATATATCTACGTGTGTATGTGTGTGTGTATATATATATATATATATCTGTGTGTGTGTATATATATATATATATATCTGTGTGTGTGTATATATATATATATATCTATCTGTGTGTGTGTGTGTATCTATGTGTGTATTATATATATCTATCTATGTGTGTGTGTGTGTATATGTATATATCTATCTATGTGTGTGTGTGTGTATATATATATATCTATGTGTGTGTGTGTGTATATATATATATCTATGTGTGTGTGTATATGTATATATATATATCTATATATAACACGCACGCACTTAAAATGATGCTGATAAGTTCTTGGCCTGGGCCATTTCCAGAGATTTTCAGTACTCTTTCATATGTACATACAGGTTTATATAACATGTGTATATATGTATATTTACATATCCATGCACATTTAAAGACCAACAAAAATTCTTAAAGCCTTTATTCTCTTGTATTTTGAACCATTTTCTTGATTTCAGATAAATATTTAAATGTTAATTGTCCTTTTGTTTTTTTTCTTTTTTTTCTATTGTTCACCAAATAAAAGACGCAAAAACCATTTAAGGTAGAATGTTACTAAATGAGTTTGTTATCCCGAGACTTGAAGAGATTAAGATTGTAGTGATTGGACTTTTGGCTTTCATAAGCCTTTGTCAGAGAGTCTGGAATTTTTCTGTTTTGTTAGTTTCTTCATATGACAGTTTTGGTTTTTTTTATTATATTATTTTTATATATATTTTCTTTATCTATATTTCTGCAATGAGATATTGTAATTATTTGCACAATTTACATTTTTCGGATTTTTTTTCCTCATCTTCGTTGCCATATTCATGACATTTCAGCCATTGTACACTCCGGCCTTCTTCAGGTGATTGGAATTTAGAACTGAACCCTTTATTTTGTTCACCAGTTAGATTGTTCTAGTTCCACATGCCATGCCTCTTCCAAATGTTTCAGTATCTGTTATCTCCCTTTAACTTGACTCTCTTAAGTTTTTGTTCACCTCACCTGTAGCTAGGTAATGAACTCAAAACTCTTTGAGTCAAGTTACTGGATTCAACCAACAAATTTTATCCACACAGCAATGAAGATGAGGTCAACAGTCTGAACAATGTAAATAGTGTAAATATATTTTCTTTAAGTTTTATTGAGTACACATGTCAGTAGATGAGAAAAATATTGTTAAAAATAAATGGAATATCTACTCAAATATCCACTAAAAATAATGTTTGAAGTAATTATATATATCAGTTTGTGTGTGTATACATACATATATATCTGTGTGTATACTCCTGAGCTGGCTTCAGTTCTCTCCAAACTCTACAACAATTGCCTTGCTGCTTCCTGATTTCAAGCTCATTGGAAGTGCTATGTAGTTCCTGTTTTTAAGAACTTTGGTGAACTTGTAGTGGACCATGCGGTGGGTGAATGTGAGAAGAGAAGATGAGTTATCTCTAGGTTAAGGCTTCCGCTGGCCGGTCCAGCTACATAAGAATGTTGGACTTTAATGGAGTCCAAAGAAACAAACAAGACCGATATACATGTATGCGAACAACTATATATTAATAACAAAAAGATTAATACACGAATTACAAATACATTGAAGACATGAATAAAATGTTACAGTCTGTAAGGAAAGTTATGTGTGTGTTGAGTTGAATGTCCGTACGGGGTGAATTTTGTTTTAGCGTGTTCCCAGAATATGGGAAACGCTGGTTGTGTATAGGAGTTCACATATTGGAAATTTTAAGATAAAGTTTTATATACCTCGCCTCACGTGCGAGCTTGCGGCCCACGGCCGAAGTCGAGATAGTTGCTCGCACGTGCGCGTAAGCAGAGAAAAGAGAGGAAGAGGGGAAATGTCAGCCAGTATTTATACTCCCGGGAGAGAGAGACCCCTGGTGAAGGGTTAAGGAAATGAAGAGGAGCTAACTGCGACAAACTCACTGACCCATCAAATTATCACCCTGTTAATCTCTTACCACTTTTTGGCAAAGTATTTGAGGCTCTAATCAATGCTGAAATGGTTAAGCGTCTTAGTTCTCACAACCTCCTCTTAGACAAATAATATGGCTTCTGTTTCACCAGGTCTACAACTGATTTGCTAATAGCCCTCATTGAATTTGTATATCAAACTCTAGATAAGAACAGCAAAGCTAAAGCTGTGACCCTAGATATTGTTCGATAGGGTTTGGCATGCTGACCTTCTATCCAAGCTCCAGAGCTACGGTTTCACAGGATGAGTATTTGGTTTAATCCAGTCATTCGTCTCAAATCGTGAAATGAAGTTTGTTTTGAACAGGCTCACTTCCAGGTACTTTCATACATGCACTACAGACCCCCAAGGCTCTGCCCTGGGTTCTACACTGTTTTTGATCTTCATCAATGATCTTCCTAATGTCATCAGTTCCCAAGTAGGTGTTTATGCAAATGGCACTACCATTTACTCCTGTCTCAATAGCAAATCCGCCAGAGCTGACAATGAATACATGAATTTAAGTGTGCTACTAGATTGCCGTCTTTTACTGTTGAAATAGCTAAATGCAACTTCTACTACAACAGCTTCTTTTCTCACACTTCCCACCTGTGGAAAACCTTTGCATTTCCTTGCTTCTTTGATAAGTAAAATCATCAAAAGTTTAAATTCAACATCAATCACCATCTTCTGTCTTCTTGAAACCTGTTCCTTTTTTGTCCTTTTTTCAGTCCTCCCCATTCTCAGTCACATACATATATACATACATACACACACACACACACATATATATATATATATATATATATATATATATATATATATATATATATATATACACACACACACACAATAAAGATGAAAAAATGTATACAATTTACTCAACATTATCACCTCCTTTGTCAATGCACTCCATACATTGCAGAAGATCATATGGCTTGAATATTATACTGAATATTTTCAGAAACTCAGTTAAGTAATGTCAGGTTGTAGACCTTTTAATGCACCATGGTTTATGTATGCGTGTACACACACACACGTGTGAGAGAGCGATATACATATACACACACAGATGCATGCATATTTATACACACATACATGTATCTGATTTCCGTCATCTCACTTAGGATGATTTACTATTTCATTACCCACACAATCCTCATCTCTTAAGCATTTATTCACCACCCCTTATCTCTTTCTCATACCACTGTTCAGAATTTTATAATTTTTTAAAATTCCTCTTTTCCATATTCTTGGTGTTATGTGTCTTTGAAGAGGATAATTTTCAGAAATGTAGAGGTTGTGTATGGGGTGATGCTTTGCATATGAATATTTATGAGCAACTCTTAAATTAAAAAATTTTGAGAAACTAATGACATTTTTACTTTTGTTTATAAATAAAAATCCTTACATTTTCATCAAAGGATGAAATGTGTCAGCTAAGATAAATTTTCCTTTATTCATTATTCATATCAACTTTTTACAGACATAATTTTAGTTATATCTGAAATTATATATATATATATATATATACTAGACCACCTGTGACTCATTGAGTCAACCTTGTTGTGTTTACTGTTTACATTTAGCTTCAGGAAGAGTTTGTGAAAGTAGAGATATTTTAAAAATACATTTACTTGCAGTTATTGAAGTTGCTTTCAACATTTAAAAAAATGTCTGTTTGAAGAAAGTTGAACAATAAGAGGTTGGAATGTCAAAATTCAAAGTGTTTGGGATTCGACACAATAACATAAAATATTGTTGTGGGGCTGCAAGTAATTTGGCCATTTAGAATAATCAAATGATTTTCATTAAAATAATAAAATTCAGTAGAAAAGACAACATAGTTTCAACAAATGAACATTAATATAATGACAGGAATACAAGCAATTGGTCATAGATTGGAAAGTAATGTTTTTTTTGTTTGTGTTAATAAAATTCTGAAATAAAATATTCTCTTTATGTATGTATGTATGTGAGAAACAATGAAATGTTGTTATATGTGTGTTTGTATGAAAAAGTCAACGTGTGTGCATGGTTCATAGTAAAGTGGATACTGTGGATTGTGTTGCCATAGTCTGAAGCAGTCTCTTTGAAGTTTGTCAGTGTTGTCACTTTTAGCATGAAGTTGTGAAGTTCACAAGTGAAAGTGGCATGGACCTTGATGACAGCTGTGCATATCCTGTTTGGGGCTGGTTTTCATGTTTTATACACTTTCTCATAAGAAAATCAGCTCCATCCCCCACTTCCTACATGATAATAAATTTACATCTTTCTTTTGCCCACTCTCTATATATGACTTCTGGCAAACACACAAGATACAAAGTTCACAGAATTTTAGATAGTAATAAGATATATCAAGAAAAATATTACGGAAAAATGTATAACATAGAAAAAGTTTTCTTGTGATGCATTTTGTCCTTTTTAGACTTCATTGCACTAAATTTAGTGTGAAGTTCTAAAAGATCAAACATGTCATATGAAAAGATTTTCCACCTTGACACATATATATATATATATATATATATATATATATATATATATATATATATGATAAAAGTAAATGTATACATGTTTTTCTGTTTTGAGAATTTACAACAAAATTATTAAACACTATTTATTAGATTATATTTACAAGAATAATTTTATATTCTTAAAATTAATGCATGCAATATTTATTGTTTATAAAATAAATATGAAAATTTTTTATTTATAAACTTTTACTAAATTATCAAAATATGTGAACCAACTGTAAGGAAAAGATAAGTTTGCTTTTTGTCTTTATTCATATTGTCCTTTTACAGATATATATATATTTTAGTTATATCTGAAATTTTTACATATATTTCTGATATGCTTATTTGCTGTAAATTCATAAAAATTAACAATTATTAAACTCCATGAATTCTTTTATTGGGATGAGAAAGAAAAAACTTCCCTCCATTTTGGTCAATGTACTAATAAAAAGGGACTCAGATAGTACAACTGTTATTAGCATGGAAAGTGAATTCAGCATGCCGAGTTCAATTCTACCCCATTCACTTTGTGCTTGATGCCCTTAGAAAATGCATGTCTCAATCTCCTTGAACTTCTGGGTTTAATATGGCAGCGTTGGATTTGTAGACGTGGATGGCACCAGTCTAAAAGGAAAATTCTAAATTCAAAACTAACCTAGAGAGAGATGGACTCCATTAGGGTATCTTGCTCAAGATGCACCACAGCTGCTATGGCACATGTCGGGTTTTTATGACACTTATGATTGATTTGTTTTTTGTGGCTTATCAAACTTTTGCAAACTTTATTAAAAGCCAGAAAATATTTTCCCAAGATTATTTTTGCATAAATAAAAATAATTGGCAACCTACTGTGAGAAAATAACCAAAAAATCTCTTACAACATGCCTTGAGCCAGCATTGAAGAGTAGGCTCATAAAATTAACATGAGAATAATATCTCTTGTTGATGCACAGTCTGCAACAAGCAAAGTAAGTGTTTAATAAAAAAAATAATGAAATTAAGCTAAGTTCTACTTCTGGTAGTCACGGTATTTGGGTAAACATTAGCCTGCCAGATATCGCAATTTTGTATATAAACCTTCCCTATTTACATCATGTTGAAACACCTGTTGCTATACAGTCACCAAGGTTAAGCAATGTCGAGCCTAGTCATTGTTAATCAGAGACCCCAGTTCCAATTCCAGTTGGGTTTGATATATGCACTTAGACGCATATATCCTTGAGAAAGGTATGAATCTACCTTTTCTCCTCCAGCTATGGGTTAATTATTAAGATTTATATCACTAAAACCATTATTGTCTAAAACAAAGAAAATGTAAAATTGTTTACAAAATATTTATATTTTGGCATTAAATAACCCATAGAGATGTTGACATGATGCTAAGCAAAAACAACCAACCAACCAATTTGGAAAATGCTGATCTGCCAGATACCTCAACTTTGCATATAATACCCAGAAGGTATTTTTAACTATTTTTATTTTTTTTAAGAAGGTTCTTATATGCTAACAAGTATGGTACTTGGCAGTGCCCATCTTCTCTCCATGTTACATAAGAGAGGATTAGGTAGCACTGGGTCATCTTGTACTATTAACAGAGAATCACTGACCTGACTACAAGAATATGAGGACTGGTAAAAAAAAAAGATTCTTTCAAATCAAAATAAAGGTGTGTGTGTGGCGGGGAGAGAAGTGGATTTTAATCCAATCATAAGAATTTACAGATTATATTTCAACACCAATGTGACCACCACAAGCCACCTCTTCCCCAAGTATATCCAATTCTTGTAGATACCCCTTCCTCAGGAAGTGCCTTTTTTTTCCCTAACCCAACCTCTTTGGTAGAAGGGTGGGGATTTCTCACTCCTCACAGCTGATTTCTTTGTTTGAGAATTTCAACAGAAGTAGACATTATATTTATTACTTATTCACTTTTGTTGAAACAACCATTTGGCTTTGAGTGCCGTACTCTCAGAGCTGCATTAGCAGGGACCAAAAGTTATTTTCTTTTTTACCAAGAACCAATCCTTGCTATTCTGTGAGTATATCAATGGCCAGAAACATTTATATCTTTTTGTTTGAAATTTTGACACTAATTGCTATTAATATACATTGTTTTGAAGTAGTTTATTTGTATTTTTTGCCTTTATCAGAATTATCTGCCGGCATACAATGAATTTTAATCTGTTTAAATTACTGAAATGGTGTTGTTACTATTGATTCATTCAAACCCCTTTCCCCAGCTTTGTTGTCTTTATTGCACTATTTCTCTTGCTCCACCCTCCAGTCTTATTTTCTCTAAATTTCTTGTATGTGATCATCTTACTATTATACATTGATTCATTCAAATCACCTTTCCTCATCTTTATTGTCTTTATTGCACTATTTCTCTTGCTCCACCCTCCAGTCTTATTTTCTCTAAATTTCTTGTATGTGATCATCTTACTATTATACATTGATTCATTCAAATCACCTTTCCTCATCTTTATTGTCTTTATTGCACTATTTCTCTTGCTCCACCCTCCAGTCTTATTTTCTCTAAATTTCTTGTATGTGATCATCTTACTATTATACATTGATTCATTCAAATCACCTTTCCTCATCTTTATTGTCTTTATTGCACTATTTCTCTTGCTCCACCCTCCAGTCTTATTTTCTCTAAATTTCTTGTATGTGATCATCTTACATTGATTCATTCAAACCACCTTTTCCTCATCTTTATTGTCTTTATTGCACTATTTCTCTTGCTCCACCCTCCAGTCTTATTTTCTCTAAATTTCTTGTATGTGATCATCTTACATTGATTCATTCAAACCACCTTTCCTCATCTTTATTGTCTTTATTGCACTATTTCTCTTGCTCCACCCTCCAGTCTTATTTTCTCTAAATTTCTTGTATGTGATCATCTTACTATTATACATTGATTCATTCAAATCACCTTTCCTCATCTTTATTGTCTTTATTGCACTATTTCTCTTGCTCCACCCTCCAGTCTTATTTTCTCTAAATTTCTTGTATGTGATCATCTTACTATTATACATTGATTCATTCAAATCACCTTTCCTCATCTTTATTGTCTTTATTGCACTATTTCTCTTGCTCCACCCTCCAGTCTTATTTTCTCTAAATTTCTTGTATGTGATCATCTTACTATTATACATTGATTCATTCAAATCACCTTTCCTCATCTTTATTGTCTTTATTGCACTATTTCTCTTGCTCCACCCTCCAGTCTTATTTTCTCTAAATTTCTTGTATGTGATCATCTTACATTGATTGATTCAAACCACCTTTTCCTCATCTTTATTGTCTTTATTGCACTATTTCTCTTGCTCCACCCTCCAGTCTTATTTTCTCTAAATTTCTTGTATGTGATCATCTTACTATTATACATTGATTCATTCAAATCACCTTTCCTCATCTTTATTGTCTTTATTGCACTATTTCTCTTGCTCCACCCTCCAGTCTTATTTTCTCTAAATTTCTTGTATGTGATCATCTTACTATTATACATTGATTCATTCAAATCACCTTTCCTCATCTTTATTGTCTTTATTGCACTATTTCTCTTGCTCCACCCTCCAGTCTTATTTTCTCTAAATTTCTTGTATGTGATCATCTTACATTGATTCATTCAAACCACCTTTTCCTCATCTTTAT
Organism: Acanthosepion esculentum; assembly: GCA_964036315.1. NCBI lineage: Eukaryota > Metazoa > Mollusca > Cephalopoda > Sepiida > Sepiidae > Acanthosepion > Acanthosepion esculentum. The sequence goes on from OZ038514.1 coordinate 17,751,285, forward strand.
TGTCTTTATTGCACTATTTCTCTTGCTCCACCCTCCAGTCTTATTTTCTCTAAATTTCTTGTATGTGATCATCTTACATTGATTCATTCAAACCACCTTTCCTCATCTTTATTGTCTTTATTGCACTATTTCTCTTGCTCCACCCTCCAGTCTTATTTTCTCTAAATTTCTTGTATGTGATCATCTTACTATTATACATTGATTCATTCAAATCACCTTTCCTCATCTTTATTGTCTTTATTGCACTATTTCTCTTGCTCCACCCTCCAGTCTTATTTTCTCTAAATTTCTTGTATGTGATCATCTTACTATTATACATTGATTCATTCAAATCACCTTTCCTCATCTTTATTGTCTTTATTGCACTATTTCTCTTGCTCCACCCTCCAGTCTTATTTTCTCTAAATTTCTTGTATGTGATCATCTTACATTGATTCATTCAAACCACCTTTTCCTCATCTTTATTGTCTTTATTGCACTATTTCTCTTGCTCCACCCTCCAGTCTTATTTTCTCTAAATTTCTTGTATGTGATCATCTTACTATTATACATTGATTCATTCAAATCACCTTTCCTCATCTTTATTGTCTTTATTGCACTATTTCTCTTGCTCCACCCTCCAGTCTTATTTTCTCTAAATTTCTTGTATATGATCATCTTACTATTATACATTGATTCATTCAAACCACCTTTCCTCATCTTTATTGTCTTTATTGCACTATTTCTCTTGCTCCACCCTCCAGTCTTATTTTCTCTAAATTTCTTGTATGTGATCATCTTACTATTATACATTGATTCATTCAAACCAACTTTCCTCATCTTTATTGTCTTTATTGCACTATTTCTCTTGCTCCACCCTCCAGTCTTATTTTCTCTAAATTTCTTGTATGTGATCATCTTATATTGATTCATTCAAACCACCTTTTCCTCATCTTTATTGTCTTTATTGCACTATTTTTCTTGCTCCACCCTCCAGTCTTATTTTCTCTAAATTTCTTGTATGTGATCATCTTACTATTATACATTGATTCATTCAAATCACCTTTCCTCATCTTTATTGTCTTTATTGCACTATTTCTCTTGCTCCACCCTCCAGTCTTATTTTCTCTAAATTTCTTGTATGTGATCATCTTACTATTATACATTGATTCATTCAAATCACCTTTCCTCATCTTTATTGTCTTTATTGCACTATTTCTCTTGCTCCACCCTCCAGTCTTATTTTCTCTAAATTTTTTGTATGTGATCATCTTACATTGATTCATTCAAACCACCTTTTCCTCATCTTTATTGTCTTTATTGCACTATTTCTCTTGCTCCACCCTCCAGTCTTATTTTCTCTAAATTTCTTGTATGTGATCATCTTACTATTATATATTGATTCATTCAAATCACCTTTCCTCATCTTTATTGTCTTTATTGCACTATTTCTCTTGCTCCACCCTCCAGTCTTATTTTCTCTAAATTTCTTGTATGTGATCATCTTACTATTATACATTGATTCATTCAAATCACCTTTCCTCATCTTTATTGTCTTTATTGCACTATTTCTCTTGCTCCACCCTCCAGTCTTATTTTCTCTAAATTTCTTGTATGTGATCATCTTACATTGATTCATTCAAACCACCTTTTCCTCATCTTTATTGTCTTTATTGCACTATTTCTCTTGCTCCACCCTCCAGTCTTATTTTCTCTAAATTTCTTGTATGTGATCATCTTACTATTATACATTGATTCATTCAAACCACCTTTCCTCATCTTTATTGTCTTTATTGCACTATTTCTCTTGCTCCACCCTCCAGTCTTATTTTCTCTAAATTTCTTGTATGTGATCATCTTACTATTATACATTGATTCATTCAAATCACCTTTCCTCATCTTTATTATCTTTATTGCACTATTTCTCTTGCTCCACCCTCCAGTCTTATTTTCTCTAAATTTCTTGTATGTGATCATCTTACTATTATACATTGATTCATTCAAATCACCTTTCCTCATCTTTATTGTCTTTATTGCACTATTTCTCTTGCTCCACCCTCCAGTCTTATTTTCTCTAAATTTCTTGTATGTGATCATCTTACTATTATACATTGATTCATTCAAATCACCTTTCCTCATCTTTATTGTCTTTATTGCACTATTTCTCTTGCTCCACCCTCCAGTCTTATTTTCTCTAAATTTCTTGTATGTGATCATCTTACATTGATTGATTCAAACCACCTTTTCCTCATCTTTATTGTCTTTATTGAACTATTTCTCTTGCTCCACCCTCCAGTCTTATTTTCTCTAAATTTCTTGTATGTGATCATCTTACTATTATACATTGATTCATTCAAATCACCTTTCCTCATCTTTATTGTCTTTATTGCACTATTTCTCTTGCTCCACCCTCCAGTCTTATTTTCTCTAAATTTCTTGTATGTGATCATCTTACTATTATACATTGATTCATTCAAATCACCTTTCCTCATCTTTATTGTCTTTATTGCACTATTTCTCTTGCTCCACCCTCCAGTCTTATTTTCTCTAAATTTCTTGTATGTGATCATCTTACATTGATTGATTCAAACCACCTTTTCCTCATCTTTATTGTCTTTATTGAACTATTTCTCTTGCTCCACCCTCCAGTCTTATTTTCTCTAAATTTCATGTATGTGATCATCTTACTATTATACATTGATTCATTCAAATCACATTTCCTCATCTTTATTGTCTTTATTGCACTATTTCTCTTGCTCCACCCTCCAGTCTTATTTTCTCTAAATTTCTTGTATGTGATCATCTTACATTGATTCATTCAAACCACCTTTTCCTCATCTTTATTGTCTTTATTGCACTATTTCTCTTGCTCCACCCTCCAGTCTTATTTTCTCTAAATTTCTTGTATGTGATCATCTTACTATTATACATTGATTCATTCAAATCACCTTTCCTCATCTTTATTGTCTTTATTGCACTATTTCTCTTGCTCCACCCTCCAGTCTTATTTTCTCTAAATTTCTTGTATATGATCATCTTACTATTATACATTGATTCATTCAAACCACCTTTCCTCATCTTTATTGTCTTTATTGCACTATTTCTCTTGCTCCACCCTCCAGTCTTATTTTCTCTAAATTTCTTGTATGTGATCATCTTACTATTATACATTGATTCATTCAAACCAACTTTCCTCATCTTTATTGTCTTTATTGCACTATTTCTCTTGCTCCACCCTCCAGTCTTATTTTCTCTAAATTTCTTGTATGTGATCATCTTATATTGATTCATTCAAACCACCTTTTCCTCATCTTTATTGTCTTTATTGCACTATTTCTCTTGCTCCACCCTCCAGTCTTATTTTCTCTAAATTTCTTGTATGTGATCATCTTACTATTATACATTGATTCATTCAAATCACCTTTCCTCATCTTTATTGTCTTTATTGCACTATTTCTCTTGCTCCACCCTCCAGTCTTATTTTCTCTAAATTTCTTGTATGTGATCATCTTACTATTATACATTGATTCATTCAAATCACCTTTCCTCATCTTTATTGTCTTTATTGCACTATTTCTCTTGCTCCACCCTCCAGTCTTATTTTCTCTAAATTTTTTGTATGTGATCATCTTACATTGATTCATTCAAACCACCTTTTCCTCATCTTTATTGTCTTTATTGCACTATTTCTCTTGCTCCACCCTCCAGTCTTATTTTCTCTAAATTTCTTGTATGTGATCATCTTACTATTATATATTGATTCATTCAAATCACCTTTCCTCATCTTTATTGTCTTTATTGCACTATTTCTCTTGCTCCACCCTCCAGTCTTATTTTCTCTAAATTTCTTGTATGTGATCATCTTACTATTATACATTGATTCATTCAAATCACCTTTCCTCATCTTTATTGTCTTTATTGCACTATTTCTCTTGCTCCACCCTCCAGTCTTATTTTCTCTAAATTTCTTGTATGTGATCATCTTACTATTATACATTGATTCATTCAAATCACCTTTCCTCATCTTTATTGTCTTTATTGCACTATTTCTCTTGCTCCACCCTCCAGTCTTATTTTCTCTAAATTTCTTGTATGTGATCATCTTACTATTATATATTGATTCATTCAAATCACCTTTCCTCATCTTTATTGTCTTTATTGCACTATTTCTCTTGCTCCACCCTCCAGTCTTATTTTCTCTAAATTTCTTGTATGTGATCATCTTACTATTATACATTGATTCATTCAAATCACCTTTCCTCATCTTTATTGTCTTTATTGCACTATTTCTCTTGCTCCACCCTCCAGTCTTATTTTCTCTAAATTTCTTGTATGTGATCATCTTACTATTATACATTGATTCATTCAAACCAACTTTCCTCATCTTTATTGTCTTTATTGCACTATTTCTCTTGCTCCACCCTCCAGTCTTATTTTCTCTAAATTTCTTGTATGTGATTATCTTATATTGATTCATTCAAACCACCTTTTCCTCATCTTTATTGTCTTTATTGCACTATTTCTCTTGCTCCACCCTCCAGTCTTATTTTCTCTAAATTTCTTGTATGTGATCATCTTACTATTATACATTGATTCATTCAAATCACCTTTCCTCATCTTTATTGTCTTTATTGCACTATTTCTCTTGCTCCACCCTCCAGTCTTATTTTCTCTAAATTTCTTGTATGTGATCATCTTACTATTATACATTGATTCATTCAAATCACCTTTCCTCATCTTTATTATCTTTATTGCACTATTTCTCTTGCTCCACCCTCCAGTCTTATTTTCTCTAAATTTCTTGTATGTGATCATCTTACATTGATTCATTCAAACCACCTTTTCCTCATCTTTATTGTCTTTATTGCACTATTTCTCTTGCTCCACCCTCCAGTCTTATTTTCTCTAAATTTCTTGTATGTGATCATCTTACTATTATACATTGATTCATTCAAATCACCTTTCCTCATCTTTATTGTCTTTATTGCACTATTTCTCTTGCTCCACCCTCCAGTCTTATTTTCTCTAAATTTCTTGTATGTGATCATCTTACTATTATACATTGATTCATTCAAATCACCTTTCCTCATCTTTATTGTCTTTATTGCACTATTTCTCTTGCTCCACCCTCCAGTCTTATTTTCTCTAAATTTCTTGTATGTGATCATCTTACTATTATACATTGATTCATTCAAATCACCTTTCCTCATCTTTATTGTCTTTATTGCACTATTTCTCTTGCTCCACCATCCAGTCTTATTTTCTCTAAATTTCTTGTATGTGATCATCTTACTATTATACATTGATTCATTCAAACCACCTTTTCCTCATCTTTATTGTCTTTATTGCACTATTTCTCCTACCTATTTTCTTTTTGTCTCTATTTCTTGGATAAAGTGTTGCTACTTTTACATATTTTTTCTATTTCTTCTATCTTTTTCTTTATTACATTTTACATTTCATTTCCATCAAACTGCTTTCTCGCACAGTCAAATAGAATTTAATGTTTCTCTGAAGGATTTTGCCTCATGTTTATATGAAATGTCTGGTGGTGTTCTGAAGGAATTTCAAAGCCTATAACTGTCAGTTCTTTCCTTTCTTGCCATGCTTTTATATGCGTTTTTTCCTCATGGCTCTTCACAGCTTCCTTTCCTTTATAGCTTTAATCAACAATTGTCCATTTACCATCTCTCCTAGTCTTTGTTCAAGTATACATTTTCATTAACTTATTTTTTCCATTAATTCTGTACCAAATACAACTACATCACTTGAAGACTTTCAGAAGTGGCAACAACTAAAATGGATAGCACATGTAACAGCAATAACAATCAAAATGTTGACCTTTAGCAGTACCTCAAGCAAAAGGCTAGGAAGGAAACTGCTATCAATGCTGGAAAGAGCAATAACAGCTACTGGACTTGAGAAACTAATTTTCCAGAATAATTGTTTTAATAGAAAGTTTTTATAAATTTCAACTGACAGTAGCATCGACTGCTCAATCAATGATGCCAAATGTTTCCTTATAAGGAAACTGCTAATATTACAATTGTTATTGGAAAGGTTATTCGCTGTTTCCCTCTGCTCTTCTTTCCATGAATAATCCTGCAAGTTTTAAATTCTCAAAGCTCTTTCATCATTATGTGTCCCAAAAATGTCAACTGTCTTTTTCTGATTGTACGTATGTGTTGTTTTCATCATCATTTTCTCGAAACCATCCTCATTGCTGACATGTTCTAACCACATGTTCTAACCACATGTTCTAATCTCAGTGGCCTTCTATCTCAGACTATTTCTGTGGCTGTACCTTTTGACTTCTGTTCTGTCTAAATTGTTGAAATGAGACCCTTCTTCTTTTCCAATGTGTTTCTTAGTCTTTTGTTGCCATTATCAGATTTTAGGTTCCAGTTCCATTAAATAACCTTTCCACAACACCTAATAGAACTTACTCTTTTACTGAAGGCTTCTGTCTCATTTCTATATTTGTCATATCTGGTGGAGTCCTGAAGGAATTCCAAAACCTGTAACTCGGTTCTTTTGGATATGTCCTTCCACTGAGCAAAGTGTATATTCTTGCCCCTCGTACTTTAAAAAAGATATAATAAGTAATGGGACCAAAGAAATATTTCTTTGTTATTCCTGAAAGGTTACCAAAAACAATGTACACTTGAGGAAAACCAGAAGTCGAAATACTGTGATAAATGACAGACAATGAAACTAGTAAGGAAAAGGTCAAAGAGTACACCAACAAAAATGTTATTAAAAAAAAAATGGGCAGGGGGTTAAATCAATGTATAATCATAAAATCACTGAAATGTATTGTCTTCTTGCAGTTGATGGTTAGACTTTTCTTCTTAGTTCCCTTTCTTACCTTGTCTAAGCATTCTTGTAGTTTCCTTCCAGCGTCTGCCATCAACACAGTTTTATCTGTCTACCTTAAGATTGTGTCCATCAGTAGTAAACTTTTGTAGGTCTTCTTGTTCACTTAATACAGCGCTTATTGTCAAATATATATATGATTATTCTTTCAGGTTTTGTTTTTGCTTATTTCTTAGGCCTGATTTTTTGGCTGGGTATTTTTTTCAGGTTTCTTTTATTGGCTGATTATTCTTCCAGGTTTCTTTTTTTGTTGATTATTTCTTAAGCCTCATTTTTTTGCTGATCATTTTCTCAGGCCATAATTTTTTTTGCTGATTATTTTTTTTTCAGGCCTTATTTTTGCTGATTATTTTTTTCAGGCCTTTTTTTCTGTTGATTATTCTTTCAAGCCTATTTTTTTCTTTTTTTTTTTTTTTTTTTGCTGATTATTACTTAGGCCTCATTGTTTGGCTGATTATTTTTTCAGGCCTCTTGGGGTGGGGGGCTGGTTATTCTTTCAGGCCATTTTTTTACTGTCTTTATCACATTTTGGCTGCTCTACTCTCCAGCCTGTTTTCTGTCTAAACTTATGAAACTGTCGTTAGTATTATATCTAGGGACATCAATAAGTCTGTAACCTAATAAGTAAAAAGTGTTTATTGTATACAACAAATGTTTGTTTTTTTTTTCAGAATAATTTCCTTCTTTGTCAATGACCTTAATCCAGTGCTTTTCAATTGACCATATCAGTTAAGCATTATATAATACTATTTCAGATCAGAATTCAGGTAATAACTGCTTCAAGATAGAGACATAGATCAATATTTGAGTTATCCTGAGTATGACGATAAACTACATCTGGCAGTAAAGCCTCTGATCAGTAGATTGGAGGTTTTGAGGAGCGTAGAACCACCTTTTAACTGCTGTTGTTTCCAGGTCCACCCTGACCTAGGGGGTAGCACCTGTTAGGGTCCTCAGCTATGGGCAAATAGTGAAGCCCCCAAACAAAAATCAACAATACATTTTTATAATAAAATGACCAACAATACATTTTTATAATAAAATGACTAACAATAGATTTTTATAATAAAATGACAATCAATGTAACACTAAAAAAAAATCTAAAAATACATTTTTGTAGTAAAATTACCAATAATACATTTTATGATCTACAAACTATATATCTAAAAAAACATACATTCACTCTATTTAAGTAAGTGCTCTGTTTTTTAATTAAACAGTATTAATTACATTAGCGTCCTGAATAAAAAAGAAGGCTGGAGCGTACAACAGCCAAAACGGCATAAACACGAGAATAAAGATGAGGAGAACAGTCTGAACAGTGTAAATAATGTAAATAATTATAATACCTCATCTCAGAAATATAGACATAGTTAAAAAACAGATCTATCAAACAAATTTCAGTCTTTGTCTAGGGATATCATGTCTAGTTCTTATTTAGTACGGGTCTGTTATTTCTTGTCCTGTTTCCATTGAGTCTAAGTCTGTACTACCGGGTCCAGGGATTGAACTCTCAATTGTTTTCTATTGTCACTTCTTGTTTCTGTGACATTTTAAAAAATCTTATGAAATTTTTGCTTCAAGTAATCTTTTCTGATCTATCATTATTTGTATGATGATAAACTGCATCCAGTAGTGAGGCTGCTGATTGGGAGATTGGAGGTTTTGGGGAGAGTGGAACCACTTTTAAACTGCTGTTGTTCCCAGATTCACCCTCACCCGGGGTAGTAGCACCTGTTAGGATCCTAGCTATAGGCAAATAGTGAACCCCCAAGCAAAAAACAATACATTTTTATGAAATGATCAACAATACATTTTTATAGCCAAATGACCAACAATGCAACACTAAAAAATGTAAAAAAATTCATTTTTATAGTAAAATTACTAGCAATACATTTTTTGTAAAAAAAGAAAAAAATACCAACAATATAATCTACAAAATATATATGTAAAAATCCTACCATCACCCTGAAAGTATAAAATTATGTACAAAATATCTGTAGTTTAAAGCATTATGTGCAAAATATTTAGATTTTGGCATTAAATAACCCATGGATATGTTGATATGTCAAAACAAAATCAACCAACCAAAATCTATCATTATTATTTTTTTTTTTTTCAGATTCCCATGTAGCATCGCACACAGACTCACAAGAAAATGGCCATCGACATGCTCCGTCTACAGGTAAGAAAAATCACAGGTTGATGTTTTACAGCAGTCGTTTCAAAATTTTATTTAAAAGAATTTCATTCTTTATCATTTGATTTTCTGGTTATGTCACATCGCTTTCTCCATTTGGCAAACGCAGATTTAATTAGTATGGGCGTCAGTTTGAGTTTTAATTTATGATGACAACTGCTATTGTGTGTTTCACCTGTCGATTTTTTTTTTTTTTAACATATACATGAAAATTCTCAGAGAAGGACAACTCTGAATTCAAAATTATAGAGAAGGCAACAGGAAACCACATCACTATCTTTCCCAAGAACTCATAGCAAATCACAAATAATAAATAAAGTTCACCTAATACAATAACAAAGAGCCACTCAGGGTAGAGGGTTACTGAACAAGATTAAAGGTGTAAGGGAGGGGGAAGTAAGAAGTGCATATTATGAGGATATGTAAGATAGATATTAGTTGACCCTAGATTTGAAAAAGTTAAGATTGTAGTATTTAAGGAAGCATCCTCTTGGGAGTTTGTTCCATAAAGTAACGGTTCTGGAGAAGAAGCTGTTTGAGTGGAACTCATTCCTTAGAAAAGGAATACGAAGGAATTTGGATGATTTTATACCATGATCATGGTATAGCTGGTCTTATCTATGCAGTTTTGCGATTAGAGTTACAAATATTTACATTATGTACATGTAGAATATTATCCTCATTTATGTTGTATATCGCAACGTTTCGGCTGTTGTTCTCTCTGGTCATCATCAGATATATACTAATTTGGGTAACCTGCTGGGAATTTTTAATTTCTGAGATGAAGTATTGTAATTATTTACCCTATTTACATTGTTCAGACTGATGGCCTAGTGAATAAAAACATTGGTTGAGGTAATTCAGTGACTTGACCCAAAGAGTTGAGAGTTCAATACCTGGCCACAGCAGAGGTGAACAAAAACTTGGAGAGTGGAGTTACTAAAGGGAATTAACTGATACTGAGATATCCAGAAAAGGCATGGTATATGAAATGAGAACAATCTACCCAGGTGGATTTGGTTTGAAATTCCGATCACCTGAAGATGGCTGGAGCATACAATGGCCAAAATGTAACTATAACAACAAAGATGAGGGCTACAGTCTGACAATGTAAAGAGGGTAAATAAAATATTCATAGAAATTCCTCTATCACATCGTTAAATATTTGAGCTCATTAACTTTAACAAAACATTGCAATAACAATCATAAATATGAATGCTGGTTGTTATTTTAAGAAGTGGGTACAAATGAAAAGATTTAAAATAGATAACTTTTTTTAATTTCACTGAAAAAGCCGTTAAATACTTCTATCTTTCCTTCTTTCTTTCTTTCTTTCATTCATTTTCTCACTGAAACCAAATAGCATCTCTGATATGTGTTTTGTTTAGCAAAAACACTATGAAAGTATAAAAATATAAAATATAATACCAGCAATACTTTTTTGAAAAATTATTACCAGCAGTACATTTTTGAAAAAGAAAAATATTCCCAGCAATACATTTTTGTAAAAATAGTACCAACAATACATTTTTTGAAAAAAATATTACCAGCAATAAAAATCTTGTCAGCATTAAATTACCCATTGAGGTTGATATGCTGTAAAACAAAATAAAACAAAAAAATCACTTCCAACTGATATTTAAATATGATTTTTATCATTTTCTTACAGCTGGATATAATTGTTACTCCGTGGAACTTATGAATAATAAAATGTACTAAATTTACTTATAATAATAAAATGTACTAAATTTACTTATAATTTGGTATTATTATTCTATTATAGTCTCTTTTTTTATTTAGGCTTAGTTGTTGCAAATCACCTGTTACGTTTATTTGCTGAAAGTTAAAAATACTTAGTCATTTGATCCCGTTTATTCTAACTGAGCAAAGTAGGGATTGTGGTTTGTCAATTCGGACGAGTTCTCATTTAATTGGTCGAAATTGCTCGTTAATCATCCGTAATAAGCTGTGGGGGTTCAATTATATGGGACGGGTAAGTGGTTGATTGTAGCTGAATGACAAATTGCTCAAAACAAAACAGAACATTAGAACTGCCATTACTGTTAATACACCCGGAAGACTTTGATTTTCATTGGGTCTTGCGTCTTTTTACCAGGCTACATTAATGTTGGTTGTCAGCAAGAGGAACAGGCCAAGATACAAGCCACGAATTGGAGACGTCAAAATTAAGCACATTCAAAGATTTAAATATCTTGGAAACATTTTAACAGATGACAGAAAATGTGATATTGAAATCTGAAAGCAAATGGGAATAGCAAAAGATGCCTTTCAAAAGCTAAACAAAGTATTAGGTAACAGGAACATTTTGTCAGAAACAAAGCAAAGAGTGTTGAACTCCTATGTAATATCTGTCCTCCTATGTGGCAGTGGATGCTGAACAATTTCCTCAAGGATGAAGAGGAAACTTTAGGCAGCAGAGATGTGGTTCTGCAGAAAGATGCCGAAAATACCATGGACGGAGCATGTGAGTACAGTTAAGGAAAATAGAATCGGAAAAATGAAAAATCAGAAAACAAGGCCCGAGAACCGCTCGAGGTAGAGCATTACAGAATAAGTGGCAGAGATTATACAGAAATTATGCAGATATGTGGGGACAGTAATAGTTAACCTTAGACTTGAACAGCTTAAGATTGTAGTGATTGGGGAAGCATCTTCTTGGGAGTCATTTTCACAATGTAGTGGTTCTTATAACTAAAAAAGAAATTTTATAATTTGTATCTATATTTCCCCCTTTACTGCATATATGTATATAAAATTTAATCAATAAGAACATAATTTTAATCTAAGTCCTAAAGGATGAAAAGTGTAACATAGAATTTTTTTTATGTTGCCATTCAATATCCAAACAGTATTCTGAGATATATATTAGAGAGAGAGAGAGAAAGGGGTTACTCAGCATTGTTCAGGAACTAATTTGGTCTAAATAAAGAAAAATGTGCTTATTTTGTAACCATACATTTCCAACCAATACCTCATAAATAATGGACTATTCCATATTGGTAAACAAAACACACATCAGATACGCTACTTGGTTTCTATAATACATTTCCTAAACTTATCTATTAGTAAAATAAATAAATTGAATGATTATGGGGGTCCACTAAAAAAAAAAAAAAAAAAAAAATGATAAAAGTGGTCCATGGGTAAAAAAAAGGTTGATAACCACTGGTGTTGACGCTATGATTATAAGTTTAGTACTATACTGTTTTTAGGTCTTCTCTTGGAAGAGATTTTACTAATTCAGTGCTTTAAACATAAAAATAAAATATTAATATAAATTAATTAATGTAATAATAGACTCGCCATTGTTAAAAGAGGTGATTGTCTACTATCATTGCTAACCACTTATTTATATTATTAAAATAACTAAAGGAAGTAACCACTTATAAATTTATTACCTTAAGTTGATTTAACTTCCTTCTCACTATAGAGCATGACATGAAAGATATAAATAAATACACAATGGCAATTATTATATAGTGTTGATTCTTCCAAGCTAAATATGTAATTCAAAATGTTTGCAAAAAATAATTCAATATTTGGGCAATAATTATATAAAGACCAGCTAATTCATTTTACTCAAGTGTCACAACACGCATGTTTGAAAAGCTCTCAATCATATAATGGAAATTTGAAGTCTTAAACCTCATGTCTGTTCTTTTTTAATCTCAAAATAGATGAATGTCTAGTATTATAGATGGGTTCACTGTGTCATGCTAGACAATTTTTCTCACCTGAATCTATCTTGCATATTTATAAGTCTACCAGTGATCCATGCTGAGATTATTGCTACCATATGTGGTTTGGAGCTCCTGTTCTACATTTAGAGATCCTTGATAAAATCCAAAGATTAGGATATCTTGCTGGACTTGACCTAACATCTCAGCTTCAGTCACTTTCCCATTGCTATAGCTTTCCCGTGCATTTTCTATAAATTCTTTCATGTTAATTCTTTTGAACTTTCCATTTTGGTACCTAAACTTTATGACTTTAAGTGCAGTACTAGATTGGCAGCAAGGTCTCATCATTTTAAAGTTAAAATAGCTGGATGTATTCTAACAGTTTCTTCTCTCACAATTCTTGCTTGTGGAACTCTCTTCCAGATTCTTTCTTTCTTTCCAGTCAAGTTTGATCTTCAAAATCTTAAATGCAATCTCAATCATTATCTTCTTTTTGGCCGAGCCTACAGGCTCGGATAACCCATAATAAACTCGGCCTTGTGCTACATATGACTGCGTGGGGCGATAGTGAATATTATCATTATTTTCTGTCTTCTTAATTTCAGTTCTTTTATTGTTCTTGCTTCTTAGTAATGTTTTCTTTTTATATTCTTTCACACTCAGTAACCCACTGAGTCTTAGTTGCTTTGTTGCCTTGCTTGTGGTGTAATATTTAAAAAAGTTTTTTTTTTTTTTTTTTTCCAGATAATATCTCTCCATCCAGTACAGCATCTAAAACTTACACAAAACTCATCCCTGCCTACAAATATGAGCTGAACAGTCCTAATTACCTCCAGCCATGCTCAAACAACAATGATAACAGTAGCAATGAGTGCCACTCTGTTAAAAGCAAACACTCTGATTTTCACTTTCCGCCCAAAGTTAACCTTTCCCAACAGAATAAAGACTATAGGTTAAGCATTAACGGAGATAATAGAGTCCTTGAACGACAAAGGAACTACGAGGCGCTAAAGATGCAATACGAACATGCAGTGACTGAACTGCAGACTATGAAAAGACAACATGTCGATTCCATCAAAGATGTGGACACATATCGGGCCAGCTATGTGTCCAGTCGGACCCACGTGCCACAAAAGTGTGAGAATATTGACAGCTTCAAAAACCAAAGCCTCAACGTAAACCCACCAGTTGAACGATTAGACTTTACTGAAAAGCCAGACATCTTGGAAATGCGCAAGCAACAGCAGCAGCAGCAGCATACAGATTTGATTTCCGAGCGTGGATCAACTGAGGTTATTGGTAAAATGTCCGAGAATTCAATCCGGACAAAATATGAGCTATTGAAAAAGAATCATGAGATCTTGCATCAGAGATATTCTGACTTGTTGACTCAACATGCCGTCACATGCAGTGATTTAGATAAGATTAGTATAGAAATTGGGCAAACACAGAAGAATTATAACGAGGCATGTTCCGATCGTGATAATGCCCTTAGTGAACGGAATAGTCTGCAACAACAGTGCACCACTGCTCTCCGAAATTGGAATGCTTCCATTCATGAAATTAGTGATCTCAAAGACACACTTGATCTGCTGACACTGCAACAGGAGAAACAAAAGAAAGAGTCACAACAAACACTTACAATGCACTTACAAACAAAGAAAGACCTTGAGAGTGTTTCTCGAGAGAGGGATGCTGCTCTTCGAGAATATGCACTGATCATGTCGGAGAGAGCTTCTGTCCATAAGGAGATTGAGCAACAGCAGGATAAGATCACTGAAGCCACAAAGAGGCTTGAGACCATTGAAAACGAGAAGAAAACCCTGGAGGGCAAAGTTAAAAAGCTCCAGTCCCAGACAGCTGAGTTGCTTGAGGACCGAAACAAAGCAGTCAAGGATTACTCTGACCTTTACCAAAAATATGCGGACTTTGTTGCTAAGCAAGAACAAGCTAACAGTCATGGTGAATTCTGTTCCAATTACCCAATGCTCACGCGGGAACATCGAGACTTTGGCCAGTGTCAGTCACTTGCTGAGCGTGATTTGCTCTTACGAGACAGCTATGAACATATAAAAATGGAACAGGTTGATGAAATTGATCAAGGTATCCGTGAAGTTGACACTTTGAAAAAGCATGTTGAGAAACTACAGCATGAGTTGAATGGTAAGTAATTTTGTTTTGTTTTTCTTTATAATGTAAGAATTATTTTAAATACAAGGCAGGGTCTTTCAATTTGGTCTTTGGTGGAGGTGCTGGCACCTTGCTTATTTTTCTTGATGTTTATCATAGTCATAAAAATGGATTAATTTGCATAAACATCCCTGGTCAAAATCTTAAGACCAGATACAAAAAGGTTAAAAAAATATAAAATACTGTTACTTTAATCAAAATATATTTGGGAAACATTTACATTTAATTAGAAAATGTAGTTTATCAACAAACAAGTAAAAATTTTAAGCTTTTAATTGATTAATTTAAACAAACATCGAAAAAAGGATTTTTTTTGGTTGATCATAAAGATAAGACCTTGTGTGAAAAAAACAAATTACTGGACAAATATTTTGCAACTAATCAGTGTGCTCATAGCTTCACGTATATGTAGACATCTATTCAGGTCATTTCCAGTATTAAATTTCATATTTTAAAATGGCCAACGGTAAAATTTTAACAAAGTTTGAACAGGGCAGGATTGTTGAACTTCAAAGACATGGTCTTTCGCAACGAGCCATTGCAAATGAAATTGGCTGTAGCAGAACTGTTATTGCTAACTTCATTAAAAATCCAGATGCATATGCTTCTAAAAAAATCCGACAGTCACCCCAATAAAATCTCACCATCTCTAGACAGACGCATTAGGCGAGAAGTTAAGAGAGATTCAAGCCTTACATGAAATCAGATAAAAGTAAATACAGATGCTGAATGCAGCTCTTGAACAATTCAACGGCATTTAAATAAGAAAGGGTTTAAGAACTTGAAACAGCTGCAGAGGCCTCACCTTCTTCTTCGCCATAAAACTTCCTGTTTACAATTTTCTTCTGATTATCAAACTTGCTTGTATATGAATATAACAAATCAATGAGAATTGGAACTCAGTACTCCAATTAACAATTCCAAGTCATTATCCATTACCTCACTACACATCCAAGCTTACAGCACCTAGTATTCCCAAGCAGGCACCCATCTAGGTACTGATCAGGCTCGATGTTGCTTAACTTTGGTGATTGTATGGGGACCAGTGTTTCAACATGGTGTGGCTACAAGCCCAGTAATATTTAATAAACTGTTCTTATTGAATCACAAGAAAAAGTGTTGTTATGATAGCATAATGATATTTATGCTACTAGTGTTTATTATATATTAAAACATCCAATGACTAGGAGATGGTGGTTTTGCCAACTTGCTGGTATTTAATTTACATTACAGTTCAAAAGTTTGAAGCCATCCCCAGAATTAGCATCGGATGAACTTGACACAAGAGTGGAAAAAAAATGAAAAAGAGCTCTTAGAGTCATTATAAAAAGAATGGAATCAATACTTATACTTTCAGAAAATTTTGCAATGAATGCCAAACATTTTTTGCTGCAGTAATCAAGGCTAAAGAAGGATATTTTGACAAGAGCAAAATTTAATCATAAAATGCCTTTTTTCTTTTTATCATAATAAAATTTCTAATAAAAAATCATGTCTCATTATTTTTAACCATGTATAATAATTTTCTCTTACTTAAAGTACAAAAGAACTATATTTTGGGCCAATTTAAAAAATTACCAGGGGTGACCTCAAACTTTTGAACTGTAGTATACCTAAGAAATGCTTGTGAGGCCTCATTTGGCCTTATCTTAAGTTTTTCATTTCTACATAGCAGCAATTCCTTGAATCCCATTTCTTTTCCTTTTTCTTAGTTTGGTGGTCATTGAAAGTTAATTAAAGTTACTAAAATATTTAAAAATTTTAAATTAAAAATAAATCAGTTTTTATGGTAACAGGTTACTTTGTATGGTGTTGAGTGTCATCATAAACAGTGTTTCTTACGACTGAATAGTGAGACAAGATTATTACCTGATGAGTCTGTTTTTACAGACAAAACAAAGAAACAATAAAATTCATGCAGTTCATTATACTGTTTGATGAGACTTGCAATTCACTACCTTCGAGACTTGATTTTGGCTCACTTATATCTGAGACTACCCATTAAGATGACAATAAGGCTGGTTGATTTTAGGACCATGGTATTGCACTCAATTTGAAAGTTGGTGTTTGACATGACAGATAATGACACAAAATATTTTTTTCTAAAACATTACTGTTTTTTGAGCAAACATGTTTAAAGAATAAGTTTAGGTTCAAAATTGAAGCATTGTAATTTAATTCTGGTGATCATTGAAAGCCTTATAAAATTTATAATTAAAATATATACAGTTAGTCAGTATGAAATTAAATGCGATAATAAATAAATGTTGATAATAATCAACAACTGTATATCTTTAATATGATCCAGAGAATAAAGCAATAGTTGACTGAAATACAGAGCATCCTGTGTAAGACAATAAACTACATCCAACAGAGGCCTCTGATCAGGTTTTGAGGAGCGTGCAACCACATCTTAATTGCTGGTGTTCCTAGGTCCACTCTGACCGGGGGTGGTAGCACCTTTTAGGGTTCCAGCTATGGGCAAATAGTTAACCCCCAAACTGGGGTCAAAACACTATAAAAGTGTAAAAATAGGTTTTAATACAAGAAATACTTTGAAAAAAAATTACATATTGTACATTATTACCAGCAATACATTTTTGAAGAAAAAAAAAAAATTACCAGCAATACATTTAAAAAAAAAAAAAAATTACCGGTAATACTTTTTTGGAAAAAAAAAATTACCAGTAATACATTTTTTGGAAAAAAAAAATTACCAGTAATACATTTTTTGAAAAAAAAAAAAATTACCAGCAATACATTTTTGAAAAAAAATTACCAGTAATACATTTTTGAAAAAAGATTACCAGTAATACATTTTTGAAAAAAAATTACCAACAATACCTTAAAAAAAAATTACCAGCAATGCATTAAAAAAAAAAATTACCAGTAATAAAAAATTTGTTGACATTAAATAACCCATTGAGGTTGATATGCCATAAAACAAACCAAACCAAACTGAAATACAGAATGTTGCTCTAAAAATTTACCACACGATGCTTTCATCTTACTCCCAGAAAATATTCTTTTCTCAATGTTGAAGTTTGAGGAATTGGAAGGAAAAAAAAATTTGTCCATTAGATAAGTAAACATTTATTCATATTTAATTAGTTATATCAATTTCTCAGGCTAATTTTAAAATTTCATTCAAATTACATCACTAAAATATAACCAAGTATGGGTAAATTTTCCAATAAAAATATTTTTTTTGTTTCAGAAGTAGTGAGCCACCAAAGAAGAGATTAAAAAAATTACATTCATCACCTCTGAAGTGACACACTGGTAAAATTTGATTAACCTCTCACAAAATGAAGTTTGTGAATCTGTGCTTGCAGAAGGTTGTTCAAATAATGAACTTCACAAGGTTCTAATAAATAGAATGATATTAGACTTGCTGGATGTACCTGCATATTTGCAAGGTGTGGAAAGAGCAGTTAAATTAACTACTGAAGCTTCACAAATTGTATATGAACAAGAAGCAAGTCACAAGCACATTATTACTAAATCATTGTGCCATCAAATAAGACCTTCATTTACTTCAAAAGGAAATTATACTGAACAATTCAGTTATATTATGATGTAGTATGTTATACTGTGCTGTAGTTTTAGTGCGATTTTCTATAAACAGTGCAAATTTAAAACATTTTGTCTTATAATTTGTGCCCAGCAGTATTATGGTGTTATATACACTTTTATATTTTATTTGTTATTATTAATTATGACCTAACAAATTCAGTAAGATCTTATTCATTGATTAGCTTTTTTGTAACCTTTTACAATTTTTAGTTTTCACTTATCGAATACAGTAAAAAAATTGCATGTTTTGCTTGTGTGATTCATAATTAGTATTTTAATTTGAATATATTTCCCATTCAATGTATCTAATACAAAAGATTTCAACTTTATTTGGACTTATTCTTGAAATAGTAAAATTTTGAAGTCAGTTTGTAAGCTAAAACCTACTGAAATTAGGTAGTTCTGTACTTTTTTTCAGAGTATTTTTAAATCTAAATGCTCAAAACTTGGTAAAAGCTATGAATGTAATTTTTTATGTCAGTGCCTATCACATCAAACTGCAGCTTTCACACCAAGTGCAATGTTGATTGTCTAAAAACAAAAGTGAAAAATCAACCTGCCCTTGTAAAACAATGAGAATCTCTTTGATAGGTTTTCTACCTGAATTTTGCTTGAATAGGCAGAATTTGAGCCACCATTGTTTTTTCTCGTTTTGATGTGCGCCTCTTAAATGTAACTTCATTGAAAACTTTTTGACATAACGATATTTGAGCTAGCATTGTTTATTCCTTTATTTTGTATTACAACTTCCAGTGACTTGTAGATGGTGGTTTTGCCACCTTGCTAGTATTTAATTTAAAAATTAATCTCTTAATCTACCTGAATTTTGTTTGATGTGGCAGAATTTAGGCTGACATTGTTTTTCCTGTTTTTGGATACTCCACTCAAACATGGGATCATCCAAGACTTTATGTTTACCATTAGCAGTATTTCAATCATTATTTTTTTTGTTTTTTTTTTTTTACCTTTATTTTGGATTACAACTACCATATGGATTAGTCACTTACTTTTATGAGACCTTTTAAGAACCCACCTGCAGCCATTGAAAAGCTGCAATCTCCCCACTTTACAGATCCTTGAAGACTTTTAGGAACCCAAAGAGAAATGTTGTGTTTCTGTTCCCATTTTAAATGTCATTCAACCTTGCCTCATTGTTCCAAGGTAGCATCAACTCCTTTCAACTACAATTTCTTTCTTTTTTGGCTGGTGGTCATGGTGAGTCAGTTAAAGCCGCTATAAAAATGATGGGTGTGCAAAAACATTTCATGTCTTACTAACTCCTTAACATCCACTATCCAAAACAATTGATCTAATCTTAACAATATCAAAATAATTACAACCACATCTAAAACTATTATGGATATGATCAGAACCAAAAATATCCATAACAATACTAATTTTGAAGTAAGTATATATAAAATAAAATGTCACAACTGCTCCTCATGATACACTGGCGAAACTTGCAGAAATTTAAAAAATGTGTCTATGAACACAGAAACAATCTTATACTCAACAATTTATCAAATGGATTCATTATATATTCAACCACAACTTCAATTTAAAGAATGCAAAACTTATTGAAAGAGAAAGTAACTTAGAAAATTCTTGAGAGTGCTGCTATGTTTTGTTTGTTTTTTTTCAATTGGTGATCATGGGGAGTTAGTTAAAGCCACTATAAAAAAATAATGTGTATGCAAAAGATTCCAGAATTCTTTATTTTGAAAACAAGAGACAGAATACACAATAGAAAATCATTTATTGTTTCTAAATACTAAGAAACTTTTGCACAAGCCTTAAATTTATCACATTTGTTTTTTCTTTTTAAAACATTTTTTTTTGTTTGACAAACTATTTACTTCATGCTTATTACTAGCAGTATAATCCGTCTTCGATCAGGTCTTTCATCACTGGGAATTTTTAGCGTTCAATTGGAGCAGTTTAAGTTTAAAGGTCAGCCCACCCGAAAATCAACATTAGTAACAACAATTGGGTGCAACAGAGGCACATCCCCAAATGGGGAGGGGGGGGGTTAACAATTTGAACGGGGGTGTTGAAAAGGGCTGTTTTTGCGTTCTCAATCTTGTTTCAGCCGCACGTGCAGCAGCATGTGAAGAGGCGTTTCTCCTCAGCCATTGAGGCCTTTTATCATTTTCAGCCTCACACGCACAGAAGCGTTTGGATGAAAACTGTGGAAACTCATAAAGAACATCCAATATCACACACACACACACACATTTTCAGAATTATAGATATAGATAATATTATTGTAATAATTTAAACTATTTTTATTGAAGTTTTTATGAAAGATATATATCCAAGAACAGATAGTAAATAGTAAAATGTTGCTGAGAGTTATAATGGACAGGAAGTAGTGGAGAGTCATTGTCACCAACAATTTGGACTCAAAACTGGCACTGAAGAACTATCAAACATAAAAAATTTCATCGAAATAAGATGAAAAATGTGGAAATGTATAAACAACATCTGATCACACACACAGATTTTGAGAATTATAGATATAAGATGTAAGTCAGTGTTTTCAAATTGGTCTGATGCATGCAAAGCTTTCAGGATATATTTACATTTAAATATTAATATAAGGTTCTACTGGGCATAAAGTGAGGGATCGGTTTTCTATTGATATCAAGTAATAAACCGATCACCCTAGAATTACTACATATTAATATAATTAGAAAGAATATATTTGAAAAGTCACATATTAAAAAAAAAAACTAATCCTATTAAGGACTTAACAAAATATTCTGGCAAGGGTAAACTAGTATATATTTAAATATTAATATAAGGTTCTACTGGGCATAAAGTGGGGGATCGGTTTTCTATTGTTGTCAAGTCATAAACTGATACCACTAGATATACTACTTGTTAATATAATTAGAATATAAAAACCTGATCATGTTAAGGATTTAACAAAATAATCCGGTAAGGATAAACTAGTATTAATATAAGACTTTGCTGGGCATGAAGTGGGTGATCAGTTTTCTATTGATATCAAGTAATAAACCGATCACCCTAGAATTACTACATATTAATATAATTAGAAAGAATATATTTGAAAAGTCACATATTAAAAAAAAAACTAATCCTATTAAGGACTTAACAAAATATTCTGGCAAGGGTAAACTAGTATATTATTATAAGTTCCTACTGGGCGTAAAGTGGGGATCTGTTCTATATTGCTATCAAGTAATAAACTGATCCTACTAGAATTACTCCACTATGTCAGATTTTATTATGCAAGCCAATGTTTTCAAATTGGTCTTAGCCAATTAATGCATGCAAAACTGTCAGAATCTATCTACATTACATATTGATATAAGTTTTTACTGGACAGGGAATGGGTTTTCTATTACTGTTATTAAATAATAAACTGATCCACCCTAGAATCACTACATTATGGCAGATTTCATTAAACAAGTTAATGTTTTGACAATCAAATAGATATTAATCAACTGATATTAATAAAATTTTCCGGATGTATTTATATTTTTATGAGGAATATACTGTCTATGTTTCAACTTGTCATATCTGTCCTTATTAAAAATACTGATAACATGTTTGCAAGGTTGGGTGTCAGGTTTTGTCATTCTCAGTGCAACATAATTTTTTATAAATAAATCCATAAAAAATGTTCAGTTATCTGAGTAAATTATTTTCTTATTTAACATTAATGTAGACTCCTTGTCATTCTATAACTTTTATCCGTCTTTCAACCACTGATTTTGTTTTTCTACTGCTTCACCTTTAACATTTAACAATATTTGCAACAGTCTTTATTGCTTGATGATCTTTGCTTAAATATTGTTTTCTATTCTCATATACATCTCTTTTAACAATGGACCCCAAGTTTTCTATTGGATTAATAATATGAAGAGACTAGGAATCCAATTAATTAATTTGATGACTTTGATACAATTTTTAACAATATTCGCCTTTAGAGAAAGGGAATGTACATTGTCCTTCATAAATATCTTCTTTAGCTTAAAGCTTTTTGACTATACCACTCAAGAATGTCTTCTAGTACAGACTAATTCATTGCATTTGAAACCATGAACTTTGATGCCTGTAATAAAGGTATTAGCATGTATGTGAATGTAATGGATTTGACTAGAATTCAAACTCAGCTCTCCGGTTCCTCAGTCTGAGCTGCTATCCACTACTCCACCATGCCTTATATATATATATATATATATATATATATATATATATATATATATATATATATATATAATCTCTCAATGAACAGTTGAAATGTTTTAAATTCACAGAAAAACATATACATACTCTCAAGCAACTTAACCCCCTGAAGGTGGTATCAGATGGGATTGGAAGTACTTGGGAAAATAAAAACTATTTGAAAGAAAATTTTGATATTTTTTACTCAATTTTCTAAGTCTACCAAAACAATTAATCTGTGAACTTGAAAGGATCACAATGAAAACTAATTGACATATATCTAACCAAACCTTTTTGTATATATATATATATATATATATATTTGTGTATTTAGGCAGCAATCCTTCTTTCATGCACATTTCATTAAAAACGACTGACAAGGTGCTTTTATTTAGTTTTTTATATAATTTCTCGTGCGATCTAATAAAGTTTTTCTTTTCAGAGGATAAATTATATAAAAACTGTCCGAATGTTCTTTTTATCTGAGCGCTTTCGGCTATACATTTATCCATTTTCAAGGATTATATTTCAACTGTTAGAATTAGAAATAGAAATAGTTTGTTATATGTATGTTTTATAAAGTGATTCATTTATTTTTTTGTTTCAAAACACGGTCAAGATATTATGTCCATGTTCATATATATATATATATATATATATATATATATATATATATATATATATATATATAAAATTAACCCACAGCTTTGGGAAGAAGAAGAGGTGGATTCATACCTTTCCCCATGAATATTTATGTGTAAATGAATGTAACAAACCTAATTGGAACTTAGCTCTCCAATTTGCAATTCTGAGGTGTTATCCATTACACCACATGCTCATCTAAGTTTACAGCACCTTGTATCCCCAAGTGGTCACCCACCTCTGTACTGACCAGGCTCTACCTTCCATAACTTTGGTGATCATATGAGAACCAATATTTCAATGGGATATGGCGGTAAATCTATAGTAATAAGAAAAATATACACTTTCCAATGAGTGCATCATTTCTAGTTGTAAGCTGCTAACCAATAAGCTTTCCGATGCCCTGGGGAGGATGCTGTCAGCGATGTTTTATAACCAGGATCATCAGGGGTTTTGCTTCTTTCATCACCAGACAACCTTCCCCAGTTAACCCAATCATGGCAGATCATAGTTCTGATCACATAAATGGATATCACTTCATACTCTTTTAATTCCTCTTTGGTAGCCATATCATATTAAATACTGGTTTCTGTACGGTCACCTTAATTAAGCAATGACAAGCCTGGTCAATACCTAGATGGGTGACTGCTTGGGAATACCAGGTGCTGTAATCTTGGATGCTCAGGTGGTATAATGGATAATGGCTTGAAATTGTTAATTGGAGAGCCAAGTTCCAGTTCCGGTTGGGTCTGTTTGTGCAAATGCCCTTCAGAAAAGTATGAACCTACCTCTTCTTCTCCCAGCTATGGATTAATTAGTAATATTTAAATCAGTAGATCATTATTATCTCAAAAAAAATTCTTACAATTTAAAAATATTTTCTGGTTTTAAATAACTTGCAAAGGATTAATAAGCTGTGGAAAACAAATCAATCTTTCATTCAAATACCGATTAGCTACACTTTTAGATTTATTTATATTCTCTGGATATATAAATGAAAAGAAATAACCATGACCAAAAAGTGATTGATTGTGATATAAAATTGATCCCCCACTTTATATCAACCTTATAATTTCTTGTTTGTTAAGCAAATTCTGATGAGGTCTGCATCCACCTCCCCTAACCCAGCTATGGGTTAATTAGTAAGACTTGTATCACTAAACCATTATTGTCTCAAACAAAAAAACATTCTTTCAATATAAAAATACTTTATGGCTTTAAATAACCTGCAATGTGTTGATAAGCCATAGAAAATGAATTAATCAATAAATCTTGCCTTCAATATGTCCTGTCAGTGTCAATTTTTCTAAGCCTTCTTTCCTTATTTGTAATTTACATGGTGGGACCCCATTTATTAATTTTGCACTCTTTGGTACTTTAAATTATTTTTAAACTCCCTCCTTATTTAAACCAGAAGTTTATCGCATATTGAGAAAAATTATAACCCCCTCCACAAACACCAATTATTACCCCCTCCTAATATATAAAAATTATAACCCCTCCACAAACACCAATTATTACCCCCTCCTAATATATAAAAATTATAATCCCTCCACAAACACCAATTATTACCCCCTCCTAATATATAAAAATTATAACCCCTCCACAAATACCAATTATTACCCCCTCCTAATATATAAAAATTATAACCCCTCCACAAATACCAATTATTACCCCCTCCTAATATATTATGCACCTAAGAGTAGACAGATATAAAGAATGTGATCAAAGAAGGAACACAGTCAGTTTCACATCCAAGTGTGATCTTCAGACCATATATATTTGTGTGTGTGTGTGTGTGTGTGTGCGTGCGTGCGTTTTACACTGATTAAATGCAACTAACATCCTCATCCAACCCACATGACCTTTGACCTTTCCTTTGTCTGCACATGTCACTGGGAAAATATTTATCAAAACGCCACTGATAGTCTCGATTTTTGAGGAAGCAATTTCTTCCTCGTGCCATTCTGCTTTTAAAGGTCACCAGATTTTGGTGAAGACACTTTTATACAATTCCATCCCCAGACCTGAACCAGCAAAAATCCTCCACTGTATACCAAACACCTAAATTGGTTTATTTCCCCTGTCCATCAACACAGCCATCCTGTTCACAAGAGGATGGATTGATATAAGATCGGCAGATTTTCTGTTCTGACACAGACAAAGCTCAAATGTTGTTATATCATGAAAGTTTTCTTTTAATTTTTTTTCTTTTTTCAGAATGAGCTGATTTTTTTATTTCCCATGTTTACTTATCTGAAAATAGTGCAATTAATTTGATTCTATAAATACATGCTAAAGTAGTTTTACAAAGCAATAAATGACATTTACTTTCAACACTTTAATAATATGGCTTGACCATCATTAAAAAAAAAAATTTTTTTTCCATCATTTCACCCCAAGCAGGGTGTTAATGCCACTAAGATGCAAGGAGTTACTGGAAATGGAAGAGAATGAGAAAAGTTTAGTAAGGATAAAGGACAATAAAAGAACAGCTTTCAGGAAGATAGAAGATGGTGATTGGTATTGCATTTAAATTTTTTAAGATTATAGGTAGCAAGGGAGTAAAAGATCAGAAGAGAGTTCCACAGTGCAAGAAAGGAAACTATTAAAATAGAACTTATGGTTATATCTAACTATTTCAACAGTAAAACAGTAAGACGTAGTTACACTTAAATTAGTTAATGTCACTAAGATGCAAACAGTTATTAGAAATAGAAGAGAATGAGAAGACTTTTATGACAAGAAAGGACAATAAGAGAATGTTTTCAAGAGCCAAATCAGACCTAAAATGAAGTACTGCTGCCATATATGGACTGGAACTGCCCAGTCTTCATTTTCCAGTCTCGATAGAGCCCAAAAGCATCTCCGCTATCCTCTGCGTTTATAAGAGCCAGATCAGACTGAAAATGGAGTATTGCTGCCATATATGGAGAGGAGAAACCCAGTCTTCATTTTCCAGTCTCGATAGAGCCCAAAAGTATCTCCGCTATCCTCTGCCTTTACAAGAGCCAGATCAGACCGAAAATGGAGTACTGCTGCCATATATGGACTGGAACTGCCCAGTCTTCATTTTCCAGTCTCGATAGAGCCCAAAAGCATCTCCGCTATCCTCTGCGTTTATAAGAGCCAGATCAGACTGAAAATGGAGTATTGCTGCCATATATGGAGAGGAGAAACCCAGTCTTCATTTTCCAGTCTCGATAGAGCCCAAAAGTATCTCCGCTATCCTCTGC
The DNA here is from genome assembly GCA_964036315.1 of Acanthosepion esculentum. Taxonomy (NCBI): domain Eukaryota; kingdom Metazoa; phylum Mollusca; class Cephalopoda; order Sepiida; family Sepiidae; genus Acanthosepion; species Acanthosepion esculentum. Next base: position 17,777,879 of record OZ038514.1, read on the forward strand.
CTTTACAAGAGCCAGATCAGACCGAAAATGAAGTACTGCTGCCATATATGGACTGGAACTGCCCAGTCTTCATTTTCCAGTCTCGATAGAGCCCAAAAGCATCTCCGCTATCCTCTGCGTTTATAAGAGCCAGATCAGACTGAAAATGGAGTATTGCTGCCATATATGGAGAGGAGAAACCCAGTCTTCATTTTCCAGTCTCGATAGAGCCCAAAAGTATCTCCGCTATCCTCTGCCTTTACAAGAGCCAGATCAGACCGAAAATGGAGTACTGCTGCCATATATGGACTGGAACTGCCCAGTCTTCATTTTCCAGTCTCGATAGAGCCCAAAAGCATCTCCGCTATCCTCTGCGTTTATAAGAGCCAGATCAGACTGAAAATGGAGTATTGCTGCCATATATGGAGAGGAGAAACCCAGTCTTCATTTTCCAGTCTCGATAGAGCCCAAAAGTATCTCCGCTATCCTCTGCCTTTACAAGAGCCAGATCAGACCGAAAATGAAGTACTGCTGCCATATATGGACTGGAACTGCCCAGTCTTCATTTTCCAGTCTCGATAGAGCCCAAAAGCATCTCCGCTATCCTCTGCGTTTATAAGAGCCAGATCAGACTGAAAATGGAGTATTGCTGCCATATATGGAGAGGAGAAACCCAGTCTTCATTTTCCAGTCTCGATAGAGCCCAAAAGTATCTCCGCTATCCTCTGCCTTTACAAGAGCCAGATCAGACCGAAAATGGAGTACTGCTGCCATATATGGACTGGAACTGCCCAGTCTTCATTTTCCAGTCTCGATAGAGCCCAAAAGCATCTCTGCTATCCTCTGCGTTTATAAGAGCCAGATCAGACTGAAAATGGAGTATTGCTGCCATATATGGAGAGGAGAAACCCAGTCTTCATTTTCCAGTCTCGATAGAGCCCAAAAGTATCTCCGCTATCCTCTGCCTTTACAAGAGCCAGATCAGACCGAAAATGAAGTACTGCTGCCATATATGGACTGGAACTGCCCAGTCTTCATTTTCCAGTCTCGATAGAGCCCAAAAGTATCTCCGCTATCCTCTGCCTTTACAAGAGCCAGATCAGACCTAAAATGAAGTACTGCTGCCATATATGGACTGGAACTGCCCAGTCTTCATTTTCCAGTCTCGATAGAGCCCAAAAGCATCTCCGCTATCCTCTGCGTTTATAAGAGCCAGATCAGACTGAAAATGGAGTATTGCTGCCATATATGGAGAGGAGAAACCCAGTCTTCATTTTCCAGTCTCGATAGAGCCCAAAAGTATCTCCGCTATCCTCTGCCTTTACAAGAGCCAGATCAGACCGAAAATGGAGTACTGCTGCCATATATGGACTGGAACTGCCCAGTCTTCATTTTCCAGTCTCGATAGAGCCCAAAAGTATCTCCGCTATCCTCTGCCTTTACAAGAGCCAGATCAGACCTAAAATGAAGTACTGCTGCCATATATGGACTGGAACTGCCCAGTCTTCATTTTCCAGTCTCGATAGAGCCCAAAAGCATCTCCGCTATCCTCTGCGTTTATAAGAGCCAGATCAGACTGAAAATGGAGTATTGCTGCCATATATGGAGAGGAGAAACCCAGTCTTCATTTTCCAGTCTCGATAGAGCCCAAAAGTATCTCCGCTATCCTCTGCCTTTACAAGAGCCAGATCAGACCGAAAATGAAGTACTGCTGCCATATATGGACTGGAACTGCCCAGTCTTCATTTTCCAGTCTCGATAGAGCCCAAAAGTATCTCCGCTATCCTCTGCCTTTACAAGAGCCAGATCAGACCTAAAATGAAGTACTGCTGCCATATATGGACTGGAACTGCCCAGTCTTCATTTTCCAGTCTCGATAGAGCCCAAAAGCATCTCCGCTATCCTCTGCGTTTATAAGAGCCAGATCAGACTGAAAATGGAGTATTGCTGCCATATATGGAGAGGAGAAACCCAGTCTTCATTTTCCAGTCTCGATAGAGCCCAAAAGCATCTCCGCTATCCTCTGCCTTTACAAGAGCCAGATCAGACTGAAAATGGAGTACTGCTGCCATATTTGGGCAGGAGCTGCCCAGTTTTCATTTTACAGTCTCAATCGAGTCCAAAAATGTCTCCACATGGGTGACAAATTATTTTCCACCCTGCAAGATGTAGCGCTACTTCCATGGAAAGTGCTCAGACAAACCACTCACATTGTAATGAACAACACTCATTCACTCAATAATCCATTGGTGAAAAGTAAGTTCCACTTGAGCAGCTTCTTCATGCAAACCACTGTGCTGTGGCACTAACTCACAAGAGAATATATTTTCCTGATCACTACAATCTTAACCTGTTCAAGTCTAGGGGGTAACTGTTATCTTCCCCACCTATCTGTATAAACTGTGCCTCTTACTCTGTAAGCCTCTAGCATCCTGGGTATGACGATAAACTACATCCGCGTCCTGGGTATGACGATAAACTACATCCGCATCCTGGGTATGACGATAAACTACATCCAACCAAAAGGCCGTCAATCCGATCAATCGGCTGGTCATGTCATGCCCCATCACATCTGACCCATCCCAAAACAACTACAACTTACAATTAACTTTCCCACCCAAACCCTACACTAAATATACTAACGCCTTACCCCTAAAATGTGATGGAAAGCGGTGGCTTAGGGTCAATCAGTAGAAAAAAAATTAAACAATGATGTTGCCAGCTATACGTTTTTGAAACAATGATGTTGCCAGCTATACGTTTTTTATATATCTAGTAAATACTGGATCTGGCATTAAATAACCCATAGTGGTTGATATGCCATAAAACCCCAAACAAACAAACAAATTTGTAAACCTCTACATCGAGTGGCCACCGGGCCTTGTACAGGGTGAACCTCACTGTATAAAAAAAAACTGTACAAGGAACCAACTGTTTTTCCAGTGCCTTTAGCAATGGACCATAGATATGAGTTTTGTTTGAGTAGATATGGGTCTGCTTATCACTTGGTTCACGCTCCTTCTCTGTCTATTGAACAGGAGTAGAACTTTATTCCTTGTTTCTTGTTTAGGATTGGGTTTTCAGTTCCTTTTAAAGTCTTCTCATTCTCTTTCACTCTCTGTTGCTTCTTAGTCACATTATGGTCTTTCTTGGAGTGAAATGATTAAAAACAATAAAGTCAGAGGTCAGTGATTAACTACCGGCTACTGAAACTGCAGATAAAGAAGGAACACTGTAATCGTGTTTTGCAAAATTTTCAATCACTAACAAGAATTTTTTTTTAAAATGAACATTGTTTTTTTTTTTCAATATTGTGCTTCTCCTCTGCCTGATGTCAAATGCTCTGTGCTTTTGATAATTGTTGTTTTTTTTTCTCTTTCGCATATTTCAGATGCCCTCCAAGAAGCTGAGCTTGCCAAGAAAACACGTGACCGGGCATTTGATGAACGTAACAAGATTGTCCAGGAACGAGAGAGTATAAAAAATCTTTGTGATAGTTTGCGGCGTGACCGTGACAGAGCTGTAAGTGATTTGGCTCAGGCATTGCGTGACTCAGATGAACTCAAGAAACAGAAGAATGAAGCCTGTCGAGAGTTTAAAGAACTCAAGTAAGATTTTTTCTTTATCATTTTTGTTTTCTCTTTTTTCCTTTTTGCCTTTTTCCTCTTTTCTCTCCCATTTTTTCCTCTTGTTTTTCTCTTTCTCTCATTTTTTCCTTAGTTTTCACTTTCTTCTCTTTATCTTTTTCAAAACAAGATACTACTCAGTATTGGGTTAAGTACACCTTTGCAACCCCTGATAGTATATTTTACAAAATATGATTCCCACTCTGCTGTCTTTTGCAAATGACTCAAAAATCTTTCTAGGTCTTATATATGAAGTTGAAGTATATGCTAAGTTAATATTTACCCTGCTACCATAGACCTCGGGTACATGTACCTCATCTATATCCATAATGTCATATATCCTTAATGCAATGTAGTAATTATTTTGGTACATTACAGTAAGGGCTGCATAGATACTTTTGGACTGTATTGAGACTGGAAAGTGAAGATTGTTTAGCTTCTACCCATATATGGCAACAGTACTCCATTTAGCACCTTTTTATCTACCCTTATCTTACCTTTTTACACTTTTATTTATGCTTCTATGAAAGCCTTACCTGAAAAATGATTGGTCAGTTATTCATTTTCATAGTGACTCTACCAAAAAAAAAAAAATCACAAAATTCTCATTTATAGCCCAAACATTTATCAACTGTACATGTTGTTTAGCAGAGTTGGCACATACTACCCCCAAACCCTCTTGAAAAAGGCTTTGCACAATGGCCAAAACATTGTGATAATAATAACAAAGATGAGGACAATAGTCTAAATGTAAAAAGTGATAACTTCTCATCCCAAGAATTCACACAGAAATTTTTTTTTTTTTCAATTTTAAATGAATTTAAATTTTTTAAAGTGTTCCTATGACTAAGATAAAAAATTTTCTTATTAAAATCAGAAGAATTGTTAAAATACTAATGTAACTAATTAAATTAGTATTTTACTAATAATAGCAATTTAACTGATTTACCAGATTTTTTTAAAATGGGTAATTGTTACCAGGTTTTTTTTTTTTTTAGTTTTTTTTTAGGAATCGGTAATACCAGATTTTTTAGAAACTGGTAATTAATACCAGATTTTTTAGAAACTTATAATTAATATTGGATTTTATGGTGATCATTAATAGGTTAATTGATTACTTATATGTATTACACTTTGTATTACACTGGTAAATAATACTAGACTTTTTGGAAATCAGTAATTAATACCAGATAGCTTTAGAACAGATTTCTTAAAAGTCTGTAATTAATACCAGATTTTTCAGAAACTTATAATTAATATCAGATTTTATGATGATCATTAATAGGTTCATTGATTACTTATGTGTATTACACTTTGGATTTATCATTAAGTGCCTCCATCATTTCAGAATAATTTCTCTAATAATTAAAACAAAATAAAAAAAAATAAAAAATATTCATTGTTACTATTTTGAGAACTCATTTGTTTATTTGTTTTTGCAGAGAGAAATACGATACTCTTTTGGAAAAGGATACTCGAAAGAGCCAGTTAAATTCTGTTGGACACAACCACAGCCGAGATTCTGCAATTGATGCGGACATGTTGGAATGGGAAACAGAAACTCTTCAAATAGACATTGTATGTTATAATTTCTAAAAGACAGACTGTATGTTTTTGTTTTGTTTTTTCTTAAATTATTGTTTTTAAAAGTGTCACACTTTTTGTTTCCTACCTTAACCACTTGGGAAATGCTTGACATTCTACCTTTCCTTGTCCTAGAGTAGTTTATAAGATATCAGACAAGAAATTTGTCTTTGAACTTCTTTGTTCCTGGTCTTCTTACTCTGGCAGTGAACTGGATAGTAATTCAAAATAATTTGCAATAATATATATTATATAATAATAAACAATGATTGTCTTGAAGTGTCTGATGAGATACCCAAAGTCATTTGACTTTACTTCAATTCTATCTATGATAATATAAAGTGAAATTTTCTATTACGACTATAGTAGTTACCTGATTTTATACTTCGATTATCCGGACATGAAAGGAAGAGAAAAATTAAAATCATTCAAACATGCATCCTGGGTATGACAATAAACTACATCCACGTCCAGGGTAAGACGATAAACTACGTCCAACAGCAAGGCCTCTGATCTAGCTTTGAGAAATGTGGAACCACCTCTTAATTGCTGGTGTTCCCAGGTCTACACTGACCCGGGGTGGTAGCACCTGTTGGGTTCCTTGCTGTTGGCAAATAGTTAACACCCAAATTTATGTAAAAATAGGTTTTAATACCAGAAATACTTTGTAATAAAAAAAAAATTATTAGCAGCAATAATTTTTGAGAGAAAGATTATTATGAGCAATACTTTAAAAAAAAAATACCATCAATACAAACAGCTATATATTCTTTGAAAAAAATATGACCAGCTTTCGATTTCTTCAAGGAAAAATATTCCCAGAAATAGGTGTTTGAAGAAAAACATTACCAGTAATAAAAATTTTGTCGGCATTAAATAACCCATTGTGGTTGATATGCTGTAAAACAAACCAAACCACACTCAGAGCTTACAAGTTCCATTCCCAACACTATGATTTTAGAGCAGCTATACTTCAAAGAATTTGATTTTACCATTCAGTATTGTTTCTCACCTTATTTTTATGGCTTCAGAATTGGCCTGTCATAAGTTAAGCAATATTGAGCCTGGTCAATATCTAGATGAGTGACTGCTTAAGAATACCAGGTGCTGTAAGCTTGGATGCGTGGGTGGAGTAATGGATTGTGACTCGGAATTTGAAATTGGAGAATCAAATTCCAATTCCAGTTGGGTTTGTTATATTCACCTATGCACAAATGCCCCTGGGAAAGATATGAATCCCCTGCTTCTCCACACCAGCTATCAGTTAATTAGTAGGATTTGTATCAGTAAATTATTATTATCTTCCAAAAATTCTTACCATCTAAAAATGTATTCTGGCTTTAAATAACCTGCAAAAAGTTGATAAGCTGTAAAAAGACAATTCACTTTTGCGTTCACATAAATTTTATTCCTATAAGAGAATACCAGGAATGTTATGTTAAATAACCTGAAGAATTCAGCTAATGGCAATTCTATTTCAAGGATTATTGGTAAAAAAAGATTTCTTTTGGCACAAGAACTGTAAAGCAGAATGTACAAAACAAAAAGGCAAGAAAACACCATTAAAAAAAAAACCTCCTGTATATTTTTTGTCTAAATTGCAGGGATGAGTGTATTATTATTTACACTATTTGTATTTGGAATAGTGTCCTCATCTTTGTTGTTGTTATCACATTATTTTGGCCATTGTGTTCTCTGGTCTTCATCAGGTGTATATAAATCTGGGTAACCTACAGGGAATTCTGAACTGAACCCTTTATTTAATCTACAGGGGTAGACTGTTCTGATTCTAATATTTTTATTTAGTACTGCTCAGTTATTGCTCACCTGTTTCCACTGATTAAACTCACAACCACTGTGACACCAAATTTGCATACCACCACTTTTATCCACTAGTCCATTGTTCCGTAGGACAATTTGCTTTAGTGAACTTGAAGCTTTAAACCTAACCTGGCTGCAGATTAGGTTGCAACTGCTGCTGCTGCTGTCATCTTTTGACTACTGCTGCTGCCCATGTTTTGATCGCTGCTGCAGTTGAAGACTTGCTGTTATTTGTCTTTCTTTATTAGCAGTTTCCATATTGTATTTATTTGTATGCTAGGCTTATTGAGGAAAAGAAATGTCATAATAAAGAATTCTGTTTAAGAATAATTGGATGCAATACAGACCTAAGAAATACTAGGATATATACCTACCTCATCAAGTGCAGTTGAGATCAGTCATTTTGAACTCTATAAGACATATAGGCAGTTAGTATAGTTCATGCAGTGTCATATGCATCAAAATCTATGCAACCAATACAATACTGTGCAGGACTGTGTCATACAGAATGTTAAAAGTCAATAAACATAATTGACTTAGCTCTGACCTACATGTTGTCACAATTCTTGAATATAATTGACTTAATTGTCCTACATTTCACAATTCTTGAATGTAATTGACTTAGCTCTGTCCTACATGTCACAATTCTTGACCATAACTGACATACAACTTACACATTTTCACAATTCTTGAAACCAAATTGAAAACGCATTGTGACTGATTTTTATTTGCATTTTTAATTTTAGAGTGGCCTGGATACAAACAACCTTGGCTTTGAGTTGACCGGTGGTACTGATGACCCTCAGTTTCCAAACGATTCGTCCATTTTCATCAGTCATGTCAGCAAAGGCAGTGCAGCAGATGGAAAATTGAAGTCAGTGCGGTCCAAAAATTAAAATTTTTATTTATTTCATGTTCTGTTCATTTTCCTTTTTACCAACAGTTGTTTGTCATCTTGTCATTTTTGTGGCCTTTTTGGGGAGATAAAGAATTTTAAGCCCAAGCTCCAGGGAGCCTTCCCCTCAGGTAGTAAATCTACTTCAGGCGGAGGCTGGGTTTATTGTCCAGTGCCAAAAGATGAATTGATGAAGGGGGCTTGGGCAATTTTTCCACAGTATTACTGGTAAACCCACTCTAAACTTTGACCATGTGTTATATTCAGTAGTGATGTGAGCACAATGGAAAATATCATCTTGTCGTTTTCATCATAGCAACTTCATTGCTTTGATGGTTACGGTCAGTGTCTTCCATGTTTCCTGTCTCAGTTTTGTATTCCAAGCAAGACAACAATGTCATAACTTGAGAAAACCCACAAAAATCCCTATCCTGATGTTGGTTGTGTTGTACCTGTATGGATTTTGTACAGAAATAAAATACAAAAACATAAACACAACAAATGATTTTATTGGGTCAAGAAGACAATCATTGAAAAATATGGCAAGGTTGAAAATAAATATCTTGTTCTGCCAAAGTTGCCAGAGAATGGTGTGCACAAGTATTTTGTTATCCATTATCTTCTCTGTCAACCATTTTTCTGTGTGTGTATCTGTGTAAGGGGTGCTGAAAAATCTTGTTGAGCAAAGAATTGTTCAGCTTCCCTTTGTATACAATTATATAGTAAAAAATACAGCATGAAATAAAGTTAGAAGTAAAGTAAAAAGAAAAAAAAAACTTTTGGAATTGGTTGTCTTATTAATTAGCAATAATATCCTGCATTGTGAAGGCCAAGTCTCTTTTCTTTGTTCCTTACATAAATTATTAAAAATCTTACTTTCCTTTATTTTCCAAGCTGTGATCTAAATGCTAAGGTGGTTACCACTTTCAGGGCAAAAGCATTGGTATATTTAAATAACTAAGACATTAATTATAAAACCCACCAAGAAAAACAAACATTTATGGAAATCACAAAAGATTGCAGAGGAAGAAATAACAAAAATTATTATTATGTAGAATTTGAGTGTTCAGCTGAATATGCTTTCTATTTAGCAAGGACTTCAAGTTGGGCAAGATATAAGACATATACTTGTAGGTATAATACAATAAATATTTTAAGTCATAGTTTTTAGTTAATATTCAGGGTTTCAAGCAGACACGCACAAACTTTGACCTTTGTATATTAATTGTGTAAAAATGCAAAAACTACGTAAGAATTTTTATCTACTTTAAATTTTTCTCACAAATAAGAATACATAAAATCAATCTCTATTATAAAATGAAGAGCTGTTGCTCTGTCACGTACAGTCTGCACGTATCTTTGCCTGCTCGTATGTAATATAGATAGATATGTCTGTGTTGTGAATGAGTGACTTACATGTGCTTGTGCCATTTAATGTACACGTAAAAATTTGACTGAGTTTGAAATAAAACATTGGAATAATACATTCTCCTTTTGCTCAGTCTGGACAACCCCTACCTTAGGCTGAGTAATAAAATCAAAGCTAAAGAGGAAAAAAAAATGTAAATATTTTAAAAACCCAAAAACACAAGATAATTATGAGATTTCATTAAACTTTTTGGAAATTATTTGGTAGTAAATAAAATAATTTTTAAAACTTTCTCAGTTTTTAGAATTTTGTAGAGATATTTTTAAGACTGTCATTGAATTAAAATATACATGTGAACATACAAATGTACACACACTTTGAATGAAATTGAAATGGACGTCTTCATCAGGAGAGCTTCCTGTCTGGTAACAAGCAGCCTTTAGAAGACATTTTTATGATTCTTTCTATATCTAACTGAATATATTTTTTTAATAAAAGTAGTATTTTAAATGGATAAATAATTTAGATTTCAAATTTGATCATCTTGTCATCAGCAACCCTATGAAGTCATTTTTATGATTCCTTCTCTATTTAAACTGAATATATTTTCTTATAAATGGGCAAATAATTTAGATTTCAAATTTGATCATCTTGTCATCAGCAACCCTATGAAGTCATTTTTATGATTCCTTCTCTATTTAAACTGAATATATTTTCTTATAAATGGGCAAATAATTTAGATTTCAAATTTGATCATCTTGTCATCAGCAACCCTATGAAGTCATTTTTATGATTCCTTCTCTATTTAAACTGAATATATTTTCTTATAAATGGGCAAATAATTTAGATTTCAAATTTGATCATCTTGTCATCAGCAACCCTATGAAGTCATTTTTATGATTCCTTCTCTATTTAAACTGAATATATTTTCTTATAAATGGGCAAATAATTTAGATTTCAAATTTGATCATCTTGTCATCAGCAACCCTATGAAGTCATTTTTATGATTCCTTCTCTATTTAAACTGAATATATTTTCTTATAAATGGGCAAATAATTTAGATTTCAAATTTGATCATCTTGTCATCAATGAAGCAGCAACAGGTACTGAATTATAACTTTCACCCACATTGATAATTTAATATGGCACAAGGCCATTTGGTACAGTGAATGTGAGTATGAAGATTGTGTTTCACAAAACTTCCTAAGAGATGTTTTCATACCTTTAAAATATCAAATATTCTGATTTTATTACATGGGCTCAAAAACTCACCACTCTTAGGAAATATGCAACTACTTTGGCCACTAAGCAGATTACATGTGTCGTGTATTTTTGTCTACAATTAATAATTTTAATAATGAAGAATCAATAAAATATTGTTTGTTTTGTGATCACTTTTTAATTAACCTTGTCAGTATTTTTGTTATCTTTTTTTTAAATATAGGGTCAATGACGTTGTGGTTCGTGTCAATAACATTGATGTCACTAATGTTGAACGTAAAGTGCCCCTGGAAGCCATCTTTAACACAACTGGAGTCATCAACATGGTATGCCCTAATTAGAGTTATTTTGCTTCTTTTATTTATTTTTATATATGTTACTTTTGAGATACCTTTTGTGTGTCTGTGTGTGTATCTGCATATATATATATATATATATATATATTTGTCATCCACAGATAGACTGTTTCGCTGTTTCACAGCTCATCAGTGTGGCTACACGTCCGGTTGCCTCTAGCTAGGATCGAAACCCGATTGAATTTGCGTCAGTCGGAACTTCTCCCACTAAGCCGTCAGCGCATGGTACGGGATGAAGGTGAATTTTAGCGTGTTTATTTTTAGATTTAGATAAACACACAGTGACTGAGAGTGACTCAATTCTGCCGAAGAGTCGTGTATATATATATATATATATATATATATATATATACACACACACACACACACACACACCTACATTGGGCAGACATGAATGACACTCTCTTGCGAAATGACATGTCACCTGTCAGAACTCAGTGCAATCCATGCACACATTGACCAAGGCATCATGAATGACCAAAATACAGCTATCAACATAACTCTACAGCACCCAATGCAAGGAAAAACTCAAAACCCTAAAAGCTATCATTATAAAAAATAAGCAGGCCACATTAAATAAAATAAAATTCATCAAAGGAGATCGTATCTTGAAGTATATATGATATAATTAACATGTGCATTACTTAATGATCACCTAGGTTCTGAAGGAACAAAACAAAAAAAATATTTAGTTGGTTTTTGCTAGATTTTTCAAATGGAGGTGGTGTTTTTTGCTAGATTTTTCAAATGGAGGTGGTGTTTTTTGCTAGATTTTTCAAATGGAGGTGGTGTTTTTTGCTAGATTTTTCAAATGGAGGTGGTGTTTTTTGCTAGATTTTTCAAATGGAGGTGGTGTTTTTTGCATGACATTTTCTAATGCAAATTATGATACCCATAATCCCGTGTATATAAAAGGCAGATATTTTCACCGAGAACTCTGTCCAAATATCTACTATGTCCTATCCTTTAGTTTAGAACTTGATATCATTTTTTTGATAATTGAAATCGATTAAAAAAATTTTTTTAAAATTGCAGAGGCTCCGAGAAACCAGGATGTGGGGGTGGTGTAATGAATAGCAACTTAGAATGAGAAATCAGACACCAGAGTTCAAATTTTAGTTGAATTTCATTACATTCACTTACATGCAAATACCCTTGGAAAAGGTATGAATCCTCCTCCTCCTCCTCCCAGGTATGAGTTAAATAGGAGAATCTTTATCCGAGAAAAAACATTGTTCTCAAAAAATTAACGCAATATTCTATGGTGAACAATCACGTAGAAGCAAGCAAGTCAGAGTAGCTTGCATCTGGTTCAAAGGAAAATAAGTTCCTTACCTCAACACACAAGACATAGCATTGGCATTTTGTTCCTTGAAAATAGCATTAATCTCCCCTCTTCCTGCAGTCGCTCTCTCACAGACACGACGTTGCCTCGCTCTGTCTTTTTTACAAATACTTTCATGGTAATTGCTCCGAGGAGCTGCTTTCGCTGGTTCCTAGGCCTCATGAATTTAAACATCCTACAAGGCTGGCATCCCGTTCCCACCCCTTCACCGTTGAAACTGTTATATGTAGACGTCTCTTCTACTCCAATAGCTTCATATCTCGCACATCTCGCCTGTGGAACTCCCTTCCTTATTCCTGTTTCCCTGACAAATACAATCTCCAACTATTTAAGTGTAACGTCAATCGATATCTCCAGTTGCCTTGATCTATCCACTTCCCTTCTCCACATCCTTTCACCTTTCATTCCTATCTGCTCTCGCTCCAAATCTTCTGTAACCCCCTTGCCTTGATCGATCCACTATCTTTCTTCACATCCTCTTCTTTACCACTCCTATCTGCTCTTCCTCCAAAACTTCTGTAACCCCTTGCGTGCTAGTGGCCTCCAGCCTTGCTTGGGGTGATAAGCTTAAAAAAAAATGTTGGATGGTTCTAACGTATGCTGTAATGGTAGCTTTTGTACAGCTTAGCATGGTTCAACCAATAGCAAGTCGTCTGCCGATTGGTCAGACTGGAGAAGGCTATTTGGTTAGGCAACTGAGAACAAAAGTGAAGAATGCTAATTGGTTAGTCGGCCGTGGTGTTGGCATGATAAAAGTGAGCTGAAATAGTAAAATGGGAAAATTGTTTTTTGTGTTGGTGAAGTGTGCAGAACTCATGAACGGCGGATTGAAGATGAAGTATTTTGGATTCTACAAATGATGTCCAAGGTGTAGAGACTTGTTTAACTACATATTCACTCAAATAAAAAAATATTCTCATGATCAAAAATATGTTTCAGCTTTAAATAACCTACAAATTGTTGATAAAAATCAATCAATTGTAGAAGTCACCCTTGTAGATATCAAGAAATGACTGTTCTATACAGTGTAACCCGGATATAAGAGAGTTGTTGAGACCGGAGAATAAGTATCTTATATTCGGGTTTCTCTTATATCCGGGTTACACTGTATAAGTAAACACCTGGATATCAACATTGAAATACTGAATTAGGATTTTAAGGCACAAAGGCATTTAAACAACACTTCACTACAGAGTTTTCAGCATTTCACCTATGTAAAATTTTACAAGTCATTTCATGTTTGATCTTCTGAACTTTACAGGTTGTTCGTCGACGCCGTTCCATGACAAGATTGTGGCAACCGATTCAACTAACTGTGTCAACATTAAAAGGTAAAACACTTCTGCATGTGATAAAACAGCTCTTCATGTGGTGAAACACCTCTTAATGTAGTTCCATTAACAGCTTAGTTAATGGAACATTTGGGCAGGATATTCCAAATCACTTCACTATCAACACAAAAGCAAATCAGGTTAGGTCTTTGTATCATTCATGCAGATGACAGTAGGTCAAAAGATGCTATATACATAAATTGTATTATATGTAAAGTTATTATGTAGTTGATAATTTCAAGATTAGAACAAGTTGAACATTTATTTTTCATAAACCAATATATATTTATTCTTCAAAGAGCATTTGGTATTAATTAATTTTTCTCCAAATGCCAATCAGTTCAGAATTCCATGTGGTAGAGAATATAAAAGTGAAACAATCCTCCCCCTAAAATTAAAGGTTGAGGAATATTGAAAAAACTGTAGACATCTGAAAGAACCAGCACATATGCTAGGCTATGAGGACCACTTTAGTAGGCCTAGCATGGAAATAAATACAATATGGGAGCGGTTGATAATGAAAGATGAATGACAGCAAGCTTTCAACTGCAGCAGCAGTCAAAACATGGGCAGCAGCAGCAGTCAAAAGATGAGCCGCAGCAGCAGTCAAAACATGGGCAGCAGCAGCAGTCAAAACATGAGCTGCAGCAGCAGCAGTCAAAACATGAGTCGCAGCAGCAGTCAAAACATGAGCTGCAGCAGCAGTCAAAACATGGGCAGCAGCAGTCAAAACATGTGCCGCAACAGCAGCAGTCAAAACATGAGCAGCAGCAGTCAAAACATGTGTCGCAGCAGCAGCAGTCAAAACATGAGCAGCAGCAGTCAAAACGTGTCGCAGCAGCAGCAGTCAAAACATGAGCCGCAGCAGCAGCAGCAGCAGTCAAAACATGGGCAGCAGCCGCAGTTGGAACCCAATTAAATTTTACTAATTTCATCTCAGATTTTATTTATATATTCATTTTTTAAAGATCTTTTGGTATCCCATATTAATTCAATAGCAATATATTAAGAAAGGGTGATAAATTCAGTCATATACAGTGATGCAGCAGAATTACCTCCAAGAAATACCTTCCTATATATGCCTCTCGTATAATGATAAGACATTAGTGGCAATGATGTCTTCATGTAGCTAATGTCTTACCATTATGTCAGAGGTATTTCTGTTGTATTCTGTATTGGCGGGAGGGGATTTGTTGATCATGGCATTTTCAATGCACCTTTAAGTGAACTAATTTCAATTTAACATCTGTCTATATTTTTGAGTAGATGTATTGTAACTATTTACACTATTCAGACTGTTGTCCTCATCTTTGTTGCCATATTCACAATATTTTGACCGTTGTACACATTGGCTGTTGTACACACCTTCTTCAGGTGATATATGTTGGATTACTTCAATCAACACTTTTATTCACTGGGCCATGTGTCCCCAAGGATAAAAGCATTAGTTGAAGTAATCCAAAAGTGACTTGACCCAATACCTGGCAGAAGTGAACAAAAACTTTGAGAGTTGAGTTACTAAACTGAGACACCCAGAAAAGGCATGGCATGTGGAATTAGAACAATCTACGCCCATGGAGAAAATAAATAGTTCAGTTCATAATTACAATGTATATCACTTGAAGACAAGTCGGAGTGTACAATAGCCAAAACGTTGTGAATATGACAATAAAAATGAGGACAAGAAACCTGAACAATTTAAATAGTGTAAATAATTTCAGTTTTTAATAAATGCTATTTTCCAGGTCAAAATTGGGAACATGAAGGTTCCAGTGGCATCATGTTTAATTTAGAGTCCCTTTTATGTTTTATATCCTTTTCTTTAAATTTGAGGTGGTTTCACTGATGTATTTCAATGCTCCCAGAAATACATCAGTGAAATATACTGAAATTTAAAGAAAAGAATATAGAAACTTAAAAGGGACTCTAAATTAAACAACATGCTCAATACACTGGTATGCCATGGGAACCTTCAACTTTTTCAATTTTTTTCATGCTGTTTCTTGAGTTCTGTCGCAGTAAGAAATTGTTCAGATATTTGTAGTTCTACTCGAACATGTACCTTAGGGGAGGTCGAGGTAGAGTGAAAATTTGACCTCGTAAAAATATTCAACTCCTACACAAAGAAAAAAAAAGGAAAGAAAAAGACGAAAGCTTATAAAGTAAAAATACAAGATTTTATGATTAAGAAATTTTGGAGGTGATTTTTACAAAAAGGGTTTCTCTATTTTTTACTTTTTTTAAAAAATTCAATTTCTTTTGTAGATAGATTTCATACAACAGGAAATAGACTAGACACAGAGAGATTTCTTAATGACTCCTCTTCCTACTTCAACTCAGACTTTTACACAGGCTGTTACACGGACTGTTACACAGACTGTTACTCAGACTGATTATGTAATATGTTGTCTTTTTATTTATGCATAGTGCTTGGACCTATTATTAAACACAAAAATATAAATTACTCATCTTAAATACTTAAGCTTGTTAATATTTAATCTGAAATGCTCATAGTATACTGTTCAATCTATATTAGTAATATTTGCCATTGGATTAAGTGCATACACAAAGGAAGAAGATGAGTTACAAGAATTGTTATTTTTTTTTCTTCATAAACACAGTAATCATTTCTTTATTTTCTTTTCAATTTTTGAAGCTAGTGAGAATTAAATTCTTTTTTTCTTACCAGGTCAACACAAAAAAGCAGTATTTAATCTCTTCCACTCTCCCTTGCCTTTTGTTTCAGATACAGGAATACAAGTTGAAAATGGCTTGTTTATCAGTCGTATTTCTGCTGGTTCAGTGATAGCCAAGGATGGCACATTAGTTGTTGGTGATCGTATCAACAATGTAAGTTCTCATTCAAAAATCATTTGTTTTTGCTTCAATTGATTTATTTCAGCCTTTTTATGGAAGAATTCTGAAGAGGTGGCAGACAGAAAATATGAAGACCTTGTAATATTCCAAAACGAATTCAAATTTAATTTGGAAGCCAAAATAATGTTTCAGCCATTGTTCTCAGAGCAAAATACTGTCTAGTATAACCATCATAGAATTTCAAACTGAAGCCTTTTATTTAATCTATGGTTGGGGGGCTCAGTCGTTCTAGGGCTATCTTCACTTGTTTTCTTTTTAATTTCTTTCTCTCAAGTCCTGTATAATGACTTCTATTTAAGATGCGTTTTCAAATAATACCAAAATAATTTGATTGGCTATATCAATCACATGGCCTCATCTGTAGAAGGTGATTGGCTTTTATGTTTGATATTTATGTTTGACATGCAAATGAATGATTTATACACTAATGTATCATATAATACTTGGAAACTATTTTTAATTGCAGATTAATGGACAGACTGTAAGTTGTAAAACAGCGTCTGAAGTGATGAAGATGTTACAGAATTGTGAAGAAACAGTGGTTCTTGATGTTTGGCGTCAGACTACCTCTCCAGCCAATTCAACTGGCTCCTCTCCAACTCCAACCTGCCAGCCAATGATTCAATCACTTCATGAACAATCTGTAATTTCAGCAGCCATGTCTGATCGATCTTGCAATGAGGCTGACAAAGATCATCTTTGGGATAGTGGCATGGAGGAGAGCAAAGATAGCAAGACTGTCCGACACAACGGGTCACAGACAGACAGTCTAGATAGTCCGCGGCCGCATCACCGCAAGAACAACAAATCGTCCAATCAGAAGGAATCTGAGAACCGAAGCCGGTACAGCACTTCTGACAAATTCTTGGAAAAGGCCTGGGAATTTTTTAAAAAAGGACGGCACACCAAATATTCCGACCGTCCCGAGCGTAATTCCTCTCAGATTGAAGAAGATAAAGTCATTGCAGAATTTAATGCCGTCATCAGCCTACATGATGATTATCCTAGTGAGAAAAAGAAGGAACTAGATCATGAAAACAGTGGCACTTGGCCGAAGTACCGAGGAATGCAAACAAATGTCTCCAATCCAGGAACTGTCATATCAATGTCGTCCCAAAAACGAAAGGACCGTCCACCCCTCTCTGCCATTCTCAATGATACTTCAGTACCAGTGTCATCGTCGTCATCCCCTCCACCTTTATTGCAATCAGTCCTGTATAATAAATCTCCACCCATGCTCCCAGAACGAACAAATTCATCTTTTGCTGCTTCTACACAGCACAGTCCACAAAACTCTGGTGTTATCTGTCCAAGGCAGACCCCAACCAATCAACTTTTAAACACAAACACAATTTCCTCTTTAAATCCTCATCTAGCCAAATCAGTTCCTTCCACTACGGCCAAAGAGCATTTCCAAATAAACGTCCCTGATACTAGAACTTTACTCGCACACAGTGTACCGGTGCATCCCTCGCCATCCACCCTCGATCGGACACTTGGGGATGGCTACTCAAAAGGCATGCGTCCAAAATTGGCCCCAAATAAATATGAAAAACGTTTCCCTCCCCCTCAGCATGGGATTCACCAAATTGCTAATCCCCAGCTGAACCCAGCCAACTCAAATAATTCCAACGCTGGCAACAATTTGGAGCCACACTCATTTCGCATGCCTCAATCAGCTTGGTCCTTTGCACCCTCTCTCTCATCTTCAGTTTCGCCCACTACAGACTCTGCACCGGTCAACAAGTACCGGTTATCCCCAGTGGGGGCCACTCCTTCAAGTCGACCACAATCCAGTTATTCTAACAGGTAAGAAATCTGTTTCTGTTTGATTACCCCCACCAAAAAAAAATACAATAGGATCATAATTCATTGTCGAAATTTTATTTAACGACAAAATATTTATTTTAAATTAACTGACCAATTCTGTATTGGCAGACCATGGATATATGTTTCTTTTCTTTCTTTTTTATTATTATTAGAATTAGCCCAATGCAAGGCTTGAGAAGCACCTAAGGTAGAAGTTTACTATTAAATCATGTTGATATGAAAGAGATTTTTTTTAATCAATTCACTCCAAGCAAGGTTAAAGCACTACAACACAAGAACCTACTGGGTCTGAAAGTGAATGATAAGACTTTAGAAGGAACCGGAAACCCAATCCTAAACAGGAAACAAGCTAAATCTCTACTTTTCTTTAAAAGATTGGGGAAGAGTGTGAACTGAATGATAGGTAAACCTATCTACTCCTATTGAGAAATAAAAATAATAAATAAAGAAATGAATATAAAGTTCAGATTTTAGCTGAACACTTTTCTAAGATCATCTTCAGGGGTAAATTACAAAGTCAAGCTTATTGTAACTGTGATAAAATTTGCATTCTCTCTTAGAATTTTTAAATTTATACATTGTAGTTATGGAAGTTTTTACAATAGTTTCAATATAAGAGAGCTGACAGGAAATTGGTAGAAATGTAAAATGGCATTAAATGTTTGTTATATGCACTTTAATATGTTGTTGCTATATTCGTAATAAATTTTGTTGAGTGTTGGTTGGATGATTTTGATATAGAGGGCCTTGAGAATTTGAAGTTTTTGTTTATCATATAGTATATTGGTGTTGTCAATAAGTATTTTCCTGTATTGTGAAAGTGGACAGAAATGTGTTTTAGATGTTGTGGAACATTATCAAGATGTCTTACACTTCATTGTCAGATACAAGTTTTATTACTTTGATGCTTGAAGAATTGTAGGAGAGGTTTATAAACCAACTCATAAGTTTGAAAACAGTTGTCGTCACTGTTTCTTCACTGACAATTGGGTCTTGTGTGCTGCTTCGTTTTTTCCTCTTCGTATGACAGGTGAGTACATTGCAGCTTCACCCAAGATCGACAAGTTATCTCCTTTTTCTATAAAAAATCAAATACAGTGTGGGATGGAGACTGAGATTAAGGGAGTGATATACCCCAACAAGGCACTCAGTCTTGGATTGTATTTCATCTGGCGGCCTTTCTATCAAGCAGGGGTTTATATGTATGATCAGCCTTAATGCATCAGTCTACTTCAAACCACAGCCAACAAGAAATGAGAGACATTTCGTCCTGATATTTGTTTTATGTCCACTAAGAGAAAAGCAAATTTATTAAACTAAATGATTTCCATTTTTTGTTAGAAATGAAGTCATCCAAACATATTTTTTGCTTTGAAATTAATTAAGCATCTTATTTTCTCATTTGTCTTAAATTGTTTATAAACTTAAAAGTACATGGGATTTTAATGAAAGTTCAGGGGATTTCAATAAAAGTACCTGGTGTGGGAACAAAAGTACTTGGACTTTTTAATAAAAGTACCTGGTGCAGAAAGAAAAGTCCTTGAGCTTTTAATAAAGTACCTGGTGGGGGAACAAAATTTCTTTTTAATAAAAGTACCTAGTGTGTGAATCAATGTACTTGAGCATTTGGATAAAAGTACTTGATCTTTGGATAAAAGTAGCTGGTATGAGAAGAAGACATCTTGATCTTTGGATAAAAGTAGCTGGTATGAGAAGAAGACATCTTGATCTTTGGATAAAAGTAGCTGGGATGAGAAGACATCTTGATCTTTGGATAAAAGTAGCTGGGATGAGAAGACATCTTGATCTTTGGATAAAAGTAGCTGGGATGAGAAGACATCTTGATCTTTGGATAAAAGTAGCTGGGATGAGAAGACATCTTGATCTTTGGATAAAAGTAGCTGGGATGAGAAGACATCTTGATCTTTGGATAAAAGTAGCTGGGATGAGAAGACATCTTGATCTTTGGATAAAAGTAACTGGGATGAGAAGACATCTTGATCTTTGGATAAAAGTAGCTGGGATGAGAAGACATCTTGATCTTTGGATAAAAGTAGCTGGGATGAGAAGACATCTTGATCTTTGGATAAAAGTAGCTGGGATGAGAAGACATCTTGATCTTTGGATAAAAGTAGCTGGGATGAGAAGACATCTTGATCTTTGGATAAAAGTAGCTGGGATGAGAAGACATCTTGATCTTTGGATAAAAGTAGCTGGGATGAGAAGACATCTTGATCTTTGGATAAAAGTAGCTGGGATGAGAAGACATCTTGATCTTTGGATAAAAGTAGCTGGGATGAGAAGACATCTTGATCTTTGGATAAAAGTAGCTGGGATGAGAAGACATCTTGATCTTTGGATAAAAGTAACTGGGATGAGAAGACATCTTGATCTTTGGATAAAAGTAGCTGGGATGAGAAGACATCTTGATCTTTGGATAAAAGTAGCTGGGATGAGAAGACATCTTGATCTTTGGATAAAAGTAACTGGGATGAGAAGACATCTTGATCTTTGGATAAAAGTAGCTGGGATGAGAAGACATCTTGATCTTTGGATAAAACTAGCTGGGATGAGAAGACATCTTGATCTTTGGATAAAAGTAGCTGGGATGAGAAGACATCTTGATCTTTGGATAAAAGTAGCTGGGATGAGAAGACATCTTGATCTTTGGATAAAAGTAGCTGGGATGAGAAGACATCTTGATCTTTGGATAAAAGTAGCTGGGATGAGAAGACATCTTGATCTTTGGATAAAAGTAGCTGGGATGAGAAGACATCTTGATCTTTGGATAAAAGTAACTGGGATGAGAAGACATCTTGATCTTTGGATAAAAGTAGCTGGGATGAGAAGACATCTTGATCTTTGGATAAAAGTAGCTGGGATGAGAAGACATCTTGATCTTTGGATAAAAGTAGCTGGGATGAGAAGACATCTTGATCTTTGGATAAAAGTAGCTGGGATGAGAAGACATCTTGATCTTTGGATAAAAGTAGCTGGGATGAGAAGACATCTTGATCTTTGGATAAAAGTAGCTGGGATGAGAAGACATCTTGATCTTTGGATAAAAGTAACTGGGATGAGAAGACATCTTGATCTTTGGATAAAAGTAGCTGGGATGAGAAGACATCTTGATCTTTGGATAAAAGTAGCTGGGATGAGAAGACATCTTGATCTTTGGATAAAAGTAACTGGGATGAGAAGACATCTTGATCTTTGATAAAAGTAGCTGGGATGAGAAGACATCTTGATCTTTGGATAAAACTAGCTGGGATGAGAAGACATCTTGATCTTTGGATAAAAGTAGCTGGGATGAGAAGACATCTTGATCTTTGGATAAAAGTAGCTGGGATGAGAAGACATCTTGATCTTTGGATAAAAGTAGCTGGGATGAGAAGACATCTTGATCTTTGGATAAAAGTAGCTGGGATGAGAAGACATCTTGATCTTTGGATAAAAGTAGCTGGGATGAGAAGACATCTTGATCTTTGGATAAAAGTAACTGGGATGAGAAGACATCTTGATCTTTGGATAAAAGTAGCTGGGATGAGAAGACATCTTGATCTTTGGATAAAAGTAGCTGGGATGAGAAGACATCTTGATCTTTGGATAAAAGTAACTGGGATGAGAAGACATCTTGATCTTTGATAAAAGTAGCTGGGATGAGAAGACATCTTGATCTTTGGATAAAACTAGCTGGGATGAGAAGACATCTTGATCTTTGGATAAAAGTAGCTGGGATGAGAAGACATCTTGATCTTTGGATAAAAGTAGCTGGGATGAGAAGACATCTTGATCTTTGGATAAAAGTAGCTGGGATGAGAAGACATCTTGATCTTTGGATAAAAGTAGCTGGGATGAGAAGACATCTTGATCTTTGGATAAAAGTAGCTGGGATGAGAAGACATCTTGATCTTTGGATAAAAGTAACTGGGATGAGAAGACATCTTGATCTTTGGATAAAAGTAGCTGGGATGAGAAGAAGACATCTTGATCTTTGGATAAAAGTAACTGGTTTGAGAAAAAGACATCTTGATCTTTGGATAAAAGTACTTTTTAGGG
Source organism: Acanthosepion esculentum (assembly GCA_964036315.1). Classification (NCBI taxonomy): domain Eukaryota; kingdom Metazoa; phylum Mollusca; class Cephalopoda; order Sepiida; family Sepiidae; genus Acanthosepion; species Acanthosepion esculentum. The sequence continues at coordinate 17,800,172 of OZ038514.1, forward strand.
GAACAAAAGAACTTAGGCTTTAAATAAAATATGAGGTGTGAATATAAGCACTTGGGCCTTAAATAAATTTACCTGTTGTTTGAAAAATATTGTTTTGGTCATTGAGTAAAAATACGTATATTTTGAGGGATAAAAGCAAATTAATTCAACAAAACTGTTTCCAGTAATATTTATGAATGTAATATATTAACCCAGTTTTATTATTATTATTTTAAAATCAATAAAGATTTTGTTTTCTCAATGTACTTCTCTTGAATAGAAATACTTAAGTTTTGATTAAAAATCATCAGTTTGATAAGAATTATATTTATTGGGATAGCATAAGTGCCTTCCAAAAGCTAAGCAAAGTATTAAGAAACAGAAAGATTTTGTTAGAAACAAAAAAAATGAGTACTGAAATGTTAAATAATATCAGTCCTCTTATATGGCAGTGAATGCTGGACAATCTCCTCACAGATGAGGAAGAAACTTTGTTCAACAGAAATGTGCTTCTACAGAAGGATGCTGAGAATACCATAGACTGGACATGTGAGCAATGACAAAGTTTTAGATAAAATGAAAACAAAAAGGACACTTATACTTAACATCAGAAAGAGATAGTTGAAATTTATAGGGCACATAATGAGAAAAGAGGGCTTGGAAAATCTGATGCTCACAGGACATATTGAAGGCAAGAGGGACAAAGGAAAACAACACGAAACATACCTAATGAGTTTGAGTAAATTGATGCCAGAGCAAGGTTTAGAAGAGATGACAAAAAGAAAAAGTTAAGGGCTATAAAGGACAAGAAATTGTGGAGAGCCATGATTGCTAATGTCCTAATGATGGGGCATGACATACAGAAGATAGATAAATAATATTTTGATAAATTTGTTAAATGTAACTTTAAACCTTTCACATCTGTAAGTCCCACATTTCTAAATTAGACTGCTATAAGGTAAGCAAGGGTGATGGGATCCCAGCCATCATCCTAAAGAAATGTGCTCCTGAGCTAGCTACAGTTTTCTTCAAACTCTACAACTATTGCAATGCAGCTTCCTGCTTTCCAGCTTGTTGCAATTCTTCCACTGTAGTTGCTGTTGAACTCTGCAGAACTTTCTGAACTCTCTATCGCCCTATTAGTCTCCTACCATTTTTTGGCAAAGTATTCAAGGCTTTAATGAAATGTTTAAGCATCTTACCTTTCACTGAATATATATATCAAGCTCTTGGTAATAACAGCAAAGCTCTAGCTGTGGCTCTAGATATCTCAAAGCATTTGACAGGGTTTGGCATGCTGGTCTTCTACGTAAGCTCCAAGGCTATGGTATTACAGGACAGTTGCTTGATTTAATCCAATTGAAGGTCATTCTGAATGGGCTCACATTCAGATGCTTTCACATGAACATGGGTGTCCCCCAAGGCTCTGTCCTGGGTCCTACGCTGTTTCTGATGTTCATCAATGATCTTCCTGATGTTATCAGTTCCCAAGTAGGCATTTATGCAGATGACACTACCATTTACTCCTGTCTCAATAGCAAATCTGTCATGGCTGACAAAGTTAACCTGGTCGCTGCTCTTGAAAAAGACCCTTAATCAGTAGTTAACTGGAGCAGGAAACAGCTTGTAAATTTTAATACCTCCAAAACAAAACTGTTCTCATTTAACCACCACAAAGAAGCTTCCCTTCCTGCTATCCGCATGGCTGATTTAGACTCCAGGAGAACAACACCTCATGGCCTCAGGTTATCAACTGACTTGAAGTGGAATGACTACATTGAATCAATAGTAACCCAAACTTTCCTTGCAGTAGATGCTACTGCAAGGAAAGTTTGGGTTACTGTGTTGTGCCAGAAGGCTTTTCTAGTCATCTTGCACATTTATAAATCTACCATTTGCCATGCACTGAATACTGTTGCTATATCTGATCTGGCACTCCTGCTATTCATCTTGAGGTTCTTGACAAAATCTAAAGAAGAATCTGCAATGTAATCGATCCTGGCTTGGCATCTCGACTTCAGTCACTTTCTCACTGATGTGACGTAGCTTCCCTTTGTCTTTTCTACAAATATTTTCATTGCTACTGCTCTGATGAGCTTTTTTCCCTGGTACCCCGACTATGTGAATTTAAGCGTGCTGCTAGATTGGCATCTAGGTCCCACTCTTTTACTGTTGAAATAGTTAAATGTAACCGTCGTTTTTACTCCAACAGTCTCTTTTCTCACACTCCCCTCCTGTGGTACTCCTATTTTACTTGCTTCCCTGATAGCTAAAAAATTTCAATGCAAATTAATCACCATCTTTTATCTTCTTGAATCCCATTCATCTTTTACCCTTTCCTCAGTCCCCACTACACCCAGTTTTTTCACTCACTTTCACCCCCTGTAAACCCCTACATACATGTCTTGCTTGGGGTGAAATGATTAAAAATAAAGTTATTTTTAAATATAATTTTTTCCTTTTTCAAGTTAATTTTTTTGTTTTCTTTTCTAGTTTACCTTCTCAAATGACAACAGTACTTCGTCAACCTAGTCAAGGGCAAGTCTACCAGGTGAGCAGCCAACGTGTCCCCCCACAAGGGCAAGGTCTGGGTAGTGTCACCAGCCCAACACCAGTCAACTCCCACCTCCAGTCCTTGTCCCCACGGCATAATTCTCCATCCTACATGACATCGTCCATCCCTGAAATGGAACCAGATTGCACACCATATCACTTGCACAGTAAAGATTTTCAGTTACACACCCTCTCACCTCCCCTCATGCATCCGGTAAGTCAAAGACAGAAATCTATAAGTAAAAAGTATGTTTAGTGCTATTCTTTGTGCATCTTTTTGGCCTGTCTTAAACCTATCAGCCGTTAAGAGATTTCAATTGTTAAATCTGTGGAGTTCTGACCAAATGGTTGAAAAAGATTTCAATATCAGCTGTTAGTTTTTTTGCTTTTTTTTTACCATTTATATGGCGTCACCTGGAGTGACTTGAAATTGGTTCCAGCAAACGTGAGAAGACAGAAGTTTAAACAAATTCAAAAATTCCCAACACCCCTCTGTTATGCGTATGTGTAGTCCTACCGATAAAAATAAGTACACATAAAAATTACAGCTGGATTGTTTAAATGATGTCACCTAGAGTGACTTAAAATTGGTTCCAGAAAATGTAAGGATGCTGGAATTAAAACCAGTTGCATAAATCCTTAAAAACGAATGGAAAAACATTCAAAAGTACTTGGGGTGGGATGATCATATAAAATAAAAGTTACCATATATACTTGCATAACATGCAATCTTGTGTATTATGTAACCCCCAAATTTTCGCTTATAAAAAATGATTTTATCACATATCTCGTGTATCATACGAGTTCCTTTTTTGAGAGACCAAATTACAATAGACTAACGTCTTATCCTCTCTCTCTTTATCTCGTCATCTAGTTTAATAAGTTAAAGAGAATGATAAAAGTATCGTTAGTAATGCTACACTTGTTGCATAAACATGTACAGCCATAAATAGCCGAACGAAAAACAGCTAAACATCTTAGAAACGTAAACTATGGAAAAGATGCATATTCACTATATTTGTATTTTATAGTACGATACTAATATGTAAATATTACATGCATTAGTAAAACATCAGTTTTATCAAAACCATGTTTAATTTAAATACAGCTGTACTTTTTGGCTACAATAAATGCATATATAGTTTAGCCAACAGCATAGTCAGGGCCAGTAGTACATGAACTTATTTTATATCTCATGTATGATCTGACCCCCTTAAAATTAGCTTCAAAACTAGGTCTTCAAAATATAGTAATAAGTAATAGGAATTTTGGCAAATTTACCAATAAAACAACTTATTGGGAAATTTGAAAAAATTTAATAAAAAGACATTGATAGACAGAACTTGTACACATCATTTAGCAAAACATGTTTGAGAGAATTTTTGCTGCCAAAATGCACCCTATATATATATATATATATATATATATATATATATATATATATATATATATGGGCATGTGGCCAAGTGGTTAGAGCATTCACATTCTGACAATGAGTCCCAGGTTCGAATCTCATCATAGTTGATTTGTTGGGGAGAGTTCCTGATGTTATCGGACTGGAGGGGTTGATCCCAGTGTGTGGCACCTTTGGACAGTGCCTGAAAACTAAGCCATGGGTTAGCCCAAGCCTTCTCAGTGAAATTGGGTAAATGGAACCATTGGCTGCCGTCGGTGGCTGTGCTAGCAAAGTCACAAGTCATCATGGCCGAGGGCTTGAGCGTGCTGGCCTTCTTCAAATTGTTGATCATGCTAGATAACACGTTCTTTCCCAGAAATTGTAACTAAGGTCTGCTCAATATAGTTGCAGTATAAACCACAGGTTGGCTCTGTGGGTGTTGAATAAACACAAATGTGCCTGAGCAAGCGTCTGCAATAGGGATTGGCTAGCTGCCCTTGTAGACAGGTATCCTCAAATACAATTTGTCAGCTATATATTGCTAAAGATTTTAGTATAGGGATGTATTGCAGATAAGGCAGAAAAGGATTGTCAGTGGTCAGGAATTAATGCAAGCATTACTAATAGAATAGTGCTATTATATGTATAATGTAAATGCATTGCTACTGTTTTTACCATCAAAATTATTAAAAATTGCAAAGAAATAGATTGTTAGTAGTCAGGAATTAATGCAAGAATTACTGTTTTATTTACATATATATATATATATATATATATATATATATATATATATATATATATGAATGTAATGAGAATTAAAATGATATATAAATTCTAACGTTTAAAGCATTAATTCAAAAGAGGGCTTAATACCGATAGTAGAGCAATAATTATTTATTATAATTTTTTCAAATAGACAAAACAGTTTTCTCACTACAAAGATGGAACTTTGTTTTGGTGCATTTAATTGCATCTCAACTGGTGAGAACCAAAATGTTGAGGTGCAACTAAATGCTCCAAAACAAAGTTGCATCTTTGTAGTGAGTAAATTGTTTTTGTCTATATACAAAAATTATAATATATATATATATATATATATATATATATATATATATATATATATATATAAGGAAAATCAATAATAAATTGTGAAAAAATTTTCATGTGATTGTTTTTTGTTCTTTAAGATTTCGTCAGAGTAAAGTAATGTTGATGTGACTACACATGTGCATATGAAGGATCACTCAAATCCTGAACTTTTAAATTTAATTTTTATTTTATATGTCTTTGGGTATATCATTTTAGTCTGATGAAGTCCTAATCGCTGAAACGTCTCAAACAAAATTTTTTTCCATTTTCTCATTGATTTTCCTAATATTATTCTGGTATATAAAAATACATATATCATTTTCTCTTGTGCATGTAAGGTAACTATTACTATAGAATTTACTAATGAAATATTCGGAAATTATAATGAAAGAGATTGTCAGTGTTCAGAAAGTAATGCAAGAATTACTGATGGAATAGGGTTACTTCATACATACATATATATAAAATAATTAAAAAAATACCCAGAATGCATCACCAACCAGTATATATGAATAGTCAAGCAAAAACAATGCATATGGCCTGACAATTGCGTTCAAGCATGAAACAGACTGTCACCGCTTCAACGTTCACTATTATATTTATGTACGGTTTATCCCTGATATTGAGCACTTCAACTCATAAGTATAGTGTTGTGGATTCCGGGATGAAATGCGGTATCAAATAATAACAAACGCCAAGAATGAATATAGGAAAATAAATGTATTAACGTAATAATACAAGCTGGTAATACAGGTTAGTAGTTCCAGGAATGCGGGTTAGTAGGAAAATATATATATAGTCTTTGATATCGATGTATGACTTCTTACTGAGTCTACGTGCTCGCTTACTGTGACTCTTGCCATTAAGTTATTCTACTGTCCGGGTATTTACTGGCAGTAGTATATGTATACCCTGGGTGAGTCCATTTGAGTAAAAATGGGAAGACCCCTCAACATATAGTATACCTTAAAACTATATTTTATCATATATTTAGTGTATTTGGACGGCAGATCATTATTCAAATATATATTGTTAAATATAACAATGAATGTCTATTATGTTAGAACGGCTCATGATCAAACTTAATAGACATTCGTTGTCTGTTATATTTAACAATATATGCATGAATATATATATATATATATATATATATATATATATATATATATATATGAGGCAATTGGATGTCTAGCCACACTGATGAGCTGTGAAACAGCAAATCAGTCTATCTGTGGATTACTATATATATATATATATATTATATATATATATATATATATTATATATATATATTATATATATATATATATATATATTATATATATATATTATATATATATATATATATTATATATATATATATATATTATATATATATATATATATTATATATATATATTATATATATATATATATATTATATATATATATTATATATATATATATATATTATATATATATATATATATTATATATATATATATTATATATATATATATTTAAAGGCAAAATAAAAACTTATCTCAGCCAACACATTTCATCCTCTGAGGTAAATGTAAGGATTTTCTTTTGTGACAAGTATTTATATACAAGAGCAAAAATGTTATTGGTTTTTCAAAATGTTTGGTATAGGGCTGCTCATGAAGATTCATTAGGTTAGCGGAAAAGTCAGGCAAGTTCATGGATGCGAGGTGATGCAGTTCAATGTCTAACAAACAAGTGTGAGTAGGAGGTTTTTTGCTCTCAGTCGCCAATTGGACACTATGTGGAAAAGGAATTTTAAACAGTAGCTGTTCCTACTTATAATTCATCACTCTTCAGTTATGAATTGTGCACTCTGGCTGCTGATTTGGCATTTATATACATCATGTATATAATATATTAAAAGGTTCACTTTCTCTGCCATGTGCCAATAGCTTAGGGGGGAAGGTCTCTGACTAATGCCAAATTGGTCGGGTTTCAATATAGTCTGATGGAATCATAAAAGACAAACTGTCTCACATGAAAGTTTTTTCCACTTTGTGATACTTCTTCCCCTAAAATATGTGTATGTGTGTAAGATAATTATTGCTATGGAAATATCCTGAAATCCGAAAGAAATGTATTGTCAGTGGTCATGAGGTTGACAATCAAAATAGGTTAAATATATAAACAATTATCTAATGGATCTGGCAGAAAGATCACTCAAAAATATTTTTAAGGTCAACTGGAAAGTAAAAACAAAGAAGTCATCCAAAGAGATTTAAAAAAATTCTGTAATTTTAGAAATATTAGTTTTTATCCATATTCACCATATTCACAATAGTGAAATTTATGTCTTGTTTTTATTTCTGTTGATAAAATAACAAAAATATTCATACATTTTAAGATACTTTCACATACAGTGGCTTAAGAATACTACTGAAGTTGATTGTTTTTTTTTTATAATAATACCTGAGAATTGTGCTATTGTTGTTGCTGACAAGAATTTATTCTGAAAACTCGATTTGTATGAAATGTGAATCTTTTTTCCCTTGAGAACAACTGGATAAAATTTTTTTTTTTTTCTTTGATTTTGTGGCAACTTCTGCTCACAATTTTTGAATGATTGTGTCCTCAGCAGAAATTAAACTATATGAGTAGTGAAATAACAGATAACAGAAAGTGTGACACAGAGATCTGAAGATACCGAAGAATAACAAATCATGCCTTCCAGAAAATAAGCAAAGAGATAGGAAAATTTCATTAGAAACAAAGAAAAAGTGCTGAACTACTATAATAATATCTAATCCCATATATAGCAGTGAATGCTGTACAATCCCTTTGCAGATAAAGATGAAACTTGAAGCAAAAGAGATGTAGCTCTATAGGCAGATGCCGAGGAAAGCATGGACTGAACAACAATGTTGACAACAATGAACTTTTAATGAAAATAGGAACTAAAAGGGTTAAAGATCAGTTGAAACTTCTGCAGTATATAATGAGGAAAGAAGACCTGGTTAATCTAATACTCACATGTCATATTGAGGACAAGAAAAGCAGGAGGAAACAGTAACCTGCTTAACGAGTTTATGTGAATGGATAGCAGAACAAAGAAAAACTTGTCAGACTGCTTTCTTTTAAGAAAAAACAAGTTCAGCAGTTATAGAAAGGGAAGTAAGACAAGGATGTTTTTTCTCACTTATTCAATCTATACAGCAAGGCGATTCTCAGAGAATTAGAAGTGCTACCAGGATTCATTATTGGCAGCCACAATCTTAACAGCATAAGGTAGGCAGATGACACAGTGTTGATAGCAGACACAGAAAGAAACCGATAAAAACGCCTACAAAAGTTAGTGAAGGGAAGCAAGAAGAAAGGATTAAACATCAACTGCAAAAAGACATAAAGTATGGTTGTTAGCAAAGGGATGAGCGCAAAGTGTGAATTGCAAATCAGAGATACCAAAGTCAAACAAGTGCAGAAATTTAAATATCTGATAACAGAGGATGGAAAGTGTGACACTGAAATCCGAAAGTGTATTGGGATAGACAAGGAAGCATTCCAAACTAAGACATAAAAAAATTTCACTAAGAACAAAGAAAAGAGTTATAAACTGCTACATGATATCTGTCCTCCTGTATGGCAGTGAGTGCTGGACAATCTCCTCAAAGATGAAGAGACTTGAAACAACAGAAATGTAGTTCTACAGAAGGTTGCTGAGGATAACATCAGGATATTTTATCATATATATATGATGGACTCTCCCGTCGAACTCGACGTATGAGGGTCAGGCAGATCAGTTCCCAGAAACTGAAAGCCCGACACCCACACAGGATTTGATTATAGTGGTGAAGGCTTTGTGCAGGGCCATCCACACTTTTTGGAGGGACGAATACAGGGACCTGGTGCAACGAATGCCACAAGGTCCCCAAACGACCCTCCGCAAATATTGATTTCAGAGTTGTCCTTCTCCTAGACCAGTTGCCATCCAAGGCTATAGAACCCAGTCTGTCCTGCTATTTACCCATAGTTGGAGGGAGAAGAAGAGGATTCACACCTTTCCCACGGGTATTAGCACATAAGTGAATGTAATGGATTCGGCTGGAATTCGAACTCGGCTCTCCGATTCCTCAATCCAAGCCGTTATCCATTACTCCACCGTGCCTCCTCCTATATATATATATATTATTGAGGCATGTTTTTAAAGAGTATGGAACTTTTCTATTTAATAATCTTTCTTTTGTTTTTTTTCTTGCTTACAGTCATCTTACCATCTTAATGACATCAGTACCATAAAATATCCTCTTATAATAACACTGTACCACTAATAACAAATTCAAATCCTTCAAAATAAGAAAAATGCTAGTCAACAATACCAAAATCCTCTACAAACAATTGCAAAAAATGCTTACAAATTCTTGAAGCCATCACAGTTAAAATACAAAGATCCAACATAAATAAAATAGGATTAAATACTGGCAGAAACATCTTAAACATAGTTAATCCTCCAAATAATAAATACCAACCCCCTCCCAATTGTTAATGAACTAATCCAAAAAAATTGCCTGAAAACCCAAAAATATTACCTATAAAAATAAAATGCAACCTACTTCAAAACAAAACATACAGCCATGATGATGGTTGAGGACAAGTGAAAGCCCTTGGCAAAACTCAAAGGACTGTGGTCTTTTTTCAACAACTTAGACCCCAATATAAAGAAACTTGTGAGAAAGCAAGAAAAAAAAAAAAGAAAAGATTATTAAATGTAAAAGTTCCATAGTCTTTAATAACACATGCTTCAATAATCACATACTTCCAGAATATATATATATATATATATATATATATATATATATATATAGGAGGCAGGGTATAGTAATGAATAACAACTTGGATTGAGCTATTGGAGAGTTGAGTTTGAATTCTAGTTAAGTTCATTGCATTCACTTTTGCTCTAAGACCCTTGGCAAAGGCTTGAATCCATCACTTCACCTCACAGCTGTGGATAAATAGCAGGACAGACTGGGTTTATAGCCTTGGGTGGCAACCACTCTAAGAGAAGGAAAACTCTGAATTCAAACCAGCCTAGAGAGGGTTAGGGTCCATCAGACTATCTTGTTGAGTACCCATCATAGCTAGTGCAGCTGCTGTACATGTGGTTCTCCTACAAGCCTAATAGATTAAGGGATTTGTGATATATATATATATATATATATATATATATATATATATATATATAATGCTGAGTGCTTAGAACTTTTGCTTTCTGACTATGAGACCTGGGTTCGAATCTCACTATGGTTGATTTGTCAGGAAGTCTCCTTCCTGATGTTATCAGACTGGAGGGGTTGATCCCAATGTGCGGCACCTTTGGAAAGTGCCTGGAAACCATACCATGGGTTGACCCAAGCCTTGTTAGTGAAATTGGGTAGATGAAACCCTTGGGGGCTGTTGATAGCTGTGCTAGCACAAAGTCACAAGTCATCGTGGCCGCGGGCTTGATTGTGCTGGCCTTGTTCAAATTGTTGATCACACTAGATAACATGCTCTTTCCCAGAAACTGTAACTAAGGTTTACTCAGAATAGTTGCAGTATAAACCACAGGTTGGCTCTGTGGGTGTTGAATAAACACAAATATGCCTGAGCAAGCATCTGCAATAGGGACTGGCTTGCTGCCCTAGTAGACAGGTATCCTAGAATATGAGTGGCCAGCTATACATATATTAGATGTTCACTTACCCTTATTAGAGCAGTCAATTGTAAAATTCTTCCAATCAAGTTTTTGACAAGTGAATGTAATCTCTTTAGTACCATAATTACAAAGACTTTTGCTTTAGAAGCATTATCTTCCAGAAATAATCTGGTCAACTATAACACAATCTTTGTTTTTATATATATATATATATATATATATATATATATATATATATATATATATATATATAATGTGTGTGAGTGAACCAATAAGTCTATAGCCTGGCATATAGATTTTCTTTAAATTTTGATCTGAAATTTTCATTGTATAATTTTCACTGCCTATGAAATATATTCATTACTGAATTAATTTATTTAGTCTTTTTTGTCCCTGTGCAGTGAACAATGAAATTGGACAAGAGTTCTCAGATTCACCAATACACACACGCACACACACACACACACACAAAAGAAAACAATAAATGCACTCACCCAACAGGAAAAGAAACACACACATCATCGAATGAAAAAAAAGTAATAACATTTAAAATATAGCAGCCTTCATTTTATGCTGGGCTCAAGGATAAAAGCTGTCTTGCAAGCACTTTGTCCTAAAAGCTAAAAACATTGCTATGAGGGTAACAGGTCAAACAAGTGGCATCTAGGATGCCTTCTTTCTTCATTATGTTTTCTACTCTGCTATGACAACAAGAATTAGAAAATGTCACCCAAGGAGGCCGGCAAGCAGCCTATTCTTTTCTAGGCAATATCTATAATCTAATATAATAATGTTAAGCAGATTAACAAAGATTACCTTGAAAATAATTGTAGTATAAATGTAGCTTTATTCATAATCAGAAAACTGAGCCTGTGCACAAATACACACACACACACACACACACACACACACACACACACACACACAGTGATACTTGTAATTAAAGATGGTGAGATTCTCTCTAAAAATCCTATATGACCATTATATAGGTATCAATGTGCCATAAAATCAAATTTAGAATCCAGAACAATGGAGATGTGATTAAAGACTATGACAATCTACTTAAAATCCTTGATTTGCATGACATGACCATTATCTAGGAAACAGTGTGTCATAAAACCACATTCAGAATCAGAACTTTGGAGATATAATTAAAGATTATGAGAATCTACATAAAAATCCTTGTTTGGCACCACATGACCATTATAAAGGAATCAATGTGCCATAAAACCGCATTCAGAATCAGAACCTTGTAGATGTGATTAAAGACAATGAGAATCTAGTTAAAAATATTGGTTTGTCACTACCTGACCATTATATAGGAGTCAATGTGCCATAAAACCATGTTAGATATGTTTTGTATAACATTGTTGCTATTGTTTTGAGTTACTTTAATTCCTTCACTTTTTCTTTCTCTTTTATTTTGTAAAATCTCTTTCCTCCTCCTCTTTTTTTTTCTCCTTGTGTTTGTCATCAAATCCATCATATTTTAATAGCAAAAATCTGATTGATTCAAATTGATGGTTGATAATATTTTTAAAATTTGTAAGCATCTTGATTCATAGAGCAATATGGAGGACAGTGTATTAGTTGATTCTCTGTCTTTGCCATTTATGTTAGGAATTTTCAGAAATTGTTTTTTTTTGTTTTTTTTTTATAAGAATATAATGACCAATTTAAAATAACAGGTTGACCAATGGATAATTCTCTATTTTACTTCAATTTTGTTTTTTTAATGGTTGAATATTATTCTAACTTATTCTATATGTCATATCTTGAAGAGCATTCTTTATCTTCTTCAGCTTATACACCTTTCTCTCTCTCATGTAATGTTTGAAAATCTGGATCCCATGCAGAATCAGATTTTTATTCACCACCCAATATTTTTGTTAATGTTTTAAACAGTTTCAGAAGAATTTTACAAGAAAATATGTATTTTTATACTGTTATTTTGCAATTCCTCTGTGTGTGTGTGTGTATATATATATATATATATATATATATATATATATATATATATATATACCTTTTGTTTTATAATTTGTGCCCAGCAGTATTATGATGTTATATACACTTTTATCTATTTTTTGTTTTTATTAATTATGATCTAACCTCATTCACTGAACAGCATTTTTAGTAATTCTTTTAAACAGTTTTTACTTATCAAATACAATAAAAAAAATTACAATATTTCTGGAAACATCCTAAAAATATTTTGTCTTATAATACACAACGTATTATGATGTTATATAAACTTTTATCTATTTTTTGTTTTTATTAATTATGATCTAACCTCATTCACTGAACAGCATTTTTAGTAATTCCTTTTAAACAGTTTTTACTTATCAAATACAATTAAAAAAAATTGCATATTTTATTTGTGTTGATTAATAGTTAGAATTCTGGTTTGAATATATTTTCCATTCAATGTATCTAATACAAAAGATATCAACTTTATTTGGATTTATTCTTGAAATAGTAAAATTTTGAAGTCAGTTTGTAAACAAAAACCTGTAGAAATTAAGTATTTCTGTACATTTTTTTCAGAAAATATTTAAAACTAAATGCTCAAAAATTGATAAATCTCACCAATGGAATACAAAGGAAATGGCGGTTGTTAGCTATAAATTATATCTCACCAATGGAATACAAAGGGAATGAGGGTGGTTCACTACACTATGCAGGGTATATTGGGTCTTTACCAGAGCAGTGCAAGAAACCAACCATTTTTCCATCTTTAGTGATGGATTGTATATATGAGTTTCACTTGAGATCTGGGTTGAGCATAAGTCCCAATAGACACTCAAGGTATAGGACTCCCCACCTGAGGGAAAATCTGTTCAACATGATCAGTGAAAGTTCTGGATCTGCTCGGTGATAATGTAACTTCACTAGTTTGGTTTCCGGGGTATTGAATGAACCCAGTCAGTTTTATCCCACTGAGCTGTTAGGGCTAGTTCAAAGGAGAGATTAGCTGCCAACCTCTGATCATCTAGGGTTTTGAGGGGCACCCATATACTGTTCTATCATCAGTATAAATATTCATAAATGATCAGAGTAAACTCTTCAGCAAAGTAAAGTAGAAAGAGGGTTATACTGAGAAAGGATGCCTGTATTAGTCCTTGGAGAACTGGCAATTAACAACTACCTCCAGGGACCTAGCTATTAGGAAGGACTTGATAATTGAAAGGACACTTCCAGTGATTCCATTGTTTGTGCAATAGTCCTTTATGTCACACCTTGTCAAAGGCCTTTGAAATATCTGTGATTATCTTTGAGCTGTATTTGTTGTCTCATAACCATTGATTGTGAGTAATGGCAGTTAGGATATCAGCAGTGGACCAAGCTGATCAAAAACCATACTGTTTATCATTCAAGATTGGGAAAATGTTAAACATTAACAAATACAACAAATCATTTTCACTTTAGCAAAAGAGCTAATGTGTCTAAATACAAAACCTGGATATTTGAAATTGGTCATTATTTTCATGACAGATATGTTTATTTACCTTTACTCATATTTTGCAAACTAAATATAAAATTGAATATTATAATTTTATTTTGTTTTTTTTTTAATTTAAAAGTTAAAAAATGTATCAAATATTAAGTAGTGAACTTTGAAACAAAAATGGTTTGTATGTAAGTACATCAATAAGTTTGAAGCCTATTAATGAAAAAACACTTATTCTACATTATATATATTTTTCAACATGAGTAAACATTATACAGTGAAAAGTTTAGATCAAAATTTAGCTAATAATTATATCAAGCTATGGACTTATTGATTCAGTTTTGTATTTAAAAGGTTTGTAAGTATTTTACTTTTTTTAAACAAATTTTCCAAAAGAGAAATCCTTTATTTTTGGACAACTATATAAATAATTATTTTGTGTGCCTCAGACAAAAATTAACACTTGCATGGAATTGTTTTATTTGTGTAAAAATTATTACATTGCTGAAAAAAAATTCATTTGTTTATATAAGTACAATAAAACCTCGATTTAACACCCTTTAGATTTAATGAACCACTTAAGAATCACATGGGCCATAACAAACTAACATTTATTTTTACTGAACAATGTTAGACACAAGAGAAAATTGCTGACCTCAAGGATGAAAACAGATTAGGATGTGTCTCGCATTTAAAATATTCCCAAAAAGAAAATGGCAGCTTTATGAGTCATATATTTAAAAAAGATAGATCTCAGAGTTGTATCGACTTTTACGAGAATCTCTTTTAGCACATTCAAATTTTACCTATTACTTAATCTATAAAAAGTGCTTAGAGAGGTGACAGAAAAAGGTGTGACTACTGTAGCAAACAGGAGACACCTATTGTTGGAGTGTTTGGCCTAAGTTCATACTGCTACTCTGTTGGTAGAAGGAAACAGATTTCGGAAATTTATTACAAGTCAGAAGAAACTGACTACATAAATACTAGAAGAAATCATTCATTGAGTCCATGTGAAGTTACTAGGTACATTTCAACCATGATAACTAGAGTTAGCAGGAAATAAAAACTCTTACCAATTTCAGCTAGATAGTTTTCACTATAAATAACAAACCCTATTTGGTAACAATGAGTGTTTGTGTGTGTGTGTGTGTGTGTGAGTGAGAGAGGGAAAGTGAAAGAGACAACTATCTCGATGTTTCTGGTTGTTTAATGTGTAGGCAATGTCACTTATTGTAAATGACTCTTTCTCAGGGGCCCTGAGGTGAGTGCACAGAACTTGCTACTTTACAAATTGAGGGATTTATCAGATTTACGGAATCACTTAAGGATCACATGTGCCATAACAAACTAAATTATTTGACAAAGTTAGATACGTACTATAACCAATCATTCATTACGTCCATGTTAAGTTACTAAGTACATGTCAACTTTATTAACTATAGATTTAGCATAACATGAAAACTCTTGCAAATTTTAGCTAAAAATAGTTTTCACTATAAATAACAAACTCTATTTGCCAACAATGTGCGTGAGTGAGAGAGAGGGAAGGTGAAAGAGATGCCCACCTCAATGTTTCTGGTTATGTGTCACTTGCTTATTATAAATGGCTGTTTTTCAGGTGAGTTCACAGAACTTAAGTTAGGGGTTTAATAGATTTAAGAAACTGTCGGATTTACAGAAAACTTTCTCCCTCCCAGTTCTTTAACATTTAGCACTCTGCATCATTTATAAATATTACTTCCTCTTTTACTGGATATGGAATCCTCTCAAAATATAGTGTTTTATATATTTGAAATTGCAGTGGCCTGGCTCTCAATCTCAGTCAAGATTGTTTTAGATGTTGCCATAGAAGGATATGACTACACAACCAAGAAATTCAAATTCAATTTGCATTGGCAAGACTAACATTTTGCTTGGAGAAAATAGTCACCTACAGAGTGCTAAAGGTTAAATCGAGGTTTTACTGTAAGAACACCTCTTATTCAAGAGCATAGGAAAAAACAACAAATCCTACGGCATTACAGCCAATCAAAACTGTGTTTAAAAGGTTTGTAGAAAATATCTTTTAATTCTTTCCAAAACAGAAAGAAATGCCGACCCAGCGGCCTAATAGAATGACCCTACACAGGCCGGGCCTTGGCACTAATTCAATAATGAAGCATCATAGAACAATTCAGTCAGTTAAGAACGTGGAAAAATGGCTGAGTAACATTTCTGTAAGTGTTCGTCCGTACAAGATATCTACGGCTGAAATTTATTTACTCTCTGCATGCCGAGATGATTTATTAATTTGTTTTCCATTGAATGATTCTATTTTTGGGATCATCTTCAGGTAATCTGCTCTCTGAAGCTACTGTAGAACAAGTTTTAGTAAATGCCATTTCCTTAGAATGTATAGCTCTTCACAGCTTTCTTTTAGAAAAAAAATGAAAAGGTCTGATGATATTTGTTATCTAAGATTTCATTTAACAAATCTGGTAAAGAAAATTTGAGTAAAACTAAATTGAATTTTGGAAACTTTGATGACTTTTGATATAATATGTATAAAGTACTAACAGTACTAATCCTAACTGATTGTTTTTTTTTTTTAATATTATATCTCTTCCTTGAGGGATAATGGTGTTTTCTTTTACGTAGGATGTCTCTTTTTAATTTTTCTTCCTTTTTCTTCTTTTTTTATGCTTTCCTTTTTCACAGACTTGATATTGATTAAGTTGTTCTTTGACTTTCTACTGATTACATGGTTTTGGTATTCATATGATAAAAAGGAGAAGTAATCTTGACAATCTACACACACACACACACACTCATCCTGGATACTCCGATAAACAAAATCTGGCAGCAAGTTCTCTGAGCAGGAGGTTTTGCTGTTGTTCCCAGGTTCACAACTATGGGTAAATAGTTAATCCCAAAACCGGGGTCAAAACACTATGAAAATATAAAAATAGATTTTTATAGTAAAAATTTCCAGCAATAGATTTTAATAATAATAAAAAATACCAAGGCTCCCAAGAAAATTAAATTTTGGCATTAAATGACCCATAAGGAGTTGATATGCCGTTAAACAAACCAAATACACACACACACAAAATCAGCCTAACACAAATAAATTATTTTTTAACTTGATATAAAAATTATAAAAATGAGAAAATTGGCAGTCAATTGCTGAAACCTAACAAGGGGATCAAATGATTACGCAAAGGTTTTTCTATGAAACTCTGGAGTCAGGGTCCTGAATATAACTTCAATCAGCTAAGTGACAAATCTTATATTTGTTTATATTAATCCTATATATACAGGGTGCGATGGATAAATTGTTGTCTAAATTACACAAAAATGAAAATAACAATGACATTTCATTTTAACAGATATTTACCAGAATTACACAAAAATATCTTGAAATACTAAAGAGTAAATTTATTCAAAAAAATCACCATTGGCTTCAATCACTGCCTTCAGACGACTTCAGAAACTCCTGCAACTCTTCTGGATGGTCTCCTTCCTTAAGTTGGTGAATGCTACCTTCATTTCATCTTTCATATTACAAAGAGTTTTGTTGGTCCTTCACTCAACTGTACTCCACACACAATAATCAAGGGAGTTTCAGTCTGGGGAGTTAGGTGGCTGGATGTAACAGGTGATATGTTTGCAGAAATTGTCTAACAGCCATGACTGGGTTCACTTGCTTGTATAGCATGGTGCAAAGTCCTGTTGCTATACAGAGGGTCTTCCAGCAGCCACCTTCTTCACCCAGGGCAGCACTATCTCCTCAAGGCACTTGATGCAAGCTGCCATGTTGAGTCTGAGACCCTGTGGGTAGATGAATGGAGGAATAACATTGGCATCACTAGTGATCATTCCAAACACCATGATGTTGACTAGATATTTGGTTTTCATCACTCTCGGTACATCGTTTGGGGACACAGCAAGTCAACAGTTGTTCTGTGTGTTCACCATCTTATCCTGGCAGAAATTTTTCTTGTCTGAGAAAGACCAAAGCATGTTTGGTTGGAGGGGATTCTTGAATTTGTTCAAAAGCTTCATAGTGCGGTCTTTCCTCTTGTTCTTCATGGCTTGGGATAAAAATTGGTCTTTTTTCATCTTGTATAAGAAATACTGAATATCTTCATGCCCTACCTACCTGATAAGAAACTCAGACACTCCTGTATCCCTGGCTATCGACCTGATTGACTTGGAAGGGTCATTGTCAATCATGACCTGGATCTCCCCAACAAATTCATGAGTTCTTTTCTTATCAGAAAGATCAGAGTGAATTTTACGAATTGCTGTACCTTCGTTATCAGCATTAGATACATCCAACTCTTCCTAAATCCTTTACACCGTCCTCAGATTGACACCCAAATACTCTAAAATGTTTATATTGGAGATTCTGGTGCAAATGCCAAGCAGTACAGCATGCAATTTCTAAATTTCTGGTGGAGTGAATTGCATCATAGTGCTCTTTTTCTCTCAGATGGGGCCCAAGTGACCCTACCTATACTGTGCAGTTGAGAAAATCAAAACCAACAACATACATGCATAAAATTAAAAATATAAAATTGCGACAATTTACCCATCGCACCCATATATATAGTGTAACCCGGATATAAGAGAAACCCGGATATAAGAGAGATTTCATCTGGTTCCAAATTAGAGCCTGTGTTAAGGTATATATAATAGACCAAACCCGGATATAAGAGACTTCTTCTCCGGTCCCGACAACTCTCTTATATCCGGGTTACACTGTATATATAAGTGGTGGTTGTAGAGTGGAAAATAAGTCTTGACCATGTAAATTATTTTGAATATCAAGGTAGCTCCAGCCCAGATATTACTGTGATAGTCCATTTTTGGTCTAATCTGGCTCTTATCATGATAAAGCATGGCAGATGGTGTCAGATATTTCAGAAGAATGAGCCAGCCATTTTCCCAGATTCTTTAGCAATGGAGTGTATAGATGATTTTCACTTGAGGTTTGGCGTGAACTTGCGACCCAAAAGACATTCACTGCAAGGAATGTCATTGAAAGTGCAAACATTCATTGTGACTAGAGAAAATTCGGGCAACCATTTTGTTTCTTCATAATTTTTTTTTTTTTTTTTTAAATCATTTCACCCCAAGCAAGGCAACAAAGTCAATAAGACACAGGAGGTGACCGAGTGTAAAAGAATATAAGAAAAAGAAAAACATTATTAAGGAGAGAGGACAATAAAAGAACAGAAATTAAGAAGACAGAAGATAATGATCGGTATTGCATTTAAATTTTTGAAGATCAAATTTGACTGGAAAGCGAAAAGTGCAAGAAAAACTGTCAGTATATAACTCACGGTTACATCT
The DNA here is from genome assembly GCA_964036315.1 of Acanthosepion esculentum. NCBI lineage: Eukaryota > Metazoa > Mollusca > Cephalopoda > Sepiida > Sepiidae > Acanthosepion > Acanthosepion esculentum. The sequence goes on from OZ038514.1 coordinate 17,819,633, forward strand.
AGTCATCTCAACTTTAAATAGACGAGACCTTGCTGCTAATCTAGTAGTACACTTAAAGTCATAAAGTCTTGGTAGCATAGAGGAAAGTTCATCAGAATAATTATCATGAAGGTATTTATGGAAAAGGCACACGAAAGCTATGCTATGATGGTGGAAAAGTGACTGAAGCCATGATGCCAGGTCAGGACCAATAACATTGTAGATTCTAATTGGGATTTTATCAAACATCTCTAAATATATTGAAGGAGCCCCAGACACCAATATACTAAGTAAGGATGAATGTTAGACTTATAAATATGTAAGATAGAATTTGGCACTTGTTTTTCACAATTATCATTTCAAAATACACAAATTAGTTTTAACTGGCAGGTAGTTATGCCTAACAGATGGATCATCCAATATTGTGTCAGTTATGTCTTCTTTTATATGCTGTGTTCCTTCAGGATATAATGGATCATGGCTCTCCACAACTTCCTATCCTTTGTAGTTCTTAGCAATATTTGTCCCCTTACTATCCCTTCCATTCCTTGTTCTGCCATCCATTTACACAAGTTCATGAAATAAGTGAATCATGGCTCTCCACAACTTCCTATCCTTTGTAGCTCTCAGCAGTATTTGTCCCCTTACTATCCCTCCCATTCCCTGTTCTGTTATTCATTTATACAAGTTCATTAGGTAAGTGGATCATGGCTCTCCACAACTTCCTATCCTTTGTAGCTCTCAGCAATATTTGTCCCCTTACTATCCCTCCCATTCCCTGTTCTGTTATTCATTTATACAAGTTCATTAGGTAAGTGGATCATGGCTCTCCACAACTTCCTATCTTTTGTAGCTCTCAGCAGTATTTGTCCCCTTTCAATTTGCTTTCAATATGTCCTGTATCAAAATTCTCTCTCCAAACCCTCTTCCTTCATTATATGTCCCAGAAATTTCTACTCTATCTGATTCTAATTAAAAGTGACCACTTTGATCCCATTTTCCTTAAAACCTCCTTGTTGTTTGTATGTTCTGTCCATGGTATTCTCATTATCCTTCTATACAACATTTTTGCTGCCTCAAGTTTTCTCTTCATCTGTGATTATATTGTCCAGCATTCACGACCATATAGGAGGATGAATATTACATAGAAGTTCAGCATTGTACTCTTTGTTTATAACAAAATCTTCCTGTTTCTTAATACTTTGTTTAGCTTTTGGAAGATATGAGATTGTCCCGCATTCACTGCCATATAGGAGGATTAATATTACATAGAAGTTCATCACTCTTTTCTTTGTTTCTTTTGATTCAAGTTTTTCTTCATCTGTGAGGAAATTGTCCATCATTCACTGCCATATTGGAGGACTGATATTATATAGAAGTTCAGCACTCTGGTTCTAACAAAACTTTCCTGTTTCTTGATACTTTGGTTAGCTTTTGGAAGACATCTTTTGCTATTCCAATACATTTTCAGCATTGTGTGTTACATTTTCTGAAATTTGTATATCACTTCCCAGATAGTTAAATTTCTGTACTTGCTTGATTTTTGATGTCTTCAGTTTGTTGCTTGCATCTTGGACTGTCCTTCTTGCTGGCAACCATACATTCCATCTTCTTACAATTGATGGTTAGTCCTTTCCTCTAGCTTTCCTTTACTACCACATCTCAGCAGATATCATTCAATACATCCAAAACTAAACTTGTAACATTTCATCACTACCAAGTAGACTTGCACTGATTCTGATGTGCAGTCACACTCCAAAGAGGCTCCTTACCTCAAATGCCTAATAGATCTAAAGCTCACTCTTGACCTCAAATGGAATTCAAATATCCATAACATTGCAAAAGATGCTGGAAGAATGGTCAGTTCATTGTATGGCTCCAGAAAATACTGAAATCCTACTGCCATGCTCTATGTTTATAAGATGTTCAGGTAAATTACATTCCTTGAACCTTCACAGCTAGGGTCCACCAAGCGATGTTCATAGTGGCAAACCATTCTCTTCATGTTTCTTTGATAAAAAGCAAGTTCTACTCAGCAGATTCTTCAAACTCCCAAGAAACTGCTACCCTGAGAACTACAATCTTGGTTTCTTTAAGTTCAGGGTCTACCGATATCTGTCCTATTCACCCTCATAATACTCTTACTTCTCACTCTCCCATCCCTTAAAATGCCCCTCAGTAACCCTCTACATTGAGTGGCTCTTAGGCCTTGTATTGGGTGAACTATCAGTAAATTAAAAAAAAACATGTCTGGGAGTTCCTGCAGCTTTATTTTTATGTTTGTTGTCAACACCATGCCATCTGCATATCTTAGTTTACTTAGATTTACTTTGCTGTAAAGGTTAAATAAATCTGGTGAGAAAACACATCTTTACTTGAGAAAAACCAAGCATCAGACAGGAAAATACAAAACTACTAAAAGGCCAAAAAGCAGACACTGTGCTAACTAGAGTTCGTACTGGAATTGATGAAGTACTTTGATGCACCCATTGCAATCATTGATTGATGGTTAAGCACATTCTGATTTTTATGTAAAAGCTATCAGCTTTAATGTAGTAAATATTAAAATGTCACAAATTTAAAAAGATTGTTTAAAGATATTACCTCTGGCTGGACAATAGGGTTTCTAAAAAAAATAGGAATTTTTAAATTCCTTTAAATTATATATTATATATCGGTATATAAGGCGGACTAGTTTAAACGGTTCAAATTGACAGATGAAACAATCTATTTAAAATAAATTGCAGCTAACAAAATGAGCCCCTCCAACTATTGAAAAAAAGGAAATGTTTATGTAATATATGTATTCATCTGGTTGGCATAAAATGACCCATTAAGGTTGACATGCGCTTAAACTAAATCTAACCAATCAACTTTGCTTGGAAAAGAGGGTAGATAACTAATTTGATTTAGGCTTCCAAGAGCATGCTACATCAGCAAGAATGGCATTTATCAAACAAGTAAATTTCAGAAAATAAACAACCGAGTCTGCTGCCTGAAGATGGTCCCTCTTACTTCCAGATAATTATTTTCTGACAAAGTCTTAAGACAATGGAAATATTCCTTTGACTCATTTATTTCTCTCTTGGAAGCATGCCTTCTACTGCGTTTTTCTGTCTTTTTCTTTTCTTTTTTAAATTAACTTTTCTGCACTAGTAGTATTATGTTTCTTTTAGTTTGTAAATAAATTTTCTGTTTCTTTGTTTTTGTTTATAGAACAGCAGCGGTAATGTGGACCGCAGCACCCCAACTCCCAGTGAGGATTTCCCTTACAACCGGCTCCATTCTCGTTACCCTTTACACTCTCGGGAGATCCAAGAACTTAATGGTTGTTCCACTTTTCCAAAACATGGTCATGAAAGAATAAGAATCCCATCCAACACAAGTGTTGCTACAAAATCTTCAGCAGGTCGGATATCAACAAGCTCGGCTGAAGTTGGTAAGTTGATAGATTTATTTTGGTAATTCAACAAAATTTTTTTATTTATCATTTTACGTCCTGCAAGGCAAAAAAGCTAGTAAGATACCAGAGTGTTAGAAAATAAGAGAACAAAGGAAAAAATGTAAAAAAAATAAGAAAAAATTTAAAAAATAAGGAAAAGATTTTTAAAAATGAGTAAAAAATTACAAAAAGGAAAAAATAAATTAAGAAAAAATTTTATTTTTAAATAAAGAAAAAATTCAAAAATAAGGAAAAAAATAAAATTTAGAAAATTTTTTTAAATAGGAAAAAATTTAAAAAATAAGAAAAAATAAGGAAGAAAGAAAATTAAGTAAAAGAAAATTTTTAAATATGGAAAAAATTTAAAAATAAAAAAGAATTTTTTTTTTTTATATTTTTCTTAATTTTATTGTTTTCCATAAGAAATGGAAAACAATAAAACTAAGCAAAAAAATTTTTTTAAATAAGGAAGAAAAAAAATGAAATAATATGAAAAAAATAAGGAAAAAAAATTAAAGAAGAAAAGTGAGTAAAAATAATAACAACATAGTAGGGGGCTGTATCCCCACCACCCTTCTGGATCTTTCCAGCACTTCCAGATTTTTCCAATATCTTCATTCCTGAAAGAATTACTACTATCCCAAGCCAACATGACTATAAAAATGATAAAAAGTTAAAAGAAAATGATTAAATTCATAACCTCATGTTATTTAAAATATAAATTAATCCCAAACTAAAATAATTACTAATTTTCATTAAAAAAAAATTTCAAGAACATCACTTACTCACTTTCGTTTATTAGACATCGAATTGTGTCACTTCATGTCCTCCATAGCTTGCCTGACTTTTCAACCAACCTCATGAATATTTATGGACATTCTTAAATTTTAAAATTTTGAAAAATCAATAACATTTTTGCTCTTGTATATAAATCAGTCAGTTAAGTGCTATACGTGAAACACGCTTGAGCGATCATGTCTCTTTTGATGCATGACTGACTAGGCAGAAGATTTTGCCATTTCTTTCTGCAGTAGACTGGTTACCAACCAAGACTATAGAACCCAGATTATCCTGATATTTAACCCATAGCTGGGGGCGGAGAAGAGATGGATTCATATGTTTCCTGAGGGTATTTGTGCATAATTGAATGTAACAAACTTGACTGGAATTCAAACTCAGCTCTCTGCTTTGTCATTCCAAGCTGATATCCGTTACACTAACTTGTATTTGCCTTAATAAAGTCCCTCAGAGGATGAAATGCGTCAGCTAAGATAAGTTTTCCTTTTGTGGTTATTCACAGTAACATTTGTATATTTTTATATTCCCCTCCATGAACAGATTTTGGACTATTTACATTATTCGGACTATTGTCCTCATCTTTGTTGCCATATTTACAACAGTGTTTCAGCCGTTGTAAGCTCCGGCCTTCTTCAGGTGGTTGAAATGTCGAACTGAACCCTTTATTTCACTCACTGGGGTAGACTGTTCTAGTTCCACATGCCATGTCTAATGGATGTCAGTTATCAGTTATCTCCTGTTAATTCCCCTCTCTAAGTTCTCCACCGCCTTAACCAGGTATTGAACTCACACTCTTTGGGTTTTGTCACTGGATCTAACTAACGCCTTTATCCATGGTACCATGTGTCCTTTAGTAGGCCGGAGCGTACAACGGCTGAAACATTGTGATCAATATGGCAACAAAGATGAGGACAATAGTCTAAATAATGTAAATAGTGTACATAGTACCTCATCTCAGAAATATAGACAGATTTTAGACTACTGTCTATTTCAATTCATCCTGAGTTCCTCGCCATACAGTACAAGCTTAAATTATTCAGCTTTTCATCCATAAGACCAGCATATTGTACCCACTGCACTATTTGAATGATTCTTACTGTATGCTTTTGTTTCTTTCAGTGTCTGAACGTAGCAGTCCTATGTCACCAATCATCTTTCCATTTGAGCGCAGTTCTACACCGTCCCTTCTGCCCCCTCCAAGTCTCTGGGTACACCCAAAGCCAGGAAACAAGTGAGTTACTCCATCCACTCATTTGATTTATCTATAATTTAATTCAAGTTTAACCCTTTGAGCCCTGCATTTCTGAACAATTTTAACCCTTCTGTCTGAGCTCCTGAGTCAAAATTCACAAATAATTGGTATGTAATGTTTCATGGTAGATATAAAAATAGTTACAAGTGTTTACCCACCATTCAACCGGTGGCTGGGCATTAAGTCATTTTTCTCTAGCACTGTTCAACCAGTGGCTGGGCATTAAGTCATTTTTCTCTAGCACTGTTCAACCAGTGGCTGGGCATTAAGTCATTTTTCTCTAGCACTGTTCAACCAGTGGCTGGGCATTAAGTCATTTTTCTCTAGCACTGTTCAACCAGTGGCTGGGCATTAAGTCATTTTTCTCTAGCACTGTTCAACCAGTGGCTGGGCATTAAGTCATTTTTCTCTAGCACTGTTCAACCGGTGGCTGGGCATTAAGTCATTTTTCTCTAGCACTGTTCAACCAGTGGCTGGGCATTAAGTCATTTTTCTCTAGCACTGTTCAACCAGTGGCTGGGCATTAAGTCATTTTTCTCTAGCACTGTTCAACCGGTGGCTGGGCATTAAGTCATTTTTCTCTAGCACTGTTCAACCAGTGGCTGGGCATTAAGTCATTTTTCTCTAGCACTGTTCAACCAGTGGCTGGGCATTAAGTCATTTTTCTCTAGCACTGTTCAACCAGTGGCTGGGCATTAAGTCATTTTTCTCTAGCACTGTTCAACCAGTGGCTGGGCATTAAGTCATTTTTCTCTAGCACTGTTCAACCAGTGGCTGGGCATTAAGTCATTTTTCTCTAGCACTGTTCAACCAGTGGCTGGGCATTAAGTCATTTTTCTCTAGCACTGTTCAACCAGTGGCTGGGCATTAAGTCATTTTTCTCTAGCACTGTTCAACCAGTGGCTGGGCATTAAGTCATTTTTCTCTAGCACTGTTCAACCGGTGGCTGGGCATTAAGTCATTTTTCTCTAGCACTGTTCAACCAGTGGCTGGGCATTAAGTCATTTTTCTCTAGCACTGTTCAACCAGTGGCTGGGCATTAAGTCATTTTTCTCTAGCACTGTTCAACCAGTGGCTGGGCATTAAGTCATTTTTCTCTAGCACTGTTCAACCAGTGGCTGGGCATTAAGTCATTTTTCTCTAGCACTGTTCAACCAGTGGCTGGGCATTAAGTCATTTTTCTCTGCCACCAATAAAGCAGTGATCAGGGCTCAAAATGTTAACAAGAGAAAAAAAGAAATAGGAATTTTAATTTTGATGCTTTGCCAAAAAGAATGTTTAGTAAATCATGAAACTTGATGCTTTTAAAGATGGAGACATATGTTCAGTATTTGTATTGTTACAGACACCGTTACAAGTGTACAAATGTGGGTATAATAACGTGTTGAAGTGCAATAAAAATTCTAATAACAGTTCCACAACAAGAAAGAAAATTAAAATCAACATGAAATACATCTCTCAATAACTAGAGATACTTATTAAAGTGGTACGTACTGTTCGTGAAGTTTCCACATGGTTGTTTGTCAGAATCCAGCTTGGCACATTTTCACCTGTCGACTGTCAGCAGTCAAAAGAGAGAGTCTTTTTAATTGTCTGCTAAGTTGGAAATGAATTGACCAATCAGAGAACTCATTACATGCCACTTACGGCAATACCATTAAAGAGACCTCTGGATTGGCCACTTCCTTTAAATCATTGCAAGGGGCTCTTACAGGATCTTGGTTTACACTTCCTGCAAAAGTAAAGGTCTAAAAGTCTGTATTTCTATCTCTTCCACATTATTTTTCTATAAAACCTTGAAGGTGTTGAATTATTTCTTGTGTGTAATGTATTACTCTCCGCTCTATGACCCATTTCCCACAGGCTAAACCTCACAATCTTCTCACTACTCTAATTACGATTTCCATGGCAAATGTTCAGATCAGATCTATTATTTAGTTTCACCAGTTCTGACCTTTACAACTAAGGCTAGGCATGCCATGTACACAGGGTCAAATCATCCTCATTCTCTTTGTATTCCACTGGTAAGAAGGAAGTACCACTGAGACAGTTTCTTCTCAAGAACTGTTACTTTATGGAACAGAGGATGCTTCCCAATCAATACAATCTTAACCTCAGTCAACCATTATTTTTTTTTTTAATGGGTATCACCCCATACAAGGCAGTAAAGCCACAAAGCCACAAGGGGTTACAGGGTGTGGAAGAATTAGGAACAGAAACATTACTAATGAATGGGAAAAGAAAAACTGTAATCAGGAGGACAGTAGATAGCATTTGACACTGCATTTAAATTTTTGCAGATTAATGTTGGCTGGAAAGCATAGAGCCGGAAGAGGGTTCCACAAGCTAGAAGTATACTCATAATCTACACTTCTTATTGCCTCCTCGTACATCCATGCAAAACATCATTCGGTAACCCTCTACCTTGAATGGCTCTTGGGCCTTATATTGGATAAACGATAGCTTAAAAACAAAAGTAACCATGAATCTTTAATTTGTGTATTCATTGATGTGTTTAATTGTTTTTTTCTTTATATTGGAGTCCATCCTATATAAGGCTCGAGAATTACTCAAAGTAGAAAGTTACTGAATGAGGTGTGTGATATGAATGAGTAAGTGGTAAGAAGTTAAAATTATGATGATAACAAGGAAAGATTGACCATTGAAGAGGTTAAGATTGTACTTTTCAGGGAAGCATCCACACAGACACAGAAGTCTGTTCCATAAAGTAGCAGTTCTTAGGGTATGGGGGCTAAGCTGTCTGAGTCAAAATTTCTCCTTATAATTGGAATATCAAGGAAATGAAGATGATTTGACTCCATGAAAGTAACTGGGCATGTCCTAGTTGTTAAGGTCTGAACTCATAGAACTAGAGAATGAAGCACATCTGAACATTTTCCATGGGAATAGTGATTGAGTTGTGATAGGTTTGCCATGTTTCATTTGTGGGAAAGAAGCTGCAGTTTGGAGAATAAGTTTTTACAAGACAATGTAAAGGAGTTGAAGTCTATCAAGGCTGGAAAGTGGGGACAGCTTCAGTATGACAGTATGACTCCATTTTTGGTCTAATCTAACTTTTAACAATAAAGTATGGCAGGTGGAGTCAGATGCTTCCTGGACTGGTAGAATGAGCTGATCATTTTTACAGAATCATTGATAATAAACTGAATAGATGAGTTCAACTTGAGATTTGGAATGAAGTTGAAACACAAGAGATCTTTAAGACAATAAATTGAATATATAAGTTCCACTTGAGATCTGGAGTGGACTTTGAGACACAAAAGTTGTTCACAGTATGAAACAACATAAGTATTTGAATGAATTTTGATTACCTTATTAAGACAAGGATCTAAGTAATACTGAATTGCAAAGTTTGGAATTATTCATATTATGTCATCTTTAACTAACTCATTGTGACCACCAACTTAAAAAGGAAAGAAAATGCCATTAAAAGTAGTTGTCACAATGTAGAAATGAAAATCTCAGCAAGGCAATGTCACACCATACGTAAAATGGAAACAACATTGCATTTCAATAACATTACATTTCCTTCTTGATTTTCTCAAAAGATTTTGAGTGCCTGTTAAAAAGAGTTGCAACTTTCCAATTTGTGTAGTGAGTAGTAATGGTTAAATGTAAAATAAATGAATGGCAGAACTGCCTAACAAACAGATTTTGACAAAACTTGCAATAAACTATTACAAGAAAAAGAAAAGAACAGGGCAAAAGATAATATGAAGCAAGTAAACAATATATGTAATGCAAATTAACTGTAATAAGGCAAAAAGTTCACAAACTAAGAATTGAGGCTGACACACAAGAGCAAGTTTGGACAAGCGAAAGCAGCATTCTAACTTCAAGACAAGACAGACCAGGACCGAGTCAGATGAAATAAGAGAACCAGTCTATTTTATTGGCTAAGAAAAAATCCCAGCATACATTTTTGTGCTTCTGTCTATAAATTGGGGTAGGGCAAGTGTTTTGCAGTCATTCCAAGTAGTATTGGAACCAGCACAATTGCCTGTTAACTGGTAGTTTTAGTTCAAAATAAAGTAGTGGGGAAAAAAGCAAATGCATCTAGAATACTGCCATGTGAAACAAAATTCAGGTAAAAGCCCAATTGAGACAAGTCTGTCAGTCTCTCATAGTCTTGGACAGAATAACATCTTGAATGGAGTGAATTGCGAGTCACATCAAACAAACTCAATGTAGAAATGTTCTTGCTGTTTTGGATAAATTATTTACATTATTCAGATTGATGTTCTCATCTTTATTGCCATATTCACAACATTTGGAGTTTTGAACTGAATCTTTTATTTCATCTACCAAAGTAGATTGTTCTAGTTCCAGTCCAAACAATGTAAATAATTACAATACCTCATCTCAGAAATATAGACAGATATGTATAGTGGTAATAATGTTAATAGAAAACGATTAACATGAGTGCTACAAAATAAAGAAGTTTTTATTTCCTTTTCTTTTTACAACACAAGACTTGTGTAAATATCTGATAACAAAATTTATTCGTTTGTGTTTTTTTTTAAGTCTCTGTGAGAAATATTGGCAGTTGCATGGCATTAAAAGCATTATCACCAAGTTGAGAATTGTAATTTGATACTGTTCATTCATCAGTCAAAGAAGCAGGCTGCAGTGAGATACAATTGTATAGAGTGGGCTACTGCTGAGACACAGTTTTCTTCATCTTGCCGGACAAGTAAACTGTTCTGAAGCGGTTTGAAAATATTCTTATTTTTAAATGTTCTGATGGGATCATGCACATGTGCTTTAGCTCCACAAATTTCTTATGAATTGGCTGCATATTTTTTGTACACCCGATTGGTCAGAAAATGTGGTCAAGTGTTTTATTTTTTTTAGAAAACATGCATAGGCGTTATTTTATATATTAAGAATTGCGCCAGAGTTGATCCTATTCTTCTCAAACTTTCCTTGACGGGAAATTGAATCATTTCCTATATATGAATCAAGTTATTTATCAAGTTTCAACATTTATAAGTATTATATTGACTTTAACTAATTCCCCATGACTATCAAATTAAAACAAATAATAAAAATAGGGGTTACTAGGAGTTGTCGCTACATAGAAATGAAAATTGTAATCCAAAAATAAACGAGTTATCTGAATTTGTTTAAATGAAATATTGTCAATACTTCATTTGAATTCTAAGATAAATTATTTTAATGATAAAATTTTGGCTAGTTTTCATCTTATTGTTGCTTTTTATTACAACTTCAGTTCAGATTATGCAAAATGAAATATCACCCAAGATATGAGATTTGAGGTCAAGTCTTACCTGAAGCTACTAACTAAAACCAGCTTCAACTTCACATGACTTATCTTATTAGTTAAAGGTATTTATCTGAGATGATTATGATAAAAGGTAACAAAAATAAGATGAAAAGAAATGCCAGTTAAAAATTAATAATGACTGACTCTTTAACAAAAATTCACATGTTAAGACTTTTACTACTACTACTACTACTACTACTACTACTACTACTACTACAACACCTTGATTCCTTGAGGAACATAGAGCTGCAACAAAACCTCTCCATCAGACGCGGTTCAGGGCGATCCTCTTCAGCTCAGCCCATGACTATTACTACTTGGTGTAAAAGCAAGAGAAATAGGATGCAAAAAAACCCAAGACAAAAATGAAAAATAATTGACAGTGTTTCATCTAAGAAATTCAGACAATTTAAAATTATTGCAACTAAAGTCTATTACTACCACTTACAAGTTCTGTCTTGATTAGTCATGCTAGTAGTGGCTGCTTTCAAAATGTCATGAAATAAATATATATTTGTTCTGTTTCTTTAGGCCTAATATTGGTGACACTCGGCGTATTAACATAGAAATGACTTCGGAACCTGTTGGTTTTAAAATTGATTCAACAACATCAGGTGGCATTTTTGTATCATCTGTTAGCGAGAACAGTTTGGCTTGTGAACATGGCCTTTGTGTTGGGGATCAATTGCTAGAGGTAAACCTTCTCTTTTTTCTTTCATCTCTAACATTTTAATTGTTTGTTGCAGTGGAACGTGGAAAAGCCAAGTCATATGAAATTTTACATGTTGACCTATTAGGTACCAAATTACAAAAGCATAGTTCTTAACTGAGCTTTTCTCAATGAGCAATAGATGGGGAGTAGAGAATAAAAGTGGGGGTCAGAAAATCATTTAAAGGGTCAAATGTACAAAATTAATAAACAAGATGGTCTTAATAACCTCAGGGGTAGGGAGGCTTGGAGGCTTAGAAAATTTCCTTTAAAAAAAAACAAAAAAAAAACTACCCCCTCCTTCATGTCTATTAAACACTTAACAGTACTATTTCAACATTTTTTACTCTTAATTTCTTTTTTTGGTGGACCCTCATAACCAACCGTTCAATGAAAAAAAGGCTTATTTTATTTTTTACTGATAGATAAATTGAAAAATCATTATATAATTTTCTTTTATATATATATATATATATATATATAATCCTTCCTTTATATATCCTTTTCAGTTTTTATTCAAATTTTACAATCAAAACATCTGGTAGAGTAAAAAGGACTCTAACTTACATCACTTGATCTAATTTTCTACTAGTTTTAGAGTTGTTTTTCTATTTTTAGTATTTTAGTATGGTATAGATTACTGTAGAAATTTCAGTTTTCAATTGTAACAACTGTTCCAAAGTGAAATTGTTCTATGAACCACTAAAATATTACTGTGAACTCCCAGTAATGTTACACGGACCCTGGTTGAGAACCACTTATCTAGACAAAGCAGTAGGATCTCAACAAAAAATACACAATTTTACATGACTTAAAGAAATTTATTTAACCAATTTTTTCAAATGTTTTTGCTAACAAATGATATAAAGGTTCTCTTAAGAAAGTTAATTTTAATAATACTTCGTTATTTAATTTAACAGAGATTTTTCTTCTGAAGATCTTTTCTCAATTCTGTTTTACACTACAAAATTTATTTTAAAATGTCATTATTAGTTGTCTAGAGTTAATATTTTTCTCCATGATATTGTTATTCATAACAAGAAATATACTGATAATAAAATTTAATTCTCTATGAATAATTTGTATTTTTCTTTCTAAAAGTTATTAAAAACAAAAGTATGTTGAATTTTAAATAGGTTTCCAGTTTGGGACCTATAGAACACCATGTATGCAAACTAAAAATAATCTAAGACAAATTTGATTTTAATTTGTCAGTTTTAAAATAATAAAAGCATCTATTTCCATTATGTCATTAGAAGAATTCAATACACAGAAATAATCAAGAAATTTCAAACATTATTGCAAATACAGTGGAACCTCAGGTCACGAATGCCTCTCAACTTGAATAAATTTTCTGAAAAAATGTGTCTTTGGTCACAAACAGTATCTTGAGTAATGAACACATAAGCAAATGACAATGTGGAACAACAAGCTGGGAGTATTGGCAGGGGAGCATCAGTTGTGGTGTACTTTTGATAAAACAATAGCAAGCTACAGTATAAATATTCTCAATGACAATGCCAGGTCTCACTTTAGAAACATAGATGAAAATAAATTTCATTGGACAAATTTTTAGGAAGACAGAGGCCCGGTGTGTCTCAAGTAGAGTCGAGGGGTGCCAAGAGAGAGAGAGAGAGAGAAAAAGAAGAAAACCCAGAAAGAGATATATTAATGGAATGGAAGTCCTCTTCTAAGCAATATCATCTCTGCCCTTCCCCTCCCATGTCACCTTCTACTTACACCCCCTGTACAGGTACAGTAAAATTAAATTAAGTTTTCATCTGTATTTTATCTGTTTAGTATTGCTTTTGTGTTAGATTTAAGGATTTTCATTGGTTTTGGGTAAACTCATATTTATATAAGCTTCTGCTAGATATATAATTGAGGATCGGTTTTCTGTTGTTATTTAGTTATAAACTGATCCCCCATTAATTACTACATATTAATATAATTAGAATATATTTGAAAAGTCACATATAAAAACCTAGCTATATTAAGGACTCAAAAAAATATTCTGGCATGAGTAAACTAGATCTTAACTAGAATCTTAATATAAGATTCTACTGGGCGTAAAGTGGGGGATCGGTATTCTATTGTTATCAAGTAATAAACTGAACCCCCTAGAATTATTACATGTTAATATATTTGAAAAGTCACATATAAAAACTGAATAATATTAAGGACTTAGAAAAATATTCTGGCATGGGTAAACTAGTATTAATATGGGATTCTACAGGACATAAAGTGGGGGAATAGTTTTCTATTGTTATCAACTAATAAACCGATCACCCTAGAATTACTACGTATTAATATAATTAGAAAGAATATATTTGAAAAGTCACATATAAAAACCTAGCTATATTAAGGACTCAAAAAAATATTCTGGCATGAGTAAACTAGATCTTAACTAGAATCTTAATATAAGATTCTACTGGGCGTAAAGTGGGGGATCAGTATTCTATTGTTATCAAGTAATAAACTGAACCCCCTAGAATTATTACATGTTAATATATTTGAAAAGTCACATATAAAAACTGAATAATATTAAGGACTTAGAAAAATATTCTGGCATGGGTAAACTAGTATTAATATGGGATTCTACAGGACATAAAGTGGGGGAATAGTTTTCTATTGTTATCAACTAATAAACCGATCACCCTAGAATAACTACGTATTAATATAATTAGAAAGAATATATTTGAAAAGTCACATATAAAAACCTAATCATAAATTTTCACCTTTCAGGTGTGTGGTATTAATATGCGTATTGCAACCTACCAGTTGGCTGCCAGTGTTTTGCGTCAATGCCGTGAAAATCTCTCAATGCTCGTACAATACAACCCCATGAGTAAGTTTTTACCTATTTCCTTACCAAATGTTTGCCCATTGATTACACAGGTAGTAGATCATTTGACCTAAATGAACAATTGCCCTGTCAACAGGGCCAAGAATACAGTGACTGCATTCCCTGTAAAGAGGTAAGACCTCTGTCCTTCACACCAAAAGAGGCTGCCTGCAAACCGTATGCTGAGAGACTCAAATGTAAGCAATCAATATTTACCTATCCCTGAATCAAGTAAGTATTTATAGACACAAATATGAACAACCAATATTTGCCTATCCCCAAAACAAGTAAATTCTTATAGACTTGGATATAAATAATGAATATTTACCTATTCTCAAATCATATAAATGCTTATATGCTTAAATATAAACAATGAATATTTACCTATCCATGAACTGAATAAGTATTTATAGATGGAAATATGAACAACCAATATTTGCCTATTCCCGAAGTAAGTAAATGCTTATAGACTTGGATATACAGGGAGTGATTTTTAATTTTGTGTATGTGTGTTGTTTGTTTTTGACTTAGCTGATTGCACAGTATAGTAGGTTCAGTTGGGCACCTTCTGTAGAGTGAATTGTGTCATAGTTCAAGAGCACTATGATTCAATTCACTCTGCTCAAAATTTGGAAACAGCATACTGTACTGCTTGGCATTCACTCTAGAAGCTCCAATGCAAACATTTCAGAGTGTTTGAGTGTCAATCTGAGGAGAGTTCAGAGGATTTGGAAAGAGTTGGATGATATATCTGGTCAACATTATAGTGTTTGGAGTGATCACTAGTGATGGCGACGTTATGCCTCTATTCATCATCCCACAGGGCCTCAGACTCAACACGGATGTCTACATCAATTGCCTTGAGGAGATAGTGCTGCCCTGGGTGAAGAGGATGACTGCTGGAAGACCCTATATCTGGCAACAGGACTCTGCACCATGGCACACAAGCAGGAGAGCCCAGACAATTAGCTGTTAGACAATTTCTGCAACTGCCTCACCCATTAAATCTGGCCACCTAACTCCCCAGACTGCAAACCCCTTGATTATTATGTGTAGGGTGCAGTTGAGCGAGAGACCAACAAAACTCTTTGTAACACGAAAGATGAACTGAAGGCAAAGATGATGACAGCATTCATCAACTTAAACAAGGAGACCATCTAGATGAGTTGCAGGAGATTCCAGTTCTCTGGAGGGCGTGGTTGAAGCCAATATCGATTTTATTGAATAAATTTACTCATTAGTATTTCAAGATATTTTGGTGTAATTTTGGAAAATATACCTGCTAAAATGAGATGACAGTGTTATTTCATTTTTGCATTATTTAGACCACAATTTATCCATTGCACCTTGTAAATAACAAATATTTACCTATTCTCAAATCAAATAAATGCTTATATACTCAAATATAAGGAAAGAATATTTACCTATCCCTGAACCAAGTAAGTATTTATAGGTGTAAATATGAACAACCAATATTTACCTATCCCCCCCCAAAAAGTAAATGCTTATAGATTTGAATATAAATAACAAATATTTACCTATTCTCAAATCAAATAAATGCTTATATACTCAAATATAAACAATGAATACCTATCTCTGAACCAAGTAAATGCTGATAAATTCAAATGGGATTCTGCTTACATCATGTTGAAACATTGGTTCCTGTATGATCCCCAAAGTTAAGTAATGTCAAGCCTGGTCAGTACCTAGATGGGTGAACTGGTATCCCAAGCTAGGATGTATGAGTTGTGTAATGGATAATGGCTTGAAATTGTTAATAGGAGAGCCGAGTTCCAATTCCCATTGGGTTCATTGACTTCTGTGCAAATACCCTTGGGAAAGGTATGAATCCACCTCCTCACTCTCCAGTTTTGGGTTAATTATTAAGACTTGTATAATTAAACCATTATCATCTCTCACCCCCCAAATTCTTGCAATCTGAAAATATTTTTTGGCTATAAATAACCTGGAAAAAAACAGCTTCTAGTTTTCAAAAAAGAATGCTGGCAATTTTCACATGTACTTAATAACTTTTTACATGTATTTCCTTCATCTTACTTTCTGTTGTTTTCACAATGCTTCAGTGTATCAAGATGAATGTGTTTTGAGTCTATCAAATTCTACAGCTCTATACCTTTTTGTTTTTCTCAGAATACAAAACTGAACTGAATATGCATTCATCTCCTCCAAATTCTCCCAAATCTTCATCAAAGCCCAATCACAGAGTTAGTAGTGAGACATTGGTCCCTACCAGTCCATCTTCAGGTAACATCCTCCACCGGATGAGCACTATCAGGTAAATTTATGTAGTTTTCATGATTCTTTTCTTTGTTTTTCAGATCTCTTTTTGGTCTTTTTATTTTTTATTACTTTTTTCTTTTAATCCTTTTACTCCAAGCAAGGTGATAAAGCCACTAAGACATACAAAGTTACTGAGAGTGAAGGAATCTGAGAAAAATCATTATTAAGGAGAGAGAATAAAAGAGAAATGGATTAAAAGAGACAGATGATGACGACTGACATTGTATTTAAGTTTTTGAAGGACTGCAAAGCAAGAAACCAGTTCCACAAGCAAGAAATGCGAGAGAAAAGAAACTCTTAGCATAG
This sequence comes from Acanthosepion esculentum, assembly GCA_964036315.1. Lineage (NCBI taxonomy): Eukaryota > Metazoa > Mollusca > Cephalopoda > Sepiida > Sepiidae > Acanthosepion > Acanthosepion esculentum. The sequence goes on from OZ038514.1 coordinate 17,836,573, forward strand.
AACTTACTGCCACATCTAGCCGTTTCAACTGTAAAATGATGAGACCTGGATGCTAATCTAGTACTGTGTTTAAGTTGATGTACCAACAAGAACAAAGAAAGCGATATTTATTCTGTATAATTTACAGAAATGTGGCACAAGGCCGAAGGGGGGATTGGGGAAAAAAGGCCGGTCTTCATCTGTCTTAATTATAACTTAGCTAGCCGCAAACATTGACCCAATCGTACGAACAATATTCCTTACACCAAAACACCTCATTCATACGTACCGTTCTTACTACAACCACCATAATACCTCACGGTCTCTATGAAAATACTAACTAGTCCCCATATTTACAATTCAATATCAAGAACAAAGAAAGCTCATCAAAACAGCTACCATGAAAATATTTATAGAAAAGGCATAGGGAAGCTATGTTATGATGGTGGGAAAGTGACTGAAGCTGAGATGCCAGGTCAGGATTAAAACATTGCAGATTCTTCTTTGGATTTTGCCAAGAATCTCTAAATACATAGCAGAAGCCCCAGACCAGATGTAGCAGCAATATTCAGTGCAAAGATGAAAGGTGTTACATTCTGGAAAGAGAAATTGTGAAAAAAGACAAACGCTGACTTAACTGTCCTACCAGCAGGCCTAGCAATAGATTCATTATAATCATATCACTTTATAAAATAAAAAAGTGAATTTTATATAGTGTTTTTTTTATACTTGAGCAAAAGAAATTCATGGATTTGGATGAAAACAAACTCAGAATGATGTCAAAATCTGCAAAGATTTTTCTTCCTTTAATAGTCAGTTGTTCATTTAATTTGTAGCATATATAAATGTAAGTAGAAAAAAGTAGATGTTGATAAGATAGTGATGAACACAAATGACCCCCAATCAGGCCCACCCAGTCAAGCAATTGTACACACTGGCCATGCCTGAGAGAAACCCACATTAATGTAAAAAGATCTAGAAGAGTGGCCATTTAAGACAGTTTTCATTTAAAGTGCCTGAAAAAACCATATGACAGTTTGTCCAAGCTTTGGGAGTGAAAGTGAATAGATGGAACTGTTTGGTCAACCCTAGTCATTGTAACTGAGGGCTTGAGTGTACTGGCCTTGTTCAAACTACTGATCATGATCAGGTACAAGGTTGTGGACTGTATGGTCAGTGAGGTAGATATATTTCTGCTCATGACAATAGAAAACTTATAGGGTACCTGAGTCTGTAGACAGTGAAACAAAAAATGACCCATAGAACTTTCTTGCCTTGAAAAAGTTGAATTTAACAGAATTAGAGATAAAGACACAAGTATGTTCATTCTTTATTGCAAGGGTTCTCAACCAGGTGGTAATTCATTTGGAGGGGTGGGATCTTTTACTTTTTCTTGTTTTTTATTTACAGAATTTTGTTTATTGAATTACAATGCTCTATTGGACTGTTTGTTTATTGAAGTATGCTTCAGTTTATTTATTTAATAGTTAGTTATGAATTAAAACCAAACACTGTACATGAATTCAAGTTTAAAAATCCATCAACATTTTCTATTGCTATTAAATTTGTAAAACTCCTTGATAAAAAAAAAAATTGATGTATGTGTACTAATATGGAAAAGAATGGAGATTTTTCAATAATATGTAGAGAGCAGCATTTCTCAACCAGGTTTCCCCAGAATTCTAAGGTTCCGCAAAAGGTCCCCAAGTTTTCTGCGAGAACAGGTGTGATAAGCTAATGCACTTTTGACCTTTTATTTATTTTAAGCAAAAGACAGGCCCAGGCTTCACATTAGAGAAGCATGTTTCACTTTATCAATTGGCACTGAAAGTAACATTTATTTTAGCCCATTTATCGTTCACGGGACATTTTGCCTCGATTTACCTTATGTCTTTTCAACATTGCCAGTAAAGGATAAAAAAGATAAAAAAAACTGATGCAGCAATTATCTGTTTTTGTTCTGTTTACATTTATATTATAGGTATATGATATTGGTTACTTATGTTTATTTTTTACGTTTGAGTTTAGAATTTTTTTGTGTGAATGAAAACTCCCTGATGAAGTATTATAAACGAACTGTATGAATTTTATTCAGCGTTACTGAAAAATTTGACAAAGAAATATTAATTTTTCCTTAAACCAGTTATTCAAAAATATATACTATGATATTTACCACATAAACTACAATGAAAATGAGAAAGATATGGTATATAATTTTGTTTTTGCACAGCAGTTCTTTGAGACAGGTAATTTATTTTAGGGTTACACAAGGGTAAAAAGGTTGAGAAATGCTGGTAGAGAGTGTGATAGCTACAATTTATTTTGTTGACACTAAACTTGCAATGCCCCTAACTACAGAAACATAAATAAATACAAACACAGATTTATAGAACAAACAATAACAACTGTTTATTAGGCAGAGCAGTGATGCTGTGGAAAAAAATGGATGAGCCGCTGTCAGAGAAATTAATTTGTTGTGAGAACGACAAACATCAGTCATAAATGACATGTAGAAGTTTTTGGGAGTGTATTTTGTTTTAGTATGCAAAACTCATAAATAAATCCAATTATTTATTGGCAGAGTGTTAGTTCTCCTCCATGAGATTGTAAGTGGAATTTAATGGCGCCAGTGTGTCATGCTGATGTGTTCATCTACGTGGTTGCTTTTTCTGTTACTGTACCACTAATTGTTAATTCTCCTCTGCTTATATTGTTAGAGATAGGCTCAACTTAACCAGAATTTTAGATTCTCGATCTTCTGTTTGATTAGCCAAAGATTGAATCTTTAATTCTGATTTGCTGGTTTTGTTATTTTACTGAAACTATGTACACACGTTGTTTACATTATGATATCTAAATGTCTAAGTTAACTAATGCTTTCATTATTGTTACATCCATCCATACTTGGAAAAATATCTTTTAGGTTTTTTTGGAGGTGTGACAAATATATGCATATCATTTGGGATGCACATTTTGAGTCTGACCATCAGGTAAAGGAAGAAATGGCATTCTAAAAGGGGAACATTGGGCAAAAATGTTGAGAACCACAGCTTTATCAAGTGTTTTATTATTGCAGCTTCAGTAAAGTGATGATCTTGCTGCTTTACCCTGATGGGGTTTACCCCTAAAATAGCCTTGTAACAAGCTTAAAAAGGACTCTTATCATAGTGGTGTAGAATAATTCCCTTGTGTAATGAATTTAGGCTTTAGTAGGTGCTTTATTTCTATAGCCTTGTATCAGACTTTGTCAAGATTGATCAAGATTTATATACCAAATTCCTGATATTGGACAATACAAATTTTGTCAAATTATAATGCTGAAGTTTTTATTATTATTATTTCTTGAATTACAGTTCTCCAGACACAATGCATTTGCCTTCTAATCAACATTGCATTATTTTGGATAAACCCAAATCCACCAGCAGTTTAGGATTATCTCTGACGGGCGGGCAAGGTGGAATTGGTGTGTTTGTAGATGATGTCCGGGGTAACAGTCTGGCTGATGGAGTGGATGGACTTGGAAGAGGATATCAGATTCTGGAGGTTCGACTCTTTGTTTGCTGCTGATCATCTAAAATTTATTTTCAAAATTTTGCAGATAGTTTCTCATTTCATACACATATGTAGACGTGTCAACGTCAACAAAGCCCAGTCAGATGAAATCCTAACGGATGAAATGTATCTCAAAAAACCTTTCCAGTTTGTCATATTTTTCTAAATACTGTTTGTTGATATATAAACTTATGCAAAATTATATATCGTTATATCATATAAATTCATACAACATTCGTGTCTATCCATATAAAATATAAAATTACCATATTTTCTGGCTTACAAGACCCTGCAGCTTGGGAGACGCACCCTAATATTGGAAAAAAATTTCTAAGAAAAAAAGAAGTCATTCTCATACAACAACGCATTCACCGTGTGTCCCTCACATACTGGCGCCATGTATTGTTTACATTAATCACTCATCCGATTTTGTTTGTATGGCAATGACATACTAGTCAAGAGCAGAAAGGACCCCGCCTCTGCCAGTAAACAGAGCATGTTTAAGCTTGTGGCTCAGCTTCAGGAAGGTTTATAGTCTTGGAAATACTTGTAACAGCTAAGTACTGAGGTTCCATCATATAAAAGTCTGAATTAGATAGCTAACATTATAGTGTAATGACTCCACATACAAATCCACGTCTCTATCAGTCAAACCAATTAGGTGACCGTCCAAGCTTACTTGAGCCTGGGCGGTGCCTTACATTCGTCTTGGAAGACGCACACGTATTTTTCAGGGTATTTTTTAGGAGAAAAAAGTGCATCTTGTAAGCCAGAAAATAAAGTATAGAGTGGAAAGATTTTGCGTATTTTTATATATGACTAAAGAGCCCTTCAAAAAATAAAATTGTTTAAACAGATTTTGGAAAGTAATATTTTTGATATCTTGAATTTTATTATATTAAATAAAATTGATTTTAAACTGATCTTTAAATGCTTTAAAATTTTCTTTGTGAAGATTTACTTTTCTCAGCTTCTATTTATTTTCTCTTTCAGTGTAACGGAATGAATCTACGTTATGCAACTGTGGAACAAGCAATGAAAGAACTTTCCAAACCAACATCTTCTGTAAAGATTATCTCTCAATACAATCCAGACAGTGAGCAATGTTTATTTCCTTTTAGTTTTCACAACACAGGAAATTTAAATTATAACATTGTTGTCTCATTTGTTATATGGAGGCAACATGAAATTGCTAATAATTATTCATTTAAAATATATATTTTATTTGATATTTATTTCTATTAAATGAAGTATTATCAAGTTTTGACTAGTATTTTTTCATCTTATTTCTCTTGTTTTTACACCAAGTAGTAATAATCTTAAATTTTAATTAGTATTTTGGTTTGGTCTAGGCAATCTAGGCTTCGAGCACTTTACTGAATAGTGTGACATAGGCTTTTTTTTTTCTTTCTTTTTTCAGTATTGTTGTTTTTATTCAAGACTGTATCTGGATAAGAATTAGGTTTTGGCAAGTTGTCTGTTGTTTCCATCAACGGTTTTTTTTTTAACATATATGTGTGTGTGTGTGTAAAAATTTCAGACAGAGTATATTGGTAAAAAGAAAATATGAATAAAGACAAAAGGAAAACATATCTTAGCCAAAATGTTTCGTCCTCTGAGGGACTTTATCAAGGCAAATGTAAGGATTTTCTTTTGTGACAAGTAGTTATATAAAAGTGCAAAAATGCAAAATTTTTGGTATAGGGGTGCTCATGAATATTTATCAGGTTAGCACCCATGAAGTTGCTTGACTTTTCTGCTTAAGTCCCTCAGAGGATGAAACAAGTTGACTAAGATAAGATTTCCTTTTGTCTTTATTCTCTCTCTCTTTCACACACACACACACACACACACACACACACACACACACACACACATATATATAAATTACAAATATGTCTGCTTATTTTTAGCATACTCTGTTCATATTCGTGGATATTTTTCCATGTATTACAATCGAATGATGAATTGATATATAATGTTGGATTTCATTTTTAGCTGTTGTTATTTATTGTAAAACAAGGTTTTTCCTGAATGTTGTAGTGTTACTTTCCTTGTTAGCTGCTGGTTCATGTAATTTAAATATTGTGTATTTGGGCAGCAATCCCTCTTTTTATACAAGTTTTCTTAAAAACGACTAACAAAGTACAGTAATTAAATTTTTTACTTAATTTTTCTTCTGTTCTTATAATTTTATTTCTATTCTGGATAAAAACTATATAGAAATTGTCCGAATACTCTGTATGTCCAAGCACTTTTATCTATTCTTTTAGCCATTATCAAGGATGATTTTATTTTTACTTTTAGCTAAATGTATGGATTTTATATATATTGAAATACATTGACCCAGATTAATTTTTAATGTAAATTTTGACCTTTCACTTTTTTGTTTTTTAATGGTCTCTAGGTCTGTTTATTTTTATATAAAAAGAAATTTTTTTAACAAAAATTAAAAAAAAATTTTTTTGAACCCAGTAATCCCCCTTTATGTTTAATATAAAAATAATATTTGCCAACTTTAAATAAAATTTGTTTTTCTTATAGTTTTAGGCCCATCTATTTTAATATAATTTCTTTTATATATAAATACCATTAATCCTTGCTTGTTTTAAATATGATTTAAATATAAAGATAAAAGATTTATCCCCATTTATTGTATGCATATAAAAAAAATCATGTCTCTAATTTAAATGCAACATATATTTTTAAAATGTAATCCCCATATAATATTTGGACTTTGCGTTAACCAGATATTTTATTAAAATTTAAATTATGTAACAGTCAGTATCTAACCATCACCTGAAGATTGTGTTTTGGGAATGAAACTCTGAGTCATGCTAGGGGTAATGGATCATATGTATATTTATTGATATATACCTAATAGCTCTGTTATTATACACTGAGCACGATTTTATTAACACCAGCAGCACTCTATATGCAATATATTATATCCATATATATATATATATATATATATATATATAAAGATATGTTTTGTGGTACAAAACTTTATAACTGCCATAAAAAGACAAAAATTATTTTTATTACCACTCATGATGATAATAGATAAAAAGTAACACTGAAAAAATGGGCTGGCTAACTGGTTTCAAACCTCGCTCAACGCAGCTAAATCGAGGTTAATGAATTAAATAGAATTATCACTAAAAAAGATGGACAATATGTATTGAAAAAAAATAATTTAATTAAAACCCTTACCCATCGGGCTCTTAGGATCTGTTCTAAAATTAAGTTGGGTGATGAACTTAGGTTTATTACTACTACTCTCTGTGACAATTCCTCTCCACTGGGCATTGTTCAAGCAATAATTAAGACTAAAATTGTTGAATTCAATAAAGTTAAACCTGCTACAGTACAAAGATGTCCTGTGTACCTACGCCTTCCTTGGCTGGGTAATATCAGTGATAGATGTGCTAAGCAGGTTTCTGTAGCAGTTCAACATTGTTACTTTGCCGCTAACACTTGTGTGGTTTTCTCTGCCAAGCCTGTCCTTCCATCCATGCATAAGGATGTTCTCCCTCCATATCATAATAGTTCTTTAATTTATTTCTTTAAATGTAGTTGTGGTTTGCGCTACATAGGGAGAACGACTGAAAGGCTGGATGTCAGAATAAAGCAACACGTTCCAATGAAAATCCACAGTCTTAAGTACACTCTTTCAGACATTCTGACCAATACATATGGGTCTTCCATCGCAGAATGCCTAATAAATAGCCATAATTGAACTACTACTTTCAGTGTGGATTCATTTACTATTCTTAGCAAGTCCCACTCGAATTACCGCTTGAAAATGTTGGAGGCCATTTATATTTTATCGTTGAAGCCTTCTCTGTGTAAACAGAAGGACTTTGTATTAGGCCTCCAACTAATTACCATCTAAGCAATATTATTTTTTTCTTTCAATACATATTGTCCATCTTTTTTAGTGATAATTCTATTTAATTCATTAACCTCGATTTAGGTCTGTTGAGCGAGGTTCAAAACCGGTTAACTAACCTGTTGTTCAGTTTTACTTTTTATCTATTATCATCATGAGTGGTACTAAAAATAAATTAAATAAATAAAATGGCAGTCATATATATATATATATATATATATATATATATATGGAGAAAAAAGAGATGGTGATCTAAGAGGAGACAAATTATGTTGAAATTATGAGAAATATAAATTCTGAAATTGGAACAAGGCTGTTCCTGAAAGAACAGTTGATATTTTGGTTTCAAAAATTTCCCCTTGAAGATTTTAGTTCAGAAATCTTAGGGAGGTGGTTAGCCAAAACCAATTTTAACACCTGTGACTGATAAAACTGATAAAGAAAAATCTTCTTTTGAGAATCCCCAGTAAATGTTGATTGGAATGTTTTCTGTTTTTGTATTGTCATTTCTGGTAAGGAAAATGATTTTACAACAGTTAATTAATCCTTGTTTGGCACTACCTGACCATTATATAGGAGTCAATGTGTCATAAAACCTTTGAGATGTGATTAAAGATTGTGAGAATGTACTTAAAAATCCTTCTTTAACAATATATGACCATTATATAGGAGTCAGTTTGCCATAAAATGATATTCAGAATCAGAACCTTCAAGATATGATTAAAGTCTATGAGAATCTACTTAAAAATCCTTGTTTGGCACTACATGACCGTTATATAGGAGTCAAAGCCTCATTCAGAATGAAAAATCTTGTCAATGTGATCAAAGACTATGAGAATCTACTTAACAATCCTTGTTTTTGCTTTATATGACCATTATATAGTAGTCAATGTGTCATAAGACAGAGAATCTACTTAAAAATGGTTTGCTCGAAAATGAGCATTTTTTACGTTAGTTTACGTTTAGTCAAAAAAGTTCACATTTAAATATTGCATGACTTGGAATCTACTTTCCTTGTTTGTCTTCACTTTTTTCTTCTGTGATGTGGAAAATGAAATCATTAAAGTAACTTTACTAAAATATTTTTGAAGGAAGTCTATTCCCGTTAGCAAATGAGAATTATCTCCCTTACTACATTTTCCATTTTGTCAATAATTTTCATTTTTTTTTCTCACCCCCACTTTCAGAAGTAACAGTCGATCAATCACTGTTGGGAGGATTACATAGAAAAGGTAAGAAATTTATCAAATGCCAGATTCAAACTTCTTTCCTTTGTTTTTTTTTTAATTATAAAGCAAACCTTTTTGCTCATTTTATTAAGTTGAAAGCCTGATTGAAATATTAGCTGTAAAAAACATCTGTAATATGGGGTTTACCAATTGTAACAACATTGTTCTGCTATCCAATAACTCAATAAATAAATATCAAATAAAATTTCAGAGTTTAAGCAGAGACATAGACGTACAAAGTTGAAGTAGAATTTAGAAAGAGCCTGAAACCCAATCCTAAACAGGAAACAAGAATGTACCTATACTCCTGTTCAAAAGGCCGGGGAGGAGTGTGAACCAGACAATAGGGGAATATCAAGAAATAAGTTGCTTGAACATTTATTAATTTATTGAATAATTTAATAAATATAACAAAAATCTGGACCAGTAGAAATTACATAGGTGTTGACAGTTAAAATATATTCATTAATCTTTCATTCATTCATATATATATATATATATATATATATATATATATATATAGGGTGACCCAAAAAAACGGGAACTTTTTAACAATCCAATAAAACCAAGAGCGATGGAAGAAAAATATTTAATTCATAGTAATTGAAACCTTAAAACATACCATTTAAGAAACAATGATGGAATTTTCATTTTTTTAAAATTACGTCCTGTAGATGGCGTCCTCCTGTACGAATGCAATCTTGAAATCTGCTGTTGAGATTCCTCATTGGCTGCTGCAACATCTCAGCTGGGATACTGTGAATTTCATTCTCGTTACTAAAATGGCGAAATGTTTACTTGCTCAAGGTCACTGTCTCGCAGTGTTGCCACTTGCTCATGTCTGGCAATACGCAATTCAAAAATTCCCGTTTTTATGGGTCACCCTATATATATATATGAAATTGCATCTAGAATATAGATATTATATGGCTATTGAATATAAATTCCTATGTCACAATTCTTGAGATGAGGAATTTGTAACAGAGAATTGGGTTAGCCTGATAAAAGACTGAGTTGGTTGCATGTGATGCTGTAAGCACCAGGAGTTGTGTCCCCTTCCACAATGGGGCGTTGAGAGAAGACCTTCTACTTAGAGTAGGTGGCGCTAACTATTTTCATATGAACAATACTGGGCAGGTATTAGCCAATAGTCAGCGTGGCTCTGGGACTGGGAGAGCTATGTAAGACCAGTTTTTTTCTCAGTCAAGAGAGGTGCTCTCAACATGCAGACATGCGAAAATCAGACAAGATGAACACAAGCTATTTCGGTGATTGACGGACAATGCAGACCCTCAAATTCGATTTAAAGTTAATTCCTGAGTTTGACAGATCAGCATCTGGTCTGCCAGTGGTTGAATGGATAGAGAAGCTGGAACTCATTTCCAGGTTATGTGAAGTTGTGGCGAGAAAAGAAAACAGCAACCAGCGAGTAAATTCAAGCTCTCCCAACTGGTATTCCAACCTCGAGTCGTTCCTTCTTGAGTTCTGTCTCAAAATTGTACTAACAGAATTTTCCAGCCGCCAACCGTGAACGTCACTCCAAGAACCCTGCACTGGGAAAAATTAGTTGCTTTTATATTTGTCCATATACCCATAATCTCTTGCATCTTCATGCAATCCAATAATTCATTGCGTCCCTGTCCCATAATGCATTGCATTTTCATTGCATAAAATTGCGATGCAAGTCCCCCCTTATTCTTTTACATTATCTGGCCGAGGACGGATTACGGCAGAGCGGTAAGTGCTTTTTTTCTCCTTCATTTCAACTGCAGTAGCTTTACATGCTAAGCAAATACAGGGTCTTTTTTGGTGGGGACAAGGCAAGTCGCAACCAATTGTGCTCATTCCAGGTTCTGCCTCATCACGTCTGCCACAGGAGTGAAGACTTTGGAGCACGTAATCTCTTTGTGACTTACAGGCAGAGCATATGCAGTTTACCAATAACTGAATGACAAAGTAATATCCAATGTTGTCCAGATTCTATGGACTTGTTTATGACATATGAACAGCTCAATGAGTGGGGCACCTGCAGGGCAGCAAATCTGTGGATGTATACCTGGCTGAATTGAAGAAACTCGCATTATTGATGGGCAGGATGAGTGACCATATGCACGCTTGTGCATTTGTGCATGGGTTGCTAGGCAATGTAAAGTGGACTCTTCGTGCATTGTCTAGGATGGACATGCTGTCTATTGACCAGTTGCTTGCCTGAACCCCAGCAATTATGAGATACAAAGAGCTGGAAGAAGTCATGGTGGCAGCAGCAGCCCGAGCATTGCAAATTACTGACGTTCATGCCATGAAGTGCTTTAGATGCAATGGTATTAACCACATGGCGAAAGATTGTTGGAGTCAACAATATGACAGGGGACGAGAGCAAGGACAACACAATACCATGGGCTATTACCATTGCCATACTGTGGGCGATATGTCTCAAAACTGTCCGAGTAAATGTGAGAAAGGATATGGTAGTACCAGTATCTTCTCCAGCCTGGTATTACCTGTGATCAAGGTCCAGGTTAATAGCAGAACCGTCACTGCACTGATTGATACTGGTTGTTCGCTGCCTATAGCCAGCAGAGAGTTATGCCAGTCATGAACAAAAGTGCTTGTAAGCATAACAACGATCCTGTTGTGGAATCAGAGTTGTTGCTTTCTAGTTGCAAGGTGGAAGTCCTATCAAGATTGACGTACTGGTGGCATCCCCTTCCACAATAGGCTGTTGAGAGAAGACCTTCTAGTTAGAGTAGGTGTCACTGACAATTTGCATATGAACAATACTGGGCAGGTATTAGCCAATAGTCAGCATGGGTCTGTGAATGGGAGAGCTATATAACACCAAAGTTTTTCTCAGTCAAGAGAGGCGCTCTCATGATGCGGATATGAAAAATTCAGACAAGATGATCACAGAATTATTATTGTTTAATTTATAGGTCTTTACTTTTGGGTTACTTTACATAAAGCATTCGGTTCAAAATTCTGAGAAGGTTATCAAGTACGATGACAGACATCTAAAGAAGATCGGAGAGTAGAAAGGCTCAAACAATGTGAATATAACAACCAAGGTAAGTATACAAGTCAGAAATTAAAGGCCAGTAATAATAAATTGATACGCATAAAATTTAATGACCCAAATGAATTAGTTAGGCAAGGAAGAGAGAAAGAAGGAAAAAGAGAAAGAGTGGAGAGATGTCAAGAAAGAAAGTGCGGAAAGTTGTAACAAAAGAAAGAGCAGGGAGACTTTGAAGAAAGAGAAGCAGCAGATGTTGAAGTAAGGGAGTGGGGAGACATTGAAGGCAGTGGAGAAACGTTGAAGAGAGAGTGCAGCGATACATTGAAAGGAAAAGAGAGTGGAGAGACATTGAAGAAAGAGAGGAAGGAGATGTTGAAGTAAGGGAAACATTGAGCAGAGAGACATTGAAGCAAGAGAGAGTGCACAGACGTTGAAGAAAGAGATGGCGGGTAGAAATTGAAGAAAGAGCAGACAGATGTTAAAAAGAAAGCAGGTGATGATAAAAAGAATGGGGTGATGCTAAAATGTCAAAAAAGAAAAAGGTGATATTAAAGAGTGGGAAGATGCTAGAGAAAACAGGGAGGACATTGAGGAGAGAAAGAATGGACAACTGAAACACTATTGACAAAAATCTCTGTATCTTTCGAGCAACAATGTTTGTCTTTGCAAAGGGCAACTGTTGTCCAAACAGAATAACAGCTTAATATGTAGCGGACAGTGTAAGAAATTTGTGGTTTTGCACATCACAGGGATTAACCACAAATTTGTAGCTGTAAAAAAATATTTTGCTAATAATGTCTGGCGTACATAGTGGAATACGAAGAAAAATTTGTGTTCACCGTGCTTGGTAGGATACAAAGAAAATATTTGCCAGATGTTTATCTCACAGGCTTTCGTTTTGGAAAATGTATGTAAATGTATGAGTCTGTACATATATATAGTCTTGTGTTTCTGTTATCAGGGGTAAAATGAATCACGTCGGGGTCACCAAACTTGTATCAGATGTAGGTTTTTTACGCATTGTAATATGAACATGTGTGGAAGTCCTGAAATAAAAAGCGCACTACAGAAATATGGCAGACTAGAGATAAATCCAACCAAAAGAAAATGTAACAGAAAAACAACAAGAAACTGATATACGTGTACAAACAGGTATATGTATTAAACAACAAAAAGGGTTTACAAAAGACAGAAGCATTAATGTGTTGGTGTGTGCGTGAACGTAAAGAATTTGTGTTTCAAAGTATGTTCGTATGTACATGTGTGTGTGTGTGTGTATAATGTTCATGGCATCTTCTCACAGGTGAAAAATGCATATCTTCTGTGAGAGCTTTATATGGTTACATTGTCCGGAAAATGCAAGAAAGAGAGAAAGGGTTTTCTCAAGTATTTATAGGTTAGGGTTAGCGTCCCCTAGGAACAGTTTAGACAATTAGGAAATTAAGGTGGAGACAATTCTTAATCTCAAAACTTCATAAGAAGGCTGAAGGAGACATCTGTCAAAATGCAGTTATCAAAACAACAAACATGAAGATATACTAGACTTAACCTTTAGCACTCTGCATTATTAATATTACTTCCCTTTCCACTGCATTTTTTTTCAAGTCCTCTCAATTGCAATAACCTTATTGTTAATTTCATTCAAAGTTGTTTTCTGTTGCCATAGCAGGATATGACAACACAACTATAAAATTCAAACATGATCTGTAACGAAAGAGAAAATCACCTACCTTGAAAAAGAGTTTGCATTTTGTGCATGGTCTGCTGAGGGAAAATTAAAGGAAATTGTTACCAAAAAAAGCTGCTACTTTAAGTCTTATGCTAATGTTCTTTCCTCCCTGTTTGGCATGGCCAATCAGAAAAATTGCTTGGTGAATAAAGGCTGTTGCTTTTTGCTTACCGGGGAGAGAACAATTTTGAGCTTGGTGAGTGAAATTTCTGCTGTTGTGAGGGAAAGGTTGGATTTCTGACCCCATTTTCATTACTATATTATCTGCTGGACTGTTACAACGGATTTGTGATTGAACTTTATGTTGGCACACAGACTATTTTTGGTTCTATTGATTCCATTGGTTGATACCCAAACTGGATCATGGTCACCTCTCATCTTGTGCAGCAAATGAAGTCACATGCAGAGTGATAAGGGTCAATAATTCATAAAGTAATTTTGATGATCAATTTGTGCTCAGTCCATATGTTTTTTGTCATGTGCTGTATTTTCACTTTTAATTTATTTTTAGGTTATCTGAAATGTCGTTATAGCTCTGGAGGGCCCTTCTTCTTACGGTCTCTCTTTGACCATCACCCCACAGATGGAGAACTGAGTGACCTCTCCTTCAGCAAGAGTGACATCCTTTTCGTGAAGGACGTCTGCCGTGGAGGACTCGTGACTGAGAGAGATGAAAATGGTAACTCTTATTGGTTTGCCTGGTTATTGAATCATCAAGGGAAAAAATTAAAATATGGCCGAATACCTACAAAGTAAGTTCTCGCTTCTTTTTTTCTTTTTTTTTTGTGTGTGTGAATATTTTAACATGTTCTCTGTTACATTGGATATTTGAACATCTACATAATGCCATCTATGTTTTTGTTTCATTCACATAGAAAATTGCAATATATGACTACCTACGTTTTATCTTGCCTCTCTGTTTTTCTATAAATACTTTCATTGTAATTGTTCAAATGAGCTTTTTGCTATGGCATGTGGAGTTTTTGAATTTAAGTGCAGCACTAGACTGGCATCGAGATCTCATCAATTTACAGGTGAGCTGGCTAGATGTAGCCATAAATCCTATGCTAACAGTTTCTTCTCTCACACTTCTCACTTGTGGAACTCTTTTCCAGCTCCATGCTTTCCACCCAACTTTAATCTGCAAAAATTTAAATGCAATGTCAATGGCTATCTATTGTCCACCTGATTACTCTTTTCTGTTTCTACTCATAATTAATGTTTCTGTTCCTAAGTCTTCCACACCCTGTAACCCTTTATGTTTTAGTGGCATTACTGCTTTGATTTGGGTGAATCTGATAAAAAAAAATTAAAAAAAGGATATTCACTCTGGGCCAATGCAAGTGTCTCATGGGCCTCTCTGAATTTGAAGGATAAAATCAGAATCTGAAAATCTTTGATCTTTTAATAGTCACTTGTGCTTAGTTTAATTTGTAACATATATAAATGAAAGTAGATAAAAAGCAAATGTTGATAAGATAGCAAGAGTCAAAAAACACTGTCTGGGGCCTGCAATCAGTCTTGCTCACCTCTATCCATTTATTTAATGGTTGTAGAATAGAAAACTCTACAAATAGGAAAATAATTAATCTTCCGACTCTAAATCTATACCTACATCACTTTTCTTTGGGGACCTGTCAGACCGAGAGAGCTGCTGCTTCTATATGCCATGTCTCTTTAGGATGTTGGCTCTCCACAACTTCCTGTCCTTTGTAACTCTTAATAAATTTTGTCTTTTTGTTCTCTTTAAACCCTGTTCTGCTATCCATTTACTCAAGCTCGTTAGACAGGTTACGCCTTGTTTTCATTTGTTCCTCTTTCTTTCAATCTATCCTGTGAGTATCAAATTCTCCAAGCCCTCTTTCTTCATTATAAGCCCTAGAAATTTCAATTATCTCTTCCTGATTCTAAATATAAGTATCCTTTTTGTTTCCATTTTCTCTAAAACTTTGTCATTGCTCACGTGTTTGGTCCATGGTACTCTCAGTATCTTTCTATCAAATCTCATTTTTGTTGTTTTAAGTTTCTTCTTCATATGTGATGAGTTGCTATATAGAAAGACTGGTATTACATAACATCTTTGTACTCTTTTGTATGTTTCTAACAAAATTTTTCTGTTTCTTTATACTTTGCTTAGCTTTTGGAAGGGATCTTTGGCTACCTCAATACCCCTTCGGATTTTGGTGCTGCATTTTCTGTCCTCTGTTAAAACAGATATTTAAGTTTTTGTACTTGTTGGCTTTTGTTAGTTGACATCAGACTGTGTATCTTGGCATTCTATATTAGTAGTACGCCATGCTATGTATAATTTATTAACTCGTTCACTGCTACTTTGTGTATTTGAACCATGAAATAATGCCATCTGTTTTTGATCTCTGAAATAATGCCATCTGTTTTTGATCTCTGAAATAATGCCATCTGTTTTTGATCTCTGAAATAATGCCATCTGTTTTTGATCTCTGAAATAATGCCATCTGTTTTTGATCTCTGAAATAATGCCATCTGTTTTTGATCTCTGAAATAATGCCATCTATTTTTGCTTGAACTACTATAAGAAATTGCAATATAAAACGACTCCATCTTTGTTTTAGTAAATATTTTAGTAAATGTAACTGTAAAAAATTGGCTTTGTTTCTTGCCTCATACTATAATGATGTATTTGTATCATGGTTGTTTATTTATCAAAAAATAACTTTATAAATCAACATAAAAAACATTATGATTGCCTCAGATAAAAGCATAAAATGAACATATGTACATCAGAAACTATGCAATTTCTAAAGTAAGGGATGGGTTTTTTATTTGTTAATCTGATAGATTTTTTACTTTTTATTACTGTCCTTGGTATGATGATAAACTACATCCAGCAAAAAGACCTCTCTTTATAAGGTTTTGAGGAGCATGGAATCACCTCTTTACTGCTTTTGTTCTCAGGTCTGCCAGCACATGTTTGGGTTCCCACCTATAGGCAAATAGTTAACCCCCAAACTGGGTCAAAACACCATGAAAGTATAAAAATACATTTTTATAGTAAAAATACCAACAATTACATTTTCATAGTAAAAAAATTACCAGAAGCTGGTCAGTCATATCACCAAAAAGTTAAGACTATTAAAACATTAATGCCATAGAAGTAGGGAATCAGCAAACCACATCCTAAGTTGGAAACAAGACATAAACCTCTACTCCTTTTCAAAAAATTGGAAGGAATACAGGCCAGGCAATAAGCTTATCTAAATTCTATTTGCTTTTGTTTACTCATTAAATTTATTTCTCTGCACTTTCTTCTTTTCAGACTCAATCCAAGTTTTGATCTCAAACGAAGTAGCTCAGAAAGTTTAAACATGCAAGAAGATGAACTGAAATATTCTCGGCGTGGATCAGGCACAGTCAGACGCAGTTTCTTTAAGCGGAAAAAACACCAACGAACAAACTCGAGGGACAGCAGGGATCTTAGTTCGTTCTCAGAGATTTCCCTGACTGCAGATTCGCTTTCCATGTCTGAAGGTAAGGAAACATTTTCCAGGCTGAAGTTATTTTGAATAGGATCCTTTTTAATTTAACTCAAGTTTAAATTCAATTTGTGAGATTTCTATGCATATCAACGCCTTTCCATTTCATAAACATTTTAATGGTGTTTTTTATTATGCTTCCAACGAATATATATTTTAATGTTTTTTTTTATTATGCTACCAATAACTATATATTTTAATGGTGTTTTATCTGCTACCAACAACCATCAATTTAAATAGTGCTTTTATTCTGCTACCAACAACTATATATTTTAATGGTCTTTTTATTCTGGTACTGTTTATTTTAATGATGATTTTTCAGCTACCAGCAACTATATATTTTAATGGTGTTTTTATTCTGTCGCCAACAACAATATATTTTAATGGCATTTTTATTCTACTTCTAATAAATATAAATGATTTTTAAAAGTTTTTAAAAAAATATATTTTGATTTTGGGACAGTTGAAAAATTTTCAGGGAAGTTAAAAACAAATTTTCAGTACCGTAGGGAAAAACGTTAGTCTGTAAGCCTGTTTTATATTGAAAACAATTGCAAGCCTTTATCTGCAACTTCTAACTGGTTGCTCTAGTTCCATTCATCATTTTACTAAAATGATTGTATGACATCAATTCTTCATCTGGAGAGGGCCTCCCCCCCCCCCCCCGGAAAATTAACATGGGAAATCACAGATTTTGTCTGAGTTTGAATACAGACCACTGGCAGAAAATACACTACTGCTTCAGCCACCAAGTAAGCTTTGATTCATTTGAGAAAATATCTATCTTTTTTGTATCTCCTTGTATATACTGTCTCCCTTCAGGATGTGAACAGTTATGATTCTCTACAACCACCAATACTGTATATCTCTAAGCAATATTTATCCCTTTACTCTCAGAACCTGTTCTGCTATCCATTTACACAAGATTTTTTAAGTAGGTTACTCACTGTTTCTCCTTGCCTCTCTTGCCTTCAATATGTCCTGAGTGTTAAATTTTTCCAAGCACTCTTTCCTCGTTATTTTGCTAAGAAATTTCAGCTTTCTTTCTGATTATAAGTATAAATGTCATTTTTGTTTCCATTTTCCATAACTCTTCCTTGCTGCTCACATGCCCCATCCATGGTATTCTCAGCATCCTTCTGTAGAATTGCATTAAGTCATCTGTGAGGAAATTGCCAACATTCACTATCACTTAGGAGAATTGATATTACACAACAGTCCAGCTCTCTTTTCTTTGTTTCTAACGATACTTTCCAATTTCTTAATACTTTGTTTGGCCTTTGGAAGATGTCTTTTGCTATTTCAATGCGTGTTCAGATTTCTGTGCCACATTTTCCATCCTTTGTTCTAACAGTCTCCAGAGTTAAATTTCTCTATTTGCTTGATTCTGATGTTGCCAATTCATAACTCAGATATTGGGCTACTTCTCTTGCTAATGACCATGCATACAGTGTTCTTCCAATTGATGGTTAGTCCTTTCTTCACACTTTCCTTTGCTACCTTGTTAAGGAGTTCATGTGGTTTTCTTTACATCTACCATTAATGCAGTTTAATCTATGAATCCTATGTTGTTAAGATTGTGTCTGCTACTAATAAATCCTGGTAGTACATTTAAATTTTTTAGGATCTCCCCACTATATAGATTAAATAAGTCACATGATGCATCCTTGTCTTATGCCTCTTTCTGTATTCATGTACTTTATTTTCTATTCATATGCAGGGTTTTTTTTTTCTCAGTAAATGTTCTCTGGATTATTCTCATATTTTTTCCAAAGAAATCAAGTTTTCCTAGCAGTTCAAATAAATCTTTGGGTCGTACTTCTGTTGGTTAAATTACATATATTTTTCTTTTGATTTCTTTTACAGATGGCTTGTTTTATGGTTTCACCAAAGTCGAAAAAAAAGAATGTAAGTTTTTTTTTTGTTTTTTTAATCATTTCACTACAAACAAGACAATAAAGCCACTAACATGCAAGGGGGGTTGCTGAGTGTTGGAGAATATAAGAAAAAAACACTATTAAAGAGAAAGGACAATAACAAAACAAGAATTAAGTAGACAGAGGGGAGGGGGAAAGTGTTTTGCAATCATTCCACCCAGATTAGAACCAGCACTTCTTGATTCTGTAGCACCAGTCTATGAAATCTGATTATATTGGTCTTTAAAACCTAAGGACTTCATTCCCTTGAAGGCATTTTTAATCACTGATTTGAAAAAATGGTTGTATATAGCTGATAATGTAGATATTTCTGAATGAGTTGGATGCTATGCATGGCATCCGCATGAGAGTCTAAATTTGATGAGGCTATTTAAGAACATAACTTGAAAATACCATTCTGAAAGATGGTGAAAAAATTTCTTGAGCAAAAAAATAAGATTCATGGGGATAGACAATGGAATAAATATAGCAGAAGAAACTAATTTTGTCTTGTTTTTCTAAGAGAATGCCAGAGTGTATGTTGGACAATTGTGAAAATACAGATTCTTTATCTTAGAAACTAATAATGTTTTCTTTTACTCAACAGGCAAATCAATTCGTCCAATTGTTTTTTTGGCACCACTGGCAGAACCATTGATTAAGAAATTGACTTCTGAGTCCCCAGATAAATATTGCCAAAATGATACAGGTACATTTTTTTATATTTATCCCCTGGTAAATTGTTGTCAAATTAATACCAATAAGCACTTTCTTTTAAATCATACCAGTAAGCCCTTTTTTTATAAATCACCAGTTAAATATGACCAAAAGTCTTACCAGTAAGCAGTTTCATATAAATCCTTAGGTTTAGGTAAATATGACTGAAATCATACTCGTAAGTACTTATTTACACTATTTACATTGTTTGGACTGTTGTCCTCATCTTTATTGTCATATTGATGACATTTTGGTCATTGTACGCTCCAGCCTTTGAACTCCAGTATTGAACTCACAACTCTTTGGGTCAAGTCACTGGATTGCTTCAACCAACACTTTTATTCACTAGGCCATGTGTCCACAAGGACACATGGCCTAGTGAGTTCAAAGAGTTGTGAGTTCAATCCCTGGCCACAGCAGAGGTGAACAAAAACTTGAAGAGTTGAGTTACTAAAGGGAATTAACTGAAACTGAGATATCTGAAAGGCATGACATGTGGAACTAGAACAATCTACCCCAGTGGACTAAATAAAGTGTTTGGTTTGAAATTCCAACGTATATCACTTGACGAAGGCCAGAACATACAACAGCCAACATATCGTGAATATGACAATAAAGATGAGGACAACTGTCCAAACAATGTAAATAGTGTAAATAATTACAATACAATCATCTCAGAAATATAGACAGATATAGAAGAAGGCTGGAGCTTACAATGGTCTAAACATCGTGAATATGGCAATGAAGATAAGGACAACAGTCCGAACAATGTAACAGCAAAATTATATGCATTTATTTCTCTAACAATTGAAGTTGAAATATATTTACAACCCAGTTAATTTTTGAAATATTTGATATTTCTTATGAAAAACAGTTGATTATAAAAATCTTCATTGAAGCCATGAAAAGTTTTGAATCCAGTCTCTGATTCTGAAAGAAAAAAGTATTTCTTTTTCTTTCTTTTTTTTTTTCTTTTTTTTTTTTTTTTTTTCAAACTAACTTTGTATTTTACAGCCTGCAGATTCTCTAACCTTCTTCAGGTGAATTTTGTAAAGGGCAGAGTTTTGTTGTCTACCTTTCACAGTCAGTATTATTATCAGAACAAAACCAATAACTCCCGCATCAGACAAAATTCACTTGAAAACAAGGAGTGGACAGGTTGACATGCCAAAAGAATTTGAAACATAATGAAAAGATGAAAATATTTTTAATAAAAGACAAACAAAATATTAAATTTAAATCAAAATAAAAAGTTCTTGATGAGAAATTCTTAAAATATTTTCAACCATCAAGAACAGGTGGCTATCAGTATGGTAGAAAAGATTTTATGAGCATTTGTTTTTGGAATGCTTGAATTCACATTAATCCAAATACATATTATATAAGTGACATCCTGTAGATAATGGTTACATTGAGCTAGGCTGTTATATAATCCTTTTACTGCTGCCTACACCTGGTGGTGTAACCACATTTAGTAGTCCGGTCCTTAGGGTCCTAGGATGACATTTTAACCACAGGGCTAACTCTACACTGGTTTGTACTGATACTGATCCAAGCTGGCTGTTGCTAGCTGATACAATCCACACCAACTTTGCCAAAGTTGTGTTCTTGATCTCAGTGCAGTGGAAGATTGAATGTTGTAGTAATCGAAGCACTGGTTTGAGCTGTGACGGGGGGGGGGGCATTATATTCAGGGAAGAAATATCTTCACAAACAAAAATAAAAACAAAAGAATCATTTAGTTAATCTCCAATTGGTTTATGCAGTTCTTGTTACAGCAAAAATTAACCCTTCCTGAATCAATCTCTATAGTGACATTGTACCTTGTCTAAAATTTGGGTTCAATATTCTTAAGAGTCAGGAGATCTGGTGGCAGCTGGCATGGATTCCAGAGGTACTCAATGCATATTCGCAGTGTTAGTCCTCAAGCTCTCAAAGCTATCTGCTTATATGCACTTCAGCCCAAAATCAGCATGGGGCCAAAGGGTTATGAGGATTCAGTGATTCCTCAATTTTCATATTAATCCCAACAAGAGTTCTTTGTTCCCTATTTTTACTTCCTTAATCAACTTTCCAAATTTAGAGAATTATCCACCTTCTTTGGGAGTAGTTGCAGGGATTGCTCCTCCTTTCAGCTCCAACTTGCTTCACTTTGCATCTTCAGCCCCATGGGAAATAATTTTGTCTCTCACTTGAAAGTTTAAACATTGATAGACAAGAGTGTGATCTGGTTTGTATTTTCGATGGGCAATGATAATTCCAGGAAAATAGAAAAGAATCAGAGAATTAAAGTTAATGACTGGAATAAAACTATGCCCTTTTGCCCACATGCTTTAAAAAGTAGATTTGTCACAAAGACAGTTTTGCCTGCCCTGTTGAATGCTGAGAGGGAAGGAGGGAGAATTTAGGACCATACAGGTGGTCCTAAATTCTCCCTCCTTCCCTCTCAGTTATAGTATTTCCCAATTTTTTTTTGTCTGCAAAAACATAATCCAGATCTCCCTCTCTCTCTCTCTCTCTCGGTATTTGTTTGCTTAAATTTTCAAGGAAGAGATAAAATTATTTCTCAATTCCTAGACTTATGACAGGACCTGTTTTCATAACTTCCACCCTCAAAAAGAGTTGGTTCTTTATTTAAATTTCCTCATTTTCATCAGCAAAAATATAAGCTCTATCTCTCTCCACATTAACAATATTTTTCTTAGTTCCTTAAAGAAGAGATAAAATTATTTCTCATTTTGTTTTACCCACATGCCAGATTCTCAACAGATAGAAAAATATAAACTTTAGGGGAGAAGAAAGCCAGATTGCTCCTATCAAGGGAAATGTCTCTACCCTCTCTCTTTCTCTATCTTCCAGCTTATATTCCATTTTAGACTTAACCCTTTCCAGCTCATAATTATTAACATTTAACCACTTGATGGCTTCAGTGTCACAGCTGAACAAAAAACAAAACATGAACCTGCACAATTTATCCACAATTTTGATTCCAATACACAAAATTGATAGGATAAAGAACAAATTGGAAACATTTATCAATCTAAATTGTTTCATTCAAATCCCAAATATTATATTATCATTCAAATTCCACATACATTAACTAGAATTATTATAGACTTAGGTACATAAAGCAATATTTACATTTTTTCAGTTAAGCTTAGAATCCATTAATTTTTTTGAGCTTCAGTGGAATGTGTTATCTCTCCTTGAGTTCAGAACGACACAAATTATACATGCAAATGCTGCTTAAAATGTCAAATGTATGTGAAGCCTGATTAACTAATGAAAATCAAAGAACACAAAAATAAAAATACTAGATTTTTTTTCTTCATATTCAATTCTCTGATGAAGCTTTAATAAAAATGAAACATGTTAGATCTATAAACATTCCCTGTTTGTTCTTTATACTATTATTCTGTTGGATTCCAATCCATATTTGATCTGTATATGACACCAATTTATATATAATATATTTTTATTTTTAAATTTTTCAAGTAAATTCTCAAATTTTGGAGAAGAGCCAGACTGATGGTGCTTTCCTTGAATACCAAAAGAGAGATGATTTCTACGAGTCAATTACGCGAATCTGTGATAACGTAAGTTATATCTGTTATATATTTTATCAAGAAAACCTACAGACAATCCACTTCTCCCCAAAGTTCTGCTCCATCCACATATATAGTGACAAAATATCTTTTCACTGGCATACCACAAACATTGAAATATTTAGTGTATGTATCTGTGTTTGTGTGTATCCATGTGCTTAATGGAGATTGATATATTGTCATGTCGGAACGAGTCACCATATAATCAGTGTGCTATGGAAAAAGGAATAGTCTCCCATTTGCATTTCCCCCATTATGGGCATTATTATATCCACAATATAAAACCTTATTTCACAGACAGAATGGAATACCTAGAAGAAAAATGCTTTTTTTCTCAGAGAATGTTTTATAATGCAAAGTCATACAAAAAATTCAAAAGGAACGTTTTCACAAGACACCAAGTCTCACCAATTGTCCACTGCTGACTGCTGGTTTCTCCATCACTTTTATCAACATGAGACAGTTGACAAAGACCTGGATGTGGACCAGTTGCAGAGAGGCCCATGGCTAGCTTCCACCGACATGTCCATATTCAACTCAGTAACTCTTTTGCGTCTGTATTGACTCATGTTTGCCACAGTCAATCTCAATATTGAAAGTTAAAATATATGTATTTTTTGTTTAATAAAGATTCCTTTTAATTTTTTTTGATATCACACTTAAAAAAAGAAAAAGTAACTTATTTAGACAAAAAATTCTTGAGTGCTGCTATTTTTTCAAATATCTCCTTTCCTAAAAGAAATACTCTTCTCCCAATGCAACATACATGCTGATAAAAAAATTTTAAAATTAAAAGAAAATTCAAAACCTTCTATTATTTAAATTATAAAAATATATAAATTAATTTCACAAACTAAATTAAAATAAATAATTACATTATAAAAACAATATAAAAACAAATTCAACAGAATATTTACTGACCTTCATTTATTAGACATTACATCACCTAGCATCCTCCATAGTTTACCTTGACTTACAGTTAGCCAGATGTATATTTAGGAGAGTTCTTAAATTAAAAAATTTTGAAAAACTAACATTTTTTTTTAGTTCATAAATACATGTTGCAAAATAAAATGCTTACATTTACCTTGATGAAGTTCATCAGAGGACATAATGCATTGGCTGAGAAAAGTTTTCCTTTTGTCTTTATTCATCTTGCCATTTTACAAATATATTTTTAGTTTTATTTGAATTTTATATATATAAAATTTGCTTCCTGTTTTAATAATTGTACCATTTTATTCATATATATATATATATATATATATATATATATATAATTTGCTTCCTGTTTTAATAATTGTACCATTTTATTCATATATATATATATATATATATATATATATAATTTGCTTCCTGTTTTAATAATTGTACCATTTTATTCATATATATATATATATATATATATATATATATATATATATAATCCCAATTATGCTATATATGCCTAAAATGCAATTGAATCCTACCAAAATATAAATCAGTTTCCCAGATTTTTTTCAAATATCTCCTTTTCTAAAAGAATTACACTTTTCCTAGCATAATATATACGACTATAAAAATTTTAAACAATTAAAAGAAAAAGGTTAAATTCAAATACATAAATTAATCTCAAACTAAAATGATATAAATAATAATTACATTATAAGAAAATTCAACATTTACCAACTTTCATTTATTAGACATTAAATTACATCACATATTATATCTATATGATAAGTCAAATTTCAAGTGTGCAGTGACTGACTATGACTGCCAGTTTCATGCTCTTTCATGCAATCATCAGGCGGTCGGTAGCTGTAGGCTGTAAAATAGGAACCCTTATACCAGCAGGCGAGTTCAAGATGGTAAACCAACCAAACTCACCAGGGGAAGGGTAACATATCCAGCCAAGATCAAAATGGCTGAAAAACAAAAATAAAAATAAAAATTCCACCAGGAAAGGCTTGCTAGTGTGGCAAAAAAGTGCTCAATGTCATAAGGAACGATAACACCATGGTAGCAGTGCTTAGAACTTCAAGCAAAAAAAGTGCTCTACAATACCAGGCCTCTAAAGTCACCCACATCAGAGCATTTATAATTAGAAATTGAGCAATCTTTTATCCAGCGTTCAATCTTAGGCAGACTCTTTTGGGAGCTACTCATTCTTATTGGCTGAAAAATAAAAATTAAAGATTCCACCAGGAAAAGCTTGCTAGTGTGGCAAAAGAGTGCTCAATGCCATAGGGAACGTTAGCGGTGTTTAGAGCTTCAAGCAAAAAAGTGCTCTACAATACCGGGCCACTAAAGTCACCCACATCAGAGCATTTATAATTCGAAATAAGGATAAGCAGCTCTCAAAAGAGTCTGCCTAAGATTGAATGCTGGATAAAAGAGTGCTCAATTTCTAATTATAAATGCTGTGATGTGGGTGACTCCATTTTAAATGCTCCATTTATTTATTAAACAGTATATGTATTTATTTTGACCGACCAGCCTGAATATTTGAGGGATCTTATTAAAGAAAGATTTGCACCCTTTAGAAGAAATTTCACTTGCAAGAATGAAATTTGCTTTGTGTAACCATCTGTTACTTTGTGGCCAGACAGTAAGGCCACTGTTCTGAGGGATGCAGGTTCGATTCCTGCCAAAAGGCACAAATTTTTATTTAATAAGATTTCTCAAATATTCAGGCCAGTAGGTGAAAATAAATAAATATACTGTTTACTAAATAAACAGAGCATCTACTCAAATATGAGTATTCACTGAAAATAACGTTGAAAGTGATACAAATCTGTCGAATTAATAAAAAAAATCAATTATTTTTATATATATATATATATATGAAGAAATATAGTCTTAAAGTGTGCTATATTTATGGGATAAAGTGCTCAATATCAGAGATGGAGCGTGTGTAAATATAAAAGTGGACATAGAAGTCAGCACTTAGAGGTGACAGTCTGTTTCATGCTAGATGCAATTGTCAGGCCATTGCATCTAGCATGAAACAGTATTGACTTCTATGTTCACTTTTATATTTTTATATATATATATATATATATATATATATATATGTGTAATTTGGCAGCAACTTTTCTTTCAAACATGTAGTGTTGAATGTTAAAGACAACATAGTCTTACATATTTTCTTTTGAATTTTCTCATATTCTCTAATGAGACTTTTTATTTGAAAATAGTTTCGAAATATGTATTGTCCATACGATGACCTAGCGCTTTCGAACATCATTGTTCATCTTCAGGGTCAATATTTTAGTCAAATTTTTTTTTTTTTTTTTTTTTTTAAAACAAACATTTGCCAATTATCTTGTAGCATAATCATGTTGCTACTTTTTTACAAACTAAATAAACGTTAAATTCCTTTTAAATTCAAAAGACGCAATGATGTTATATCACGTGCATGGCGTAGATTTTTATCATGTGACAGCTTGTGTATTGGAAATCTTTTTCACGCTGTCACATGATAAAAATCTTCGCCCTGCACGTGATAACATCATCGCGTCTTTTGAATTTAAAAGGATTTTAACGTTTATTTAGTTTGTAAAAAAGTAGCAACATGATTACACTACAAGATAATTGGCAAATGTTTGTTTAAAAAAAAAAAAAAAAAAAATTTTGACTAAAAAATTTTGACTAAAAATATTGACCCTGAAGATGAACAATGATGTTCGAAAGCGCTAGGTCATCGTATGGACAATACATATTTCGAAACCATTTTCAAATAAAAAGTCTCATTAGAGAATGAGAAAATTCAAAAGAAAATATGTAAGACTATGTTGTCTTTAACATTCAACACTACATGTTTGAAATATATATATATATAAAAATAAAGTAACAGACGCAGCGATTCAGTAACGAATTGCATAAAAAATAATTCATATTTATCTGTATCTCACTCATTTAAACCATTATTTAACTGCTCTCTTTAAAACTTCTCTCTGTTAAAATTTAGTCCACACCTTCACCTTTAGGCCTTGCTATTCTTCTTTCATCTGTTACCCCTCACTAAAGCTTTCATTTCCTTCTCACACTTGTCTCCCACTCCCATACATACACTCTCACTAAAATTTTATTTTTTATACCTGGAGTTATTTTTTCTGATTTCTTTTTGAATTTGTAGGTCTGATGAATTGGATCGTAATTACGATTCCAGTGTAGTAAATTATAACCATGGAATATTAGTGTTTAAGCCTTTTTATTATATTCTTACTCTGTCCTGGACATTGAGTTCTACCTGGATTCTATCCTCTTGGAAATTTTTATATAAATATGTATATGTATGTCTGTATGTATATATATTTATATATATGTATGTATGTGTGTGTGTGTGTGTGTATATTGACCACTAATATTATCTCTCTCTCTCTCTCTCTCTCTATATATATATATATATATATATATATATATATATATATGTGCGCATGGTCGATTGATTAGAACATTTGTATTCTGACCATGAGACCCGGGTTCGAATCTCACCATGGTTAATTTGTCAGGAAGGAAACTTTTTGATGATATCAGTCTGGAGTGGGGGGACAATCACAGCGTGCGGCACCTTTTGAAAAGTGCCTGAAAACCATACCATGGGTTGACCCAAGCCTTGTGAGTGAAATTGGGTAGACAGAACACTTGGGGCTGTCAATAGCTGTACTATCACGAAGTCACAAGTCATTGTGACTCAGGGTTTGAGTGTACTGGTGTTGTTCAGATTGTTGAACATTCTAGATAACACGCTCTCTCCCATATATATATATATATATATATATATATATATATATATATTCCTCTTTTAATTTTAAATTAATATTTCATTACTCATATAACCCCAAATTAATGTCATAAAGTTAATATTCAGATTTAATTTTATAAAACTTCTTCCACCCTCCCCTGACCCCTGTCTCATGCCTTTCATCTGACTGAAACATTGAAATGGATAAATTTTGTAATAGTTTTTCGACTGTGTTTTTTTTTTTATAGAAATTTAACTGTGAGGTAAATTTCTATAACTGATATAAGTATAATATTTATTATAAATCAGTCCACACTTGGGTTGATAAGACAGGCAACTAATATTTTTGCCTGCTAAAATAGGCTATTCCCCATATAAGGTGATTTTGGATTTTATTGTTTATTAATTATTTGCCCTGTAATAATAAATACATTGAGCTATTTTTGTGGATCAGTTTTAATATTTTATTACTAGGATCCACTTGGATTATATACTAACGGATTTGTTACCTTTACTATATATATATATATATAAAGCTTCTGTATTTCTACTTATCCCACAAGTTGTTCACCATGTGGGGGTCACCTAACTCTGTCTTTATAGCAATAATCCTTCTTGAAAACATTCCCAAATCATATGTGGCAGAGGAAGTGTGCTTTATTGAAAGTTAAAAATATATGTATTTCTTGTTTAATAAATGTAAACTTATTATTTCAGAATTGCCACTGTTTACTAAATGTCAATCCTTCAGCAATTGAACGGCTACACCGATTACAAATCTACCCCATAGTTATATTTGTGCGACATAAAAATTCCAAACAAATAAGGTAAGTGATTCTTGTGTTTTGCACAACAGAGGTTTCTTTTCTTGAAATTGATTAAAGGTTGTTCTTCTTCCCGGCATGAGTCCTGCACTCAGACAGCCAGATAAACGCCCTACGGCAGTCAAAACTCTGAAGACAAAAGCCATGTTCATCTGCAAGTTTATTGAAAGCCAAAAAGGAGCTTCTAAAAAAATTAAATAAATAAAAAATTGAGATTAGTTTAGTCTGAATAACAAATTAAATAAATGAGTTAAAAAGGAAAGAAGAAAGATGACAAAGAGGCCCAAACAGTGAACATATGAGACTGCAGGTCCAAATAGATAAAAGTGGTAACAAGTAATTTGCTTACAGGAATATGTTTTACAGTTTGCAGTGATATGTTTACAGAAAGGAAGAAAGTTACATGAAATAACAGTATGACACAATGTGAGCACAGTCAGCACATGGTGAAAGGGGTTCTACATGATGAAGTACAGTAGCAACGATAAATGTATTCAAGATGGTCACCCTAAACAAATGTTCAAATAATAGGATATTAAAGGAGACCAATGCAGCAAGAAAAAGGTTATGTATCGGCGATGCTAACATGGGGGGAGAGGGTAGATTTAGGAAAGTAGGAAATATGTGTTGATTCTGTGGCTTATTGTGTTGGTTCTGGTAATTGCTCCAGGCTAAACAGGAAGTGGGCAAAATGGTGACAATCTAAAATGTACCTAAATTAAAAAGGGTAACAGAATAATCTATATACAAAATTCTGTGACTTCCATAAGTCCATTCATCACCCCTTCTAAAATTTTAAATTTTACAAATAAAAAAAACAATTGCATTACTTTTCAATTATTGTCATTTATGAAGATGCTTTGGTTTGTAAATGATATACACCGCCTGATAGGGCAATTGAAATTCAGAAGGCAAAGTTTATTAAAAGCCAAAAGGATGAATCTAGAAAAATGAAATAAATACAAACTTGAGATTAGTTTAGTCTGAATAGCAAATTAAATAAATGAGTTAAAAAGGAAAGAAGAAATATGACAAAGAGGCCCAAACAGTGAACATATCTATGAGACTGTGGGTCTAAATGGATAAAAGAGGTAACAAGTAGTTTGCTTACAGGAATATGTTTTACAGTTTGCAGTGATATGTTTACAGAAAGGAAGAAAGTTACATGAAATAACAGTATGACACAATGTGAGCGCGATCACATGGTGAAAAGGGTTCTACATGATGAAGTACAGTAGCAAAAATAAATGTATTCAAGATGGTCACCCTAAACAAATGTTCAAATAACAGGATATTAAAGGAGACCAATGCAGCAAGAAAAAGGTTATGTATCGGCGATGCTAACATGGGGGGAGAGGGTAGATTTAGGAAAGTAGGAAATGTGTGTTGATTCTGTGGCTTATTGTGTTGGTTCTGGTAATTGCTCCAGGCTAAACAGGAAGTGGGCAAAATGGTGACAATCTAAAATGTACCTAAATTAAAAAGGGTAACAGAATAATCTATATACAAAATTCTGTGACTTCCATAAGTCCATTCATCACCCCTTCTAAAATTTTAAATTTTACAAATAAAAAAAACAATTGCATTACTTTTCAATTATTGTCATTTATGAAGATGCTTTGGTTTGTAAATGATATACACCGCCTGATAGGGCAATTGAAATTCAGAAGGCAAAGTTTATTAAAAGCCAAAAGGATGAATCTAGAAAAATGAAATAAATACAAACTTGAGATTAGTTTAGTCTGAATAACAAATTAAATAAATGAGTTAAAAAGGAAAGAAGAAATATGACAAAGAGGCCCAAACAGTGAACATATCTATGAGACTGTGGGTCTAAATGGATAAAAGAGGTAACAAGTAGTTTGCTTACA
Source organism: Acanthosepion esculentum (assembly GCA_964036315.1). Lineage (NCBI taxonomy): Eukaryota > Metazoa > Mollusca > Cephalopoda > Sepiida > Sepiidae > Acanthosepion > Acanthosepion esculentum. The sequence continues at coordinate 17,867,141 of OZ038514.1, forward strand.
GGAATATGTTTTACAGTTTGCAGTGATATGTTTACAGAAAGGAAGAAAGTTACATGAAATAACAGTATGACACAATGTGAGCGCAATCACATGGTGAAAAGGGTTCTACATGAAGTACAGTAGCAAAAATAAATGTATTCAAGTGAAGGAAAGCAAGAAGAAAGGATCAAAGATCAACTGCAAGAATATAGAATGCATGATTGTTCACAATAGGATGAGCCCAAAGTGCTAATTGCAAATCGGAGATACCAAAACCAAACAAGTGTGGGAATTTAAACATCTGGGTAGTGTTTTAATAGAGGACAAAAAGTATGACACTGACGGTGTATCGGGATAGCCAAAGATGCATTCCAAAAGCTAAGCAGAGTACTATGAAATAGAAAAACCTTGTTGGAAACAAGGAAAAGAGTGCTGAACTGCTACATGATATTTGTTCTCTTGTATAGCAGTGAGTGCTAAAGATGAAGAGACTTGAAGCAACAGAAATATGATTTTACAGAAAGATGCTGAAGACACCATGGAGTGAACATGCGAGCAAAGACAACATTTTAGAGAAAATGGAAACAAAAAGAAGCCTATTCTTAACATCAGGAAGAGACGGTTGAGGTTTTTAGGACAAATGATGAGGAAAGAATGGCTTAGAAAATCTAATACTCACAGGACAGGTTGAGGGCAAAAGAGAGACAGACGAAAAGAACGCATAATATACTTAGTGAGCTTAGGCACCTCAAGGTAGTGTAATGGTTAGCAAGCTTGTCTCACTAGAACAAATACGACTGAATAGTGAGTTTGATCCTCACTGGGTGTGCCATACTTTTGGCCTTGTGCCACATCTAAGCAACGCTTGGAAAATCACTATACTTAGTGAGTTTGAGTAAAGGGTTTAGGAAAAATAACAAAATGACAAAATTTCTTAAACGCTGCAATGGACAGTAAATTGTGAGTAGCCATGATCGCCCGAGGGACATAAACAAGAAGAATTGAGTTGAAAATCATTCAGGGGGCTCACAAATCACAAATGCCTGTTTATTGTGCAGGCCCAGTGTGCTCTGTGCCTTTTTGATATTTCTTCTTTCATCGCTCTCTTCAAATCTTGTCAGATTGCTTACTATTCCTGTCAAAAAGGGGACCATATTTCTCTGCTCTCAGACTATACTTTTGAAAATTTAACTCTTCAAAATTATAGACAGTATCTTGCAGTAATGCACAAAATACACCTAATATACCTTTCTCTTTATGGGTGCATGGCTGATTGGTTAGAACATTTACTTTCTGACAATGAGACCCAAGTTCAAATCTCACCATGGTCGATTTGTCAGAAAGGAGACTTTGTGATGTTATCAGTCTGAAGAGGGGATGATGCCAGTGTGTGGCACTTTTGGAAAGTGTCTAAAAACCATACGATAGGTTGACCCAAGCCTTGTTAGGACGGAACACTTGGGGCGGTCAATAGCTGTGCTTGCACGATGTCACAAGTCATCATGACCGAGGGTTTGAATGTATTGGTGTTGTTCAGATTGTTGACCATTTTAGATAACATTCTCTCTCACAGAAACTATGACTAAGGTTGGCTCTGTGGGTGTTGAACAAACACAGATGTGCCTGAGCAAGAGTTTGAAATAGGGATTGGCTAGCCTCCCTAGTAAACGGGTATCTTTGAATATGAGTGGCCAGCTATTATTATTATATATATATATATATATATATATATACTTATTTTAAAGAGACACAATTTAGTGTTCATTTTTTTTATTTAAGCCTAGGTACCTTTTGGCCAACACTTCATCAGGGACCACATTCATCAGATTAAATTAACATAATCGCATGCGTGTTTGGCAACCAGCACATTAATCTTCGATTGGACAGCACCTATTAGAGAATGAGCTGTGCAATTTTCTACTGACTCATTCTCTATTTGGAGGATCGTGTTTATGTATATTTTCTTGTTTTACACTCAGATTGGAGTATTTATATCTTGTCTTAAATTTATGTATATTTTAATCGTGACTTTATTTTTTAGACATGCTCCAAATTTTCCTCCACTTATTCTCTCTTTCTCATACCAATTCAGATATAATTTTGCCAACATTGGTCCCTGACAAAGTTTTGGCCAAAAGGTATCTAGGCTTAAACAAAAAACACTAAATTGTGTCTCTTTAATTCTATTTATGCATTCTGTGGCATTAAATCATTATTTATGGACATATTTATCATTTCACCCCAAGCAAGGTAATAAAGCCACTAAGATGCAAGAAGTTACTGAGTGTGAAAGAATATGAGATAAAAACTCTATTAAAGAGACAGAAGATAACAATTGACGCACTTAATATTTGAAGATCAAAGTTGACAGGGAAACAAAAAACTGGTAAAAAGTCAAACAAGTAAGTAGTGCAATAGAAAAAAATGTTAGCATAGAACTTACGGTTACGTCTAGTCATTTCAACTGTAAATTGATGAGACCTTGCCGCCAATCTAGTACTGCGCTTCAACTCATAAAGCATATATACCATAGAGGAAAATTCATCCAAACAATTATCATGAAAGTATTTATAGAAAAGACACAGGGAAGCTATCTTACAGCAGTGGGAAAGCGACCAAAGCCAAGATGCCCGATCAGGACCAATAACATTGCAGATTCTTCTTTGGATTTTATGAAGCATCTCTAAATATATAGCAAGAACATCAGACCAGATGTGGTAGCAATATTCAAAGCAAGGACAACTGGTAGACTTATAAATATTGTAAACGTTTACAGGATTGGGTTTTAAAACAATGGTTGTGGAAGGCATGAAAACTTTTACCCTGTGAATTCTATTTGATTTTTCCAGAACAATTTCAAGGTAAAAATAATAATTGTCTGGCAAAAGAGCTTTTCTGTCAGAATTGAGCTTGAAAGGTAAAGAAGCATTTCAAAAAAAGATTTTCTGTCTGTGAAAGCTTTCACATTGCAAACATTTACTTTCCTTTCAGAGAAATAAAAGACGTCCAATTTTTACCTGAAAAAGTCAGTAACAAAAATGCAAAAGAACTCTTCGAACAATTCCAAAAAACTGAACAGGAATACCGTCATTATATATCAGGTAAGTTGTTACTTTTACCTCATTTTTCATTTTTTTTACCTATTTTTTAACGTTTGAGTCAATCAGTGAATTACGTGCTATACACGCTTGGGTGATCATGTCTTTTTGGATTCATGACTGACTAGGCAGAAGATTTTCCCACAGTAGGTTGCCATTTCTTAGGCCAGCTGGCAACCAGTCTGTCCTCTATTCAACCTATAGATAAGTGGGGTGGGAGAGTAAAAATGGATTCATACTCATTCTCAAAGGTATCTGCACATAAATGAATGCAATGAACTTGATTGGAATTTGAACACAGCTCCTTCCGATTTCTCATTCTTTGCCACAATTACACCACAACGTATATCTTAATATTTAACAAGAAAAAAAAAATTTTTTTAGTTTGGATAGGTAGTTTTATATTACAATCAAGTTATAAAATAAACGCCTATTTCAGTGCCACTGTAGATGATAATATCATCATAAGCCCCATAATCTATTATGGTTATAGTGGCATCACATGTACTGCGGATGTAGCAGCTAAAGATGTGTCTAAGGCAAAATTAACTGACAGAGCCTATCCCACTTTCTACGTTTTTTGAATTGAGTTGTAATTCTCATAGACTCATTGCCACCCAAGGCTATAGAGTCCAGTCTGCTCTGCTATTGAACTCATAGCTGGGGGTACAAACACTGGATTCATACCTTTCCCAAGGATATTTGCGCATAAGTGAATATGCTTGTACTTGTGGTGTCATTCACCCAGTCAATTGAGCCGGCTATGTCAAACAAACCCAGCACCCCTGAACAAAAGCTGACCAAGTGTAGCAGAGGTCATACTCATTCGTATGTGCAAATTCATAGTAGGATTTTCAGTGGGAATTTGGATTCACAAGTGGTCCCCAGCTGCATGTATACATACTTTTAGGATAGTGCAATCCAGTTTGAATTCAGAATTTCCTTCTCCTAAACTGGTTGCCACCCAAGGCTATAAGACCCAGTCTATCCTGCTATTTTATCCATGCCTGGGGAGAGAAGAGATGGATTCATACCTTTTCAAAGTCTATTAGTTCATAAGTGAATGTAATGAACCCTATTGGAATTCCAAGCCATTCTCCATTATACCATCCACACAGCCAAGCCTACAGCACCTAGTGCTCTCAAATGATCACCCATCTAGGTACTCGCCAGACTTGACATTCATAAATTTTCAACGTCAAGTGAGGCTATGGTTTCAATGTTAGGTTTTTCATTTTTTAGAATTTGAATTCAAGAATTGATTCTATGCTGTATTTACTGGGAATGTACGGTGTGATAAGTTGATTGATGATTTTTGTTAAATGATAGCCAGGAGTGGGAATTTGCAATATAAGATATGATAGGACGGAGAGGGTAGTTTTGTTTGTGTGTTTTTATAGTGCAATATATGTAACCAGGCCTATAATCACCCACAATTTTATATATATATATATATATATTTAAAGACATTTATATTATGTTTAACGTTCTTTTTATAGATACAAGTATTTAAGCAAATGCTCTGTTTTTATAATAAACAGTATTAAATAACACTTACCTGCCTGTTTTAATACTGTTTATTATAAAAAACAGAGCATTTGCTTAAATACTTGTATCTATAAAAAGAACGTTAAACATAATATAAATGTCTTTAAATAAATTGTCGGACTATGTCCAATTCTAAAATATATATATATATATATATATATATATATATATATATATATATATATATATATATATATATGTAAAGATTAATACAAATATAAAATTTGCCACTTAGCTGAATGATGGTATTTTCAGCATCCTGACTACAGTTTTGTAGACAGACCCTCTAGCACTCGGTCCATTTCATTGGTAGGGAATACCAGTGACTGACGGTTTATTTTCTTGTTTTTTTGTCACTTTTATACAGAAAAAATATAGTTTATGCACATTTTCATTGATACAAGTTTTTTTTTCTTTCTTTCATTGTGTGTGTGTGAGTGAGTGAGTGAGTGTGTGTGTGTTCGTGCGTGTGCACTGTTATTTCACCTTTTCATTGTCTCTTTCTGTTATAGACATTTTGTCCATTTCAGTTATTAAGCTTATTGAGAATGTGTGTGTGTGTGTGTGTGTGTGTGTGTGTGTGTGTGAGTGAGCGTGCATGTGTGTGTGAGTGAGTGTGTGTGTGAGTGAGCGTGCATGTGTGTGTGTGTGTGTGTGAGTGAGTGTGTGTGTGTGTTCGTGCATGCGCACTGTTATTTCACCTTTTCATTGTCTCTTTCTGTTATAGACATTTTGTCCATTTCAGTTATTAAGCTTATTGAGAATGTGTGAATGTGTGTGTGTGTGTGTGTGTGTGTGTGTGTGTGAGTGAGCGTGCATGTGTGTGTGAGTGAGTGTGTGTGTGTGTTCGTGCATGCGCACTGTTATTTCACCTTTTCATTGTCTCTTTCTGTTATAGACATTTTGTCCATTTCAGTTATTATCCCAGGAGGCAACTTAGCCGAAATGTGTATGCAGATTAAACGAGCGATTGATATTGAACAGAAGAAGACGGTCTTCATACCTTGCAATACCTCCTTCTAATTCATACTTGGATGTCAGCCAAATACCTTTTCTTTTTTTTTCTTTTTATTTTCTTTTCTTTTTTTTTTCTTTTTTTTTTCTTTTTTTTTTTTTTGCTGGAGCATTCCACATAATTTTTTTTTTTCCAATTTTATTTTAACCACATTTTCTTTGCTTCTTCTTCATCTGCTCCTGTTTTGTGTTTGTCTCTCTATTTCGGCTGAGTTTGTATCTACTGTCTATATATGCAGACCCCACATCACCTCACTGACATTTCCGGCTGCAAGAAAAGGAAGAAAAAAACAAACAAAAACTGGCCAAAAGCTTATTGAGAATTTATGGAAATAGATTTCTTTCTTTACAGTTTGATTATTTCATTCCAATGTGTTCGCCCACAAGAAAAGAATATATAAACAAACGCAATGAACTAGATGGTGGCATATTTACATACAGCCTATTCGTTGAATATATAAACAAGAGTTTTAATCGACCAAATCAAGACAACAACTTTTTTTCCAAGATCCTCAGATTTTTAATGTTTTCTTTTATACACGTATTAAATTGAAGGTACGGTATGGATCTTTCGTCAGTTAAAAAATTAAAAAAAGAAAAAAGCTAGACTTACGTGAAATTGCTCTGTAATGTTCCAAATATGAACCCAACCAGTTGTGGATTATATGCTTATCCAGTTGGAAAAGCATGAAACTAATTTTCCCTTTTATACTGTCCCATTGTTGGTCATCTTTAAAAAGATACCTGGAAGATGTTTTTGAATTTTAAGTATAGTTATCTTTATCCAGCCAATGCCTTTGGCAAAAGGCGCTTCAGTTGTTAAGTGGACCTTTTGTTGTTTATACTAAATAAATTCACTCAGCTTTTAAAAAGATTACAAAAGAAACTATTATACATGGAAATGGGGGGGATCATTTGCCACCACAAAAATTCTTTTCTTAATAAACATTGAAAAAATCAGATTGTATCTAATAATACCATTTCCATTATAAAATTACTTGGTCAAAAATTCATTAAAAGTTTTATAAACATTTCTTGATGAAACTTCAGAAGAAAAAACATTTTTTTCATCTCTATTTTTGAAGAAAGAAAAAAACAAATTGTGAAAATATATGATTGTGTCAAATATGTTAAAATGTTTTCATCACTATTGTGTTAAAAGCAATATAGTCTTTGGCATTTACGTTTTTCTTTTTTTTTCGTTTTTTTTTTAACTCTAACTTAATTTAAATTTTCTTATTTTTATCTTTTAATTTTTATCTGCTACAAAAACTTTATGTAACACTATCTTTGTATAAAAGTCTGAGACAGATTTGTCTGGAGAATGTTTCATTCGTTAGAGACCAAATATTTTACGCTGATTTTTGTCTTATTAAAAATATATATACTTTCGGAAAATATTGTAGGGTCTTTGTCACTTATTTATCGTGTTTGGCTGTTGAGAGAAAAAAAATTAACTGTGATAATGTTCAAATGAATGGACAGGATTTTTACTTAAATTCTAACATTGAAAAAAAAAAAAACTTGGTCTTTTGTAAACATTTTGCCATCAACACTAAATTACTTTTTACTAGATTCAAACTTGTGGAGTCAGATTGATTTAGTAACGTACTGAAAATAGTATTCTTACTAAATATACAGTAGTATTCTCAGAAATCAATTTTAAATTGTGGTTCAATAAAGTTTTACTCTGTGTGAATTTTTATAACTTTTTCTTTTTTTTTTAAACTAACACATAGCAATACAAGACCTGAACTCACCACCAAAGGAAAAGTGAACATCTTTCTTAAAATAAGGGACACCTGACCATCAAGATTTCCTTTTCAAAAGTACCTCATCATAGGGTAATGGTTAACAAGTCTAATATGGTTGGGCTTTAACTACTGAGTATTCAGTTCTATCCTGACTGGGTGCCACATAAAAATATTTTGATCGTAAACAACCCAACAAAGTTTGAGACATCAGCCAACTTAATTCAGCATGGCTAATCTGGTTGACCATTAATAATGAGTACTGAGATTGATCCTCACTTGGGGCCCTATTCAAAAGAGTTTGATCTTAAATAACCCAACAAGGGTTTTAACCACAACATCATAAAATCAGGTTTATAATACTCAGAAATTCATACCCAGATGTCCTCAAGGACACATGGTACAGTGGATAAAGGCGTTGGTTAGATCCAGTGACAAACCCAAAGAGTGTGAGTTCAATACCCGGTTCAGGCAATGGAGAACTTTCAGAGGGAAAAATTACCAGGAGATAACTGATAACTGACATCCATCAAATATGGCTCGTGGAACTAGAACAGTCTACCCCAGTGATCGAAATAAAGGGTTCGGTTCGAAATTCCAACCACCTGAAGAAGGCCGGAGCGTACAACGGCCGAAACATGACAAATATGGCGACAAAGATGAGGACAATAGTCCGACTAATGTAAATACTGAAGTCTAATATGGTTGGGCTTTAACTACTGAGTATTGAGTTCTAGCCTGACTGGGTGCTGCATAAAAATATTTTGATCATAAACAACCCAACAAAGTTTGAGACATCAGCCAACTTAATTCAGCATGGCTAATCTGGTTGACCATTAATAATGAGTACTGAGATTTGATCCTCAGTTGGTGCCCTGTTCAAAATAGTTTGATCTTAAATAACCCAACAAGGGTTTTAACCACAACATCATAAAATCAGCCAACCTAATTCAGCATGAGATAATGGTTCATAAGGCTAATCTGGTTGACCATTAATAATGAGTACTGAGATTTGATCCTCACTTGGTGCCCTATTCAAAATAGTTTGATCTTAAATAACCCAACAAGGGTTTTAACCACAACATCATAAAATCAGCCAACCTAATTCAGCATGAGATAATGGTTCATAAGGCTAATCAGGTTGACCATTAATAATGTGTAAGTGAATTTGATCCTCACTTCATGCCACATATAAAATTTTGATATTAAATAATCCAGAAATGGTTTGGCATGTTGTAAAATCAAGCAACTCATTACCAACCACCCTTTCCAAACTGGAAAATATTTTTTATTTATTTATAAAATTATTTTTCAGTTTTGGTAGAAAAATACAATCATTTTTTTTCTTTGTTCAAATAAGCCTCTTATCTGTGGATGATGGAACTTTTCATTTTTGTACTTTCAGAATGCTGGAACTTTTTATTCTTGTACCTCTAAGATGATAGAACATTCCATTCTTGTATTTCTTGGATGAGGGAACTTTCCATCCTTGTACTGCTAGGATAAGGGAACTCTCCATCCTTGTACTTATATGATTTAAATATAAATGACAAATATTTTTGTTACATTTATAAAGATTTTAAAATGTCCAACAAAATTACTGATTTTGTAGTGTGAGTGAGCCTTACAGTAGAATTTTAGAAAAACTAAAATTATCCAATTTGAGTGGCTCTTGGGCATTGTATTGGGAGAACAGTAGTATATATGAAAAAAACCCTGTATTGTATCTAAGAGGCTTAATTCTCATAAACTTCTATTAAACAAACACAGTTATGAAAATATCAAATCAACAAATTGAATTTAATAAAATGCTGGTTGGTTAAAATAATTATTCTATGAAAATGACCTAAAAGTGTTTGAATTATTCAGATTTGCATCTTCAATATTGTTTTTATCATATTTTGACTGGTGGGCTCTCCAGCCTCCCTCATATCAGATAATCTTCATATTTTTTTTAATCTTCACAATACTTCATCTGAAACAGTGGGAAGGTCAGAATGTACACCTGAAAATGGTCAGAGAATCTGCTAACTAAAAGATAGTGATTAAAACAGCAAATATAAAGATGCTAGTCTTGTTCAGAATAATGGCAATTTTTCGCAGTTCAAACACGGTAAGTTTTCTAATTTACCTCTCCGTATAACATATATTGAAATTCAAGTAGAACATATATATATATATATATATATATATATATAATGCATGTATTTTGGCAGCATGATTTCATTCAGACAGGTTTCATTAAATAATTTAGACACATTCTGTCTACTTATTTTCGATAAGATCCTTTCATATTCACAAATAAGCTTTTTTTTTGTTCAGTTGTTAAATGACAAGAGGAAAACACGATGTTGGCTCATATTGTATTTATTTCTGAGTACTTTCCACATAGCATAATGTCATCATCAGGGTATTGTTAATTATAGAGTAAGTATTTAGTGTTTATGGTTGTGAAGGACAAAAATTGTTGTGATCATCCAAAGATTACCATTTTTATATGTGGAGTCATGAATGGTGTATTATGGCTGTTTGATAGACACTGTTTTTAAGGGGAGGTAACTAGGTATTCTGTAGAAAATAAGTATACAAAACGCCTCTAAATTATTTAATGAAACATATATATATATATATATTTTTGAATTGGACAAAGTCCGACAATTTATTTAAAGACATTTATGATATCTTGTATCTATAAAAAGAACGTTAAACATATCATAAATGTCTTTAAATATATATATATATGATTCACTGCTGGAAAAAATACTCCAGCTTACAGTTATATCACACTGAAATACCAGTCCTCATATGATCAACTGAAGTTAAACAACGTCAAGCCTGGTCAGTACCTAGCTGGGTACACCACATGAGGATAGCAGGTATTGTAAGCTTGGGTGTGCAGGTGGTGTAATGGATAATGGCTCAGGAATTGTTAATTGCAGAGCCGAGTTCCAATTCCTGTTGATTTTCATTATGTTCACTTACACGCAAATACCCATAGGAAAGGTATGAAGCCACCTCTTCTCCCCCACCCAGCTATGGGTTAATTAGTACATCTTGTATCCTTAAATCATTATTATCTCAAAAAAAAATTCTACCAATCTAAAAATACTTTCTGGGTTTAAGTAACTTGCAAAGAGTTGATAACCCATAGAAAATGGATCAATCAAATAACAAAAATGGTTAGTTCCATGTACCGCTCCAAAAAGTATCTGACTCCTCCTACCATGCTCTATCTCTACAAGAGCTGGATCAGACCAAAAATGGAGAATTACTGCCACATCTTGGCTGGGGCTGCCCAATTCTTGCATTCAAGCTTTGACAGAGTTCAAAAGTGTTTGCACAACCTTGTGAATAATGAATAGTTTTCCACCCTGCAACCCCTTTCCCCACATATTAACCACTACTTAATTGCTACTTTCAAGGCAGCTGTTCAGTTGAACTACACTCTTTTGATGTTCAGGTGAAGTACACTCTTTAGTTCCACCTGACCAGACCTTCACATTCTAGGACCTGCCAGGCCACAGAGTCGACTTCTTCATTCTCTTTGTATTCTATTGGTAAGGAGCTAGTTCCATATAGACAGAATTGTTGTATTGTGAAACAGACTCCCTAGAGGATATTTCCCCAATCACAACAGTTTTAATCTCTTCATGTCTAGAGTCAATCCTTATGTATAGTATACATTGCTTGCTCCTATCCTTGTATGCCTTTACAACATTCTCATTTAGTAACCCTCTGCTTTGAGTGGCTCTTGGGCTTTGCATTGCATGAACAATAGTATATATGAAAAAATCCTGCTTGGTATCTCATGGGGCTTAATTACCTTTACTTCTCATTAACTTCTATAAAAGAAATAAAGAAAGTTATGAAAATACCAAAATGAGAAAATGCAGCACCTATAAAAGTAAAAAATGATTTATCATTTGATTTTTTTCATGGCTTATCAACCCTTTATTTGAAGCCAGAAAATATTTTTATATTGTAAGAATTTTTTTGTGGTGGTGGGTATAATTATTTAGAGATACAAATCTAATTAACCGATAACTGGAGGGAGAAGTAGGTGGATTCATACCTTTCCCAAGGGTATTTGCACCTAAGTGAATATAACAGACCCAACAGGAATTGGAACTCTGCTCTCTGATTAATAATTCTGCGGCATTATTCATTACACCACCCACGCATCCAAGCAGTCACCCATCAAGGTACTGACCAGGCTCAACATTGCTTAACTTTGGTAATCATACCAGAACCAGTGTTTCAATATAATGTGGACATAAGCAGTGTAAAATATAGGTTGGCTTGATAATAATGGATCATTTAAAGGTTGATAAATACTACCACTATTCCATAATAATTGTTTAGTGATCAATATTGACCCCCTGGGGCCAGTAGAATTATCTAGGGGATTCAATAAATACCAATAGATTATTTAAACATTTTTTTGCCAAAAACTGAAATTTGTATAAATCAGGAATTTAAAAAAAAATAATTCAATCATATATATTTTGATAACATGCATTTCTGATTTGTGTGTAATTACAACTTTTTCCCCCCAAATTAAAAAAAAAGTTCACCTTCAAATTAAAATATTAAATTAAAATTTTATTAGCTGAATGGATTATTAGCTTATTAACAAATCAGTGAACAAACAATGTAATCGAAAACATATAATTAGAAATTAAAGGTGCCTAGGTTGAGGCAAATATTTCTACATTTTCATACACAGTAGTTGGATATTTTCTGCCAGAAGTTCTGGGATGATAAGTTATCATTATTTACAATATTTACATTCAACAAGTCATAACTACTAATGCTACAAATTGGTGACCAACATCAACCCTGTCTATTTCAATCTTGAAGCACCACAATATAAAATTTGAATTCATTTGTGTTGAATTCATTTCTTTTGAAAGTCCTTATCTGCAACAAATAGTAACTATTAATGCTACAGACTGCTGACTAACAGCAAACTCATCCAATACAAATTGTAACAGTCTTCGTAAGATCATCAATCACCTCAGCTAAACCTACACACACACCCACACACTGTCCACTTAGTTATGTTGTCACTGTTTAGCAGACCAAGGCATTAGTTTAGCAAGTTTTAACCCTTACTGGGTGCACATCTACTGTAGATTTGCATCAAGTTTAATTTTTTTTTCTACTCAGTATAAGGCTCGAGATCCTCTCAAGGTAGAGGGTTAAAGGTTGAAATAGTAATGAGGTATGTGATATGAGTGGAAAAGGTGATATGAAGTAAATATATGACAAAGTGAAAAATTTTACCTGTGACACATTTCGTCCTTTAGGACTTCATCGGAATGAATTTGGTTATGTTGGTAGGACTACACATGCGCATGACAGAGGGGTGCTAGTAATTTTAGAATTTTTTCTTTTTTTTTTATCTAGTCAAATTCATTTAGTCTTTTTCATCACTTTTGTAATTAGGTATTCTACACTGTGATATTAGATCTGCCAGGAATGGTGAAATGTTGTAAGAGCCAAGGCACAAATTTACTGTAGATGACCCTTGCAATTAAGGCACTATCTAGACATTTACGCCATAGTGAATTATTTTCTCCTTTGATCAGAGTAGCATTTTTTATGCCAAAATTGTGGTCAGTCTCATTACAGTGGGCAACCAACACATTTGACATATTATTTTGTAAAATGTCCCTTTCGTGTTCATTTAATCTTTTTAGATTACTTGAGGTTACTCCTATGTATTTTTGTGGCAAATATTACAGGTAATGGATTAAACTTCTCCTTCTGGTTTTAGCTTATTGTTTTGTTTAGTATTGACTAAATCTTATTGCTTTAGATGTAGTAGTACCAAATTTTATGTTTAGATAGATTCTTTTCAATTGTAGATGTGATAGAATTAGTAGGCAGGATAATATTTTTTTTTATTCATTGGGTTTCTCAAGAGGAGCTGTTTTTTGTTTTGGAATAATTTATGGGCCTTTTGTTTCACATTTAATATAAAATAATTGGGGTACTGGAGAAGTTTAAAAGTGTTATCAATGTATTTCTCCTATTTGTGTAAATAATCCGGGCTGCATATTCTTAGTGCTCTCAGGTTAAATTCTATGATTATGCTGGATTTTATTTTGTTGTTATGATGAGAATAGAAATTTATTAGGCCATTTTTGTTGGTTGATTTCCAGTAAATACCAAGTTTTAAACTGTTGTTAACACACTGTAGCTTGATATCTAGGAAGGGTAAAGAATTCTGTCTTTCAGTTTCATATGTAAATTACATTGTGTTCGATTTCGTTTACTTGATCTTCTCAGTCAGGTAAATCAGTATCATGAGGATATATAAGTAGAGCATAATCAATATAATGGAAATTGATTGTTTGGGGAAAATATTTCAGAAAGGACTGGATTCAAGAAATTCTAAGATAAATGCCATTGCTCCACTGAGAGGTGATCCCATTGGGAATCCAAATTTTTGTCTGTAATAACCATTATTAAATATGAAGTAGCAGTGATTGGTGATGAGATGGCAGATTTTTATTATTTTATCAGTTGGTAGTGAGAGTTTATCAGGGAGCATTTAAGCTAACTCGTGTGGAGGGCTCTTGATTGGGCCTTTATCACAATAGGTAGGGAGGAGTAGATGAGATAGGCAACAATAAACTATAAAAGAACTCAAAATGGTTCGCTGCATTTAAGTATTGCATTAATATTTAAGCTTACCTTTTAAAAGCTCAACGATAATTCTTCTGCTGCCATTTAATTTAAAGATGATTTTATGTATGTAGTCCTTACTTTCCATACAAACAATTATTTTTATTTCATGGGTGACTTTCACTGGATTTTGCTATTAATTTTGATTATTCCCAAATTTATTTCCAAGTTATAAAAACTGATCTCTTTTACCTACAAGGCAGGTTTGATGTTTTTCAATCACATATAATATAAGGGTGTTTCATTAAGATGAATCAAAGTCAGCAGTAAATAAATCAGTGTTAGTGGTGAAAAATTATTTATTTCTCTATTGGATCATGTTATTTAAGTCATGGCAATCATGTGTAAAAGAATAATATCGCCCAAATGTCCGCCAAGGCTTTGGCAGTACAGATCCACTCCATGGTCAAAATTTGTGATGACGTCTCTGCATAGTTGCTCCTTGATCTCACCAATATACCTTATTATCTCATCCTTCAGCTGTTGAATTGTTGTTGGCTTAGACCTTACTTTTGAAATGACCACCAAAGGAAGAAATCTAAAAGCGTCAAGTCACACAATTGTGGTGGCCAATTGACTACACTGTTTTGAGAGATGTTGCGACCTGGGAACTTCTCATTGCATTTCTGTTTGAATGTCCATTTTCATAATAGGCTTCAATAACTTTAACACATTGTTTGATTGTTAATCTTTCCATGGTTGAAACTGCCAAAGACTTAAATCTGAAAGAAAAAGAAAAAATCATTAGATGCTTAAACTTAATTCACATTTAAAATTGGTCCAAGTTATTGGAACACCCTTTATATATTTATGTATATATATACATACATACATACATACATACACAATGTTGAAAACATTGCTGCAGTGCACAAGAATGTGGCTGAAAATACAGACCCCCTCTCTTCGTCATCGCGCGTAGGAATTGAACGTCTCCACAACAACATTACATCATTTCCAATTGCACTCTCAGTTGGACAATTATGTTGACTAAAAACATTGCAAAG
The DNA here is from genome assembly GCA_964036315.1 of Acanthosepion esculentum. Classification (NCBI taxonomy): domain Eukaryota; kingdom Metazoa; phylum Mollusca; class Cephalopoda; order Sepiida; family Sepiidae; genus Acanthosepion; species Acanthosepion esculentum. The sequence continues at coordinate 17,882,231 of OZ038514.1, forward strand.
TGCATGAAATGCATTCCTGTTTGAACGTCCATTTTCATAATAGGCTTCGATAACTTTATCACATTGTTTGTTTGTTAATCTTTCCATGGTTGAAATTGCCAAAGACGTAAGGTGTTAAATCTGAAAGAAAAAGAAAAAAATCATTAGACGCTTAAACTTAATTCACATTTAAAGTCAGTCCAAGTTATTGGAACACCCTTAATGCACATACAAGTAATATAATGTAATTTTTAAAAACTTCCCACCTGGAAAATAGAAAATTGGGTAATACAATTAATATCAATCATCAAATATGAAATACTTGGATAATATTTAATTATCCTCTTGAAATTATATTTAAACTAACAAGGATTTCACCTATAAGTTTTGAAATATTTTCTTTTAATATCTTACATTTTATGTCTTCTCTGGCTTCTTGTAGTCTATTGGCAAATATTCACGCTCCAGTGCTACATCACAGATGAATGAGCAATAGACGATTTTCTTACGTTTCTTCTCTTCATTTTATCTCAAGGGAGAGGGACAGTAGGAGGTGGGGGCTCTTTCTTGGGTGAAGTTAGAGAGGTTGATTGTCAACAGGCTGTCTAACTACTCATCAGCATGGGTGGGCTGTCTCAGTAAGGAATCTGGGAACAACGAGATATCCTCACTCTTCTCTTCCTCACATGTTTTCCAGTCCTATATTAAAAGTTAAACAAAGACAACTCATTACTATCAGAATCCCATGTGTATGGGGTTCAAACCAACCCCATTTCATATGGATTGTCAGAATTCTGACCAGTATAATAGGGTTTGCCAATTTGGCCCAGCCTATGGATTCTGTAACATTAATACATAGTAATTTTTGGTGAATCATTTTATTAGTTAAAAATCAATAAAAAGTGAACCTTACTTTATGCCTAGTAGTATCTTATGTTAATACAAATTCACCATTACCATAAAAAATAAGTGTATATGAAATTGTTATTTTGTTGTGCATACTGTTATTATATTTTCCATTAGAAGTTTTGAATTATATTTTTCCATTTATTATTTCTGCATTTTTAAATCCTTTTCCTCATTGCTCAAAAACAAAAAGGATGTATATGCAATGTGATTGGTCCTGATCTGGCATCTTGTCTACAGTCACTTTCTCGCAGATGTGCTGTTGCTTCCCTCTGTCTTTTCTACAAATACGTAACTGCTTCGACAAGCTACTTTCGCTGGTTCCCAAACTGCATGAATTTAAGTGTGCTACTAGGTTGGCATCTCAGTCCCACCCTTTCACTGTCAAAACTATTAAAATATAGCCATCTCTTCTACTTCAATAGCTTCATGTCTTGCACTTCCCACCTGTGGAACTCTCTTCCTCTTACTTGCTTCCCTGATATAATCTTCAATTATTCAAATGCAATGTCAATCTACATCTTCAGAAGCCTTGATCTAATTCCCTGTCCTTTTAATCCTTTACTCTATCACTCCTCTTTACTCTCGCCCCCACTCTCTGTAGCACCTTGCGTGCTAGTGGCATCCCCACCTTGCTTGGGGTGAAATGCTTTAAAAAATGGAGTTTCTGGGATACATAATGAGAAAAGAAGGCCTGGAAAATTTGACACTTACAGGATATATTGAAGGCAAGAGAGACAAAGGACAGCAGCGAGTAATCTACCTAACAAGCTTGTGTAATTAGCAGAATAGGGAGGGGACGAATAGCAAAAAGACAGACATTGAAAAGAGCTACAAAAGGTAGGAAGTTGTGGAGGGCCCATGTCATGAGTGGATAAAGCATATAGAAGAACTCTTCACCATGTTGCCTACTGCTTGGTTACTTACTCTGCCAGTTTATCTTCCTCTCTCGTGCTATGCTTAAGTTTTGATCTGAGGAAGTTTTAGGTGAAACTAGTCGAAATGTCCTCAAGAATAAAGGGTTGTTGTAGAGTGAGTGGCCATGGGTAAATAAGTGGCAGAACTGCCCAACAAACAGAATTGACAACGTTTCTAATAAGCAATAACAAGAAAAAGAACAGGAGAAAAAATAATATAAAGCAAGCAAATAATATATGCAAGGCAAATTATCAGTAATAAGGCAAAACAACAGTAATATGGCAAAAAGTTCACAGCCAAAGAATTGAGGTTTACACAGAAGAGCAAATTCGTATTAGCAAATGTAGTGTTCTGACTTCAAGACAAGACAGACTGAGTCATATGAAACTGAGTACCTGCCTATTTTATTGGCTAAGAAGAAATCCCATCATGCATTTGTGTGCTTCTACCTTCTACCAGATCTCAGTGTGCGAGATAAATGACCACCGCTGGACTGATAAAATACAAATGAAAGCGCTCTTCATAACAGGGTCGCTGAGACGCCGGTGATAATCTTGGTGTGCCAATGCCGCCTAGGCTGGCACGTAGTCAAATAAACTCGAGAGAAGCCAATAATCAAGTTATTAGTCTAACTGCTTTTGGGTTATCAAACCAATCCTGGCAGTGATCATCATAAACTGTTCAACGATTAGCCAATAAGACAGATAGAGATAGAATCATGAAACACAAACTTAAAAATAATCCGGGTCAGTTGCAACTGAATGACAATTAGGGATTACAATCGCGCTCAACTGTATTAAAAATAAAATTTAAAAAAACAAAAAACGATAATTAAGAGGAGATAACTATTAAATGCGACTTAATGTATTATCTTTATTGTTTATTCAGTGATTCAAGGGGGTCACAACGTTTTCTAAGTTTCTTATTAAAAAGAGTTGACAAAATTCAACAAAAAGAGGCGGGGTAACAATCGTCGTATTTGGCGAAATTCGTTGCCGAGTATTGGGGAAGTTCATCGACATTTCCTTCTGTATGTGTCCTGTGTTAGATCTGAAGAGACGTCCGCAGCCACCGCATGGTAGGGTAGAAGGATTCAAGGGAATCGAAAGCTCTGTCTTTTCTTTGGTCTCTTTTCCTCTCTTCTATTTGTCTTCTGGTGTGTTCAAATGATGTTGTTTTTTTTTTTCATGGATTGTTCTTCTCCAATTGGTGTTTTTTTTTCTAAGTTTCTTATTAAAAAGAGCAGACAAAATTCAATAAAATGAGATCGCGTAACAATAAAAAAATATAAATAAATAGATACTTAGATTTTGTTTTCTTTTTAAATCATATCACGCCATACAAGGTTGTAGAGCCACTAAAACACAAGAGTGTGAACGAATAAGAAAGAGAACCATGATTAAGGAGCGAGAACAATAGAAGTTTAATAAAGAAGACAGTAGATAACGATTGACATTGCATTTAAATTTTCGAGGACCAAACTAGACTGGAAAACAAGTAGCTAGCAGACAGTTCCACAAGCAAGAAGTGCGAGAGAAGAAACTGTTACATAGGACTTACGGTGACATAAAAATGGGCCCTGAATAAGTTGGTAATTTTCATTTAAATTTGGTTAAATATTTAGTCAGTTATGTGTCATGCGTGATACATGCTGAGGCGATCATGTATCTTTCGATACATGATTGACGAAGCAGATTTTTCCCCGCAGTAGGTTGCCATTTCTTTCTGCGGTAGACCAGTTGCCCTCCAAAGCTACAGAACCTGGTCTGTCCTGCTATTTACCCATAGCTGGGGGAGAAGAGAATTCCTGCCTTTCCCAAGGGTATTAGCACTTCCAGTCGAATCCATTACATGGATTCGACTAGAATTCGAACTCGGCTCTCAGATTCCACACTCAGAGCCGCTAAGCATTACCGTATGTGAGTAAAGTAGAATTTTCTTTGTTTATTATTTATTTATTTGGTTAGCGGCATATCAACTCCTTATGTATTATTTAATGCCGAAATGTATTGTTATGAATTTAAAAGCAATTAAAAAATAACAGAAAAACAAGACGGCAATAACTTTAAATGCTTTATTCCACAAAAGAAATTCAGCCTATCAATACTAATTGTGTCTCTCTACATAACCCCCTCCCCACGAGCAGAACTTATAAAAGAAAATGTATGTTCCTTTGCATACAATTTCTTAACACGCAAAACACAAAGAAAGAGTTCATTTCATAACACTGTACTCTCCTGCAGGAAGGAGAAGAATGGTTGACTTACATAACAAAATCTTCATACTCTGTTGGTACCTTTCATGTTCTTGAAGATCTTCGTAGAACATTAGCATCTTCGGGACTAGCCTAAAATTGATTAGAGGCTGGTATAACATCATTAGAGACTGATCCTGAATTATCAGGCCGGGCCACTGTTGAAGTGAGTACGTCGGGACCGCCCGACTCCTCAGGAGCATATTGGATATTCAGTATACTTATTCTTCTAATCAATTCAGTGGATGGACAAGGTGCCAGGTCTTGAAGAGACACTGTAGACTCTCGTCCATCAGGGTAGTATACCTTATATTTGCGTATGTAGGATTTACGTCAAGCAATTCTATCCTATTGACAAAATTATCATTTTTACTTGTCTGGGCAAATTTTCTCAGAAGTACAGGTCCGGGGACCAGCCACGATAGTAAAGATGAGCCAACTGAAGAGCACTGGAGGGAATTGAAGAACGTTTTATGCGGTGTAGTATTGGTAGATGTTGGAAGTAGGTACCAAAGAGAATAGAGAGCATTTGGTAGAACTATTTCTCAATGTTTTAAGTCCATATTGTATGTTCTTAATGCCAGACGAATATTTCTCCAACTAAGTTCATTGTACTGTTCAACTTGTGAATTGCCTGTTGGGTGATATGGAGTAGACGTGCTTGTGGCTATTCCTTTCTGAGTTACGTAGGACTTTAATTCTTGGCTAATAAAGGATGCACCTCTATCAGAATGAACATAAGATGGGAACCCGTAAAGGCTGAAAATTTGGTCAAGGCATTTTATCACCATCGCTGAACTGACATCCGGGCATGAAAAAGCAAACGGAAATATTCATCTATAGCCGTTAACAAATACTTGTGAGTATTAGATGGTAAAGGCCCTTTAAAATCTATGTTTAACCGGTCCAAGGGACCCGATGCTCTTATTAATTCCCCCGTTGCAGAAGGTTTGAAGAACCTTGGCTTCAGTTCAGAACAAATTTGACACTGAGAGCAAACCTTCTTCACATCTTCCGTTGGATATGAAAGGTTTTTACATTTAACGAAGTGTAACATCCGTGCGACTCTTGGGTAACATAAACTACCATGAAGTTCATTTAGAGATCAACTTGTGAGTTCTGCACAGTGAGCTTGTGTTAGGGCGTCCGGGACAACATTGTCAGGTCCAGGTCTGTATGCGATTAAATAACTAAATTCAGTCATTTCTACTCTCCAACTCTGAATTTTGCTGTTCTTAACCTTTTGTTCTCTTTCCATTGTCAAACTTGAATGCAACGGAGTGTTGATCAGGTTATTAGAGTAAAGTGGTTACGCAACAGTCTAATAGCTTCAATGATAGCTGTAGCCTCTCTTTCCACTGAAGGGTAGTTTAATTCACTCTTATTTAGGCTGCGTGACATCAAGGCAACGGAGCGGCCATTTTGATTAAGAGTTGCAGATACAGCAACCTCGGAGACCTCTCCTTCTACCAAAAAAGGAATACTTTCATCAATAGAGCTAAGCGTTGCAGAACACAATTCCTTTTTGAGTTCATTAAAAGTTCCCAAAGAATTAGTATTAATCAATGGACCGATTTTATTAGAAAACGAAGGAATCAATTTGGAATAATATGAAAACGTACCCAAGGTCCACCTCAGCGAGGCATTATGCGATGGGGGGTGGCCAACATCTGGAATGGGCGCAGGCGGTCAGGATCTGGCCGAATAGTACTATGGCTTATATCATACCCGAGTATTTTAATAGACTCGGAAGATATTACAAATTTCTATTCATTTTTGTGCCGCTTGTTGGAATCTCTGACAATCCAGATTATGGTATTTTTTATTATAACCAATAATGGTGATGTTGTCTACATATGGATATGTATCTATAAGATTCTCTTTTTCGACAAATTCGTCCCATTTCCCTGTGAAACATAGACCCCATTGGTTATATCAAAAGGTATCTACAAAACTGGTATAGCTTCCCATTGGCCTCAAAGACAGCAAAATTTTTTGTCCGCCTCAATTGGGATCTGATGGTAGGCGCTCTTTAGGTCAAAAGTCGAAAATACTTTGTACCTTGCCAGACTGCTTATCATATCATCAATCCAAGGAATAGAGTAGGCATCAAACTGTGTATATAGATTAACCATTTGGGAATAATCTACACAGAGCCGTTTATTGTGCTTATTAATAAGGTCCTTCGCAACAACCAACTGGGCTCTCCATGGTGAGTAGCAGGGTTCAATGATGTTATCTGGGAGTAACTGGGAAAGTTTCTTCTCGATGAACGCCTGATCATCTTTACTAAAACGTCGGGATTTAGTAGCAACAGGGCAGATATTCACGGGTATACTAGAAAATAATGACGGTATATTTACCTTAGATGCAGTAAGAACACAATGTGTATTTCTTCGACTAACTCTTAAGTCGTCTTTGTTTTCACCATACGTGAAGATTACGTTTTTGTGTAACTTCTAAAACTCCTATCCGAGAATTACATAGGTTATCCAAAACCCCAAATTTTACTCTTCCGTATTTCCTGCCACCTACTTCTATATCAGTAATGCAAACACCGGTATGGTTGTCTTCCATGGTTTTTTAACAGCCATAGACTCTTTTTTTCCTACAGGGGTGGAATTTCAGGTTTTATACGTTGGATGCGTCTTCACCAATAGTTTTCTGAACTACGACAGTCTATAAAAGCAGTAAACTGTTTTCCCTTTTATAGTGATCGGTGTAGTTGCATGAGAGATTTGTGGAATAGATATTCGGGATTACACACAAACTTGGTTTAAAATTAACCATCATGGCCGTCGTCCCAGATGACTTGGTCTTAGATTAGCAAACCTTCAATAAGGTGTCCGTTTTTTCCACAATTAAAAAAAAACAAATTGATGCTACGAACAGGACAGAATTTCCGAGTATGAGTCATTTCATAACATGTATTGCTGGTAATTTTTTTTTTTTACTTTACCGAAATTTATTGTAGGTAATTTTTCATTTTTTTCTTTCCTTACAGAAATGTATTGCAGGTAATGTTTTTACTATGTAAAATGTACTGCTGGTATTTTAACATAATTTTTTTTTTAATACTTTCATAGTATTTTGACCCCAGTTCGGGGGTTACCTATTTGCCCATGGCTGGGATCAGGGTAGACCTGGGAACAGCAGCAATTAAGAGGTGGTTCCAGGTTACATATGTCTCAAAACTTTCTGTCGGGTGTAGTTTATTGTCATCCTCAGGACGGCTACAAGTTTGTAAAAAATCTTTAAATTTCTTAAAGTTTTATTGGTTTGCAAGGAAACTTTTTCTAATTTTAAAAGCACAAAATTAAAAGAATGGTAATTTTCACGACAGTTAACTTAAAAATGTATTTTTTTATTTAGAACACAATTTGTTCTTGAAGGTTGTAGCAAGAGACAAAACGTTATCTCCTCTTGACCCCAAACAAAAGTAGCAATAAAAAATGAATTATAAATATTCACGAGAATAATAATAATAATAATAATAATAATAATAATAATAATAATAAAGCAGTCACGTGACGTGACGAAACCAGCACGAGATATCGTTAGGAGGGAGCGTCGATCTTCTTTTTGCTCCTTGAAGTTACTGCAACAATACCTCGTGACAACCAAACATAAATACAAAATTTATATTGTTTTTGGTTCCCATTTTTTGGCAAGTAGATATATGCAAAACTTCTATTAAGAACTTCGAATGAATATATATATATATATATATATATATATATATGGCACGTGGCCGAGTTGTTAGAGCGTTCGAATTCTGACCATGAGACCCTGGTTTGAATCTCACCATGGTCGATTTGTCAGTAAGGAGACTTTCTGATGTTATCGGACTGGAGGGGTCGATCCCAATGTGCGGCAACTTTGGAGTGCCTGAAAAACCATACCACTGGTTGACCCAAGCCTTGTGAGTGAAATTGGGTAGGCGGAACCCTTGGGAGCCGTGGATAGCTGTGCTAGCCCAAAGTCACAAGTTATCGTGGCCGAGCGTGCTGGCCTTGTTCAAATTGTTGATCACGCTAGATAACACGCTCTTTCTCAGAAAATGTAACTAAGGTCTTATCAGCATAGTTGCGGTACAAACCACAGGTGGGCTCTGTGGGTGTTGAATAAACACAAATGTGCCTGAGCAAGTGTCTGCAATAGGGATTGGCTAGCCGTCCTAGTAGACAGGTATCCTCGAATTTATACGAGTGGCTATATATATATATATATATATATATATATATATAGCTCTTGAAAATACATTTCAATTGAGCACTGTTGAGTGATAAGCTATTTCTATAAACAACAGCCACCTGCACTAATGCAAAGCTCTTCACTAAAATGAATGGAGCACTTTGGCTGATTGGCATTTGTTTACATTTGTAAATGAATTGTAAAAACAATACGCTAGATTTAGTTGTGTAACTCTACCGAGTGAAAATAGCTCTGGCTGACACCAAATTAGTTGTGTCTCAATCCTGGCTTGAAGCATTCGGAAGTCTAGTCGCACTGAGGAGCTGTGATACAGCGAAACAGTACTGTCTGTGAATGACATATATATATATATATATATATATATATATAATACAAAAAAAAATTAGATAAACGAAATGGTGACTGTCCAACAAATAACAATAAAGACACCTGAATTCATGCAAACTAACATGGTTCACATTATTGAATGAATCTCAATTCTATCTGAGAAACGTAACTTCACAATTAACCAAATTTTATAATGGTGATAGTTGCGAAAATACCTAGCAACTTTTTTGGATACTCACAATTACGATGAGTTAAAAAAAGAATTTATTTAAAACGCACGAACCAACAAAGCCAGAACTCAGAGATAAATTAATGTTCACCTCCATTATTACAAATCGAACATCAATTTACCTTCAGGAAAGTTTGGCAATAGAAACGACATAGTTGTGTTTGTTTTTTTTTTTTTTTGTTTTTGTTTTTTTTACAAGCATTACCATCTTCCACCATCCCTGTGTTAGCAACACAAAAATATTTGTTGGGGATTTGTGTTGAGTTGGATGGTATCAGAAGGTTAAATTAGTTGAAGACTCAGAAATGGGTGTGTTCGATAATTTTTCATCCACAACAAATAATACAAGACAGAACGTAATGGTTCAAAACATAACATTTGAATTTATTTGTTTTGATGTACTTGCATATAAGCTGAAGGTTTGATAGAGTTACGTCTTTTAGATTTGGGAAATATTTGTACCGGAACTTACAAAGTTGAATTAATTATTAAACTGTAGTTTTAGAAGAATAAAGTTCCTGTTGCATGTTAGGAAATGTGAGTTGGAAAAGTTGGTAAGAGTTCAGAAGAGTTAAGAATTCGTACTTGCGTGAATGTTTGTAATGTTCTTTAACATCTGACCGCAGGGTCAAGACGGGAGTTCTTGAAGGTCACATTTTGGCAGCAAGGAATGAGACGCAAGAGAAAAAGAAGAGAGACTGTAGAGACGAATGAAGAGAATGACGAGAGCGTGCGCGCGAGAGAGAGAGAGAGAGAACCACTTGTGTTTGTTTATATAAGATGGTGTATCACGTGACAGGCTCAGAGCTTAGTAAGCGGGAAAATATTCCTCACGTGCAGGATATCTGATTGGTGGAAATTGATCAATCAGCGAGCTAGTTTTGAGGAGATTAGCCAATGAATGCTTGTCGTATGATCTGTATGTATGTATGTGTGTGATGGTGATGATAATCACTACAGGGGAAGAGTGCATTTTCCCGCGGAGGGTAACTGGCAAATGTGGAAGATTCCACAGATTTAAGCCTGGCTAGGATGGGGCAGTTGGCGGACGAATTAATACCTTTTAGTTTCATACAAAGCATTGCTAAAATAAGCATGTGTAACCAAATTCAGAGAAAAGAAGTGCCTGCTAAAACCGCAGCAATACATTACGGTCTCAAACCTTTCCAAAAGAGACAATTACAAAAAATAAGTAGCGCATACATTTATTATGCTAACGCCAAACAAAAAAAGAGACTTGATATAACAGCCAAGTTCGTATCTATCTTCACCAGCGACAAACGAAACTGGAAACTAATTAGGCGTACACGACGACAACCTCCCGCCCTGAATCTGCCATTATTACAGATACCAGCAACGTTGGGGACAAAAGAAATGCATTCATAATAGATACTGGTGCCAGTTTATATGCCATTCCACATAGCTACGTCAACAGTTTTTCAACGAAATCAACACCAGTTTCTCTAACCAGGCCCCCAGACATACGCTGCTAGGGTCTAATTAAAGCTAAGCATATTGACCCTTCTTTTCTGTGGACGTTCGTAGTAACGGACATTCAACAACCCTTGCTAGGATTCGCCTTCCCTAACAATTTTGTTTCTTGCCAACAAAGGACAATCATCGATTCAACAACATCGTGTTCAAAGAAACTACAAACATTCAACGACTCTATCAACTTCGTCGTGAATAATATACCTGATTTCATTAAAGACTTTATAGAAATATATCCCAACATTATATCCCCACAATACTGATGGAATAGTCCATACCTACCTTTCACCCCTCCGGGATAATGCACTTTACACCAATAATCGAGCTAGTTTTAACCAATCAGCATCTTAGTTTCAGCAAACTAGACTTTTCATTGGCTCAGGCCTCTAAAACTGTAGCAAGTTTAAGCGAAAATATATTGCGCGATTAACGTTTTTGAGCCGATTTTTAGACCCAAAACTCAATAAATAGAAGCGTCCGAATCGATTCGAACCAGTCAGAACTTCAACCTTAAGTAAATGAAGTGAAGGCCCTCAGTAGCAAAGCTGGCATAGAGACGGGGGACATGGAGATCCAGATTACCTTAAACAGAAAGGGTTTCCAGGAGATCCCCAACATCCTGGTTTGCCGCGACAGAAGGATGCTGGTAGTCGTGGAGGGTAGAAAACCGTGGTATTGGTCATGTGGGGTGTCTGGCCACAAGGAAAAGGAGTGCCCCAGCAAAAAAACTGCACAAGCTCCAGCACGCCCAGCATCTACAACAGTAGAGGAGGGGACTTCGAAATCGGATGGAGAGTGGAAAGAAGTCACCAAGGGACGGAAAGCAGCAAGCGTCTCTACTCTCCCTCAAAATGAGATAACCCAAGAAAAGGGGCAATCGCCGACTGAAAAGCCAAATGAGGTGCGACCACAACAAAAAGAGGGGCAGCAACCTAAAGAGGGACAGCAGAAGCAGCCGCAACAAAAACAGCAGCAGCAGCTGCAGCAACAACAACAACAGCAGCGGCGGCAGCAGCAACAACAACAGCGGCAGCAGCAGCAACAACAACAACAACAACAGCAGCAGCAACAACAACAACAGAAGCAGCAGACACAAACTGAGATGCCTATGGAGGTGGATAGTATGCCTCCACCTCGTGCTTCGTCCCTGTAAAGGAGCAGGGAGGAAGAAGAAGACGAACCTCAGCAAAGCCACTCTGGCCGTAGCAGGGCGGAGAAGGGCATGGATAGAACCAGGTCACTCTCCGTCCCTGCTTCGCCAAAAGAAGCTATTAGTTTCCCCAAAGCTAGGAGCCTCCCTACTTCCCCTTCCCGTGCTCCATCCCCCTCTCCCTCCACTTCAGCTACTCCACCTCACACATCCACCTCTTCCTCTCCCCATCCTTCAAGGGAGAAAAATATGTTCGCAGGCCCCGAATCCATTTGTAAGGTGAACAGGGAGGAATACAAAAAGGGCCTGTCGAAACAAAGGAAAGCTCTTTTAGGGGTTTTATACAAAACAGACTCAGTCGATGGAAAGACTGTAGAAGACCCTCGAAATTTTCCTCAGGCACCAGGTGTAATAACCTGTGTGAGGGACACCGGGAGCTATTTAAAAGTATGGAGCCACTTGTTTGGGGCTAGGGAAGCTTTCCCTAATATTAGAATGCTTGAGTTGGAGAACTCCGACTTGAGGAAACTAAGACATTTTTGCGCTGGGAGGGTCCCTGTGTTACTCCATCCCTCCTTATATAGGACAGTAAAGTTAATCTTATCGGTATGTGAGTAGGTCTTTTCTTAATTTTTTCTTTTTCAGACCTAATCGATGTCTGTCAAGATAGCCACTTTGAATGTGAAGGGCTTGAGGGATCGAGGTAAGGCAGCCCGCCTGCTCCGGGATCTCTTGTCTTTCGGTGTGGATGTCGCCGCGATCGAAGTGACCCACCTTGTTTGCAGTTCTGATGCGTGTGTGCTGTCTAACAACTTTGTCGTCTATTCAGGGTGCCAGAGGAGTTTCTTTGCTGGTGAAGCGGACTCTTGATGCGAAGGTGGAACTTGTGCATACCGATGCCGAGGGCCGGTTGATCGTGGCCGATATTGTCGTGAAAAGTGGTTCGTTTCGGGGGCGGGGTGCTAGCGGATGTAGGAGCGATCGTAGCTTGGTTGATCTGATCAGCGATTTTGGTCTCGTTGATAGATACAGGGTCGATCACCTCGGGGGGAAAATGTGGACGTGGGCTCTTAGCTGGCCTTGTGACAAGGTGGTTACCTACCTTGACAGAATGTTAGTTAGAGGAGCCGACATAGATTTGTTAGATTGTCCCACATTCCACTGGGTAGGCTATACGGACCACAAACTCGTTTGTACCCGCATGGCGTTATATCGTAGGCCTAAAATCGCAGGTTACTGGAAGTTCAATCTGTCCTTACTGGACAGGCGGGACATCCAGGAGCAACTAACTAGCTTAGTGCAGCGGGAGCTAGTGGGGCGGTTATCGGGAATAGGTGGTGGGACAGACTTAAGTGTAGGATTAGGTCTTTCACCACGGATTTCAGCAAACGGCTCGCCCTAGATAGAGCTGATAAGGTGAAGACGCTTAAGGCTAGTCTTTCCCAGGCGGTGGCTGGGGGGTCCCCTAGAGATAGCCTCAACTAGGAAGGCCGTGGAGCGTTCGAATAGCGAGCGCTACATTGGCCAGGTAATTAGAAATAGTTTAAGCAAGATGTCTTCCGAAGCCGTGAACATGGGCTCAGAATTGCACAAAGAAGAGATTCGTCGAAGTTCCGATCGTTACATTCGTGAAGTCGAGACCCTGGAGGGGCATACTCTTCGGGCCACTGTGAGGCGTTTCGGCGGCAGTTCGAGAGCCGCTTTACCAAGGAGCCTGGTCTTCGTGAGGACGAGTTTCGCAGCTATTTGGCTGACTTTCCTCGGCTTTCACCGACTGAAGCGGCTAGCTGCGATGGAGAGATCACGGATGGCGAGGTATACGCGGCATTGAAGAAGGTCGGCAGAGGCAAGTCGCTCGGTCTGTATGGTTTGCCCTATGAATTGTACGTGAGGCTGTCGCACATCTTTGTCCCGATTTTGACTATGGTGTTCAACAACTGATTCCGGCAGGGGTCCCTCCCCAACCGATTCTCCAAAAAAATGGGCAAGGGTGTTGGGGGGAAACGAGATGATTACAGGCCCATAACTCTGCTAAACACAGAGTTAAATATCTGGGCCAAGATCCTGCAGGAGCATTTGCAGTCAGTTGCCGAGTCTCAGTTGGGTCCGGAGCAGACTTGTTCTGTGAGGGGCCGAACAATTCAGAGCAACCTGCATCTAATCCGCACGATCATAGAGGGTGTAAAAGACGACGATGAGGGCGCGCTGATCAATTTGGATCAGTCCAAGGCATTTGCTGCTGTCCTGCAGGCCGCCGGTTTCGCACCGACTTCTGCCGATGGATTAGCCTCCTGTATCGCTCCCCCAGTGCTGTGGTACAGGTGAACGAGAAGCTGTAGGGCGCGTTTGCGCTGTCTAGGTCGGTTCGTCATGGTTGTCCACTGTCGCCCCTACTTTATGCTTTGGCGTTGGAGCCTCTCCTTCGCCGGCTGAGGGACAGGGCGTGCAGTCGGGCCCTACGCGAAATCGCCGTTCCTGGAGGGGCTCGATTCAGGCTTTCTGCGTACGCTGATGACGTATCTGCTTTCGTGTCGTCCCGCAGCGACATTGAGGCGGTACTGAAAGCGCTTGATCGGTACGAAAAGGTGACAGGGGCCAAGATTAACCGCGAGAAGTCGTCTGGCTTGCGGTTAGGTGCCTGGAAGGGGTCGATCTTCCGGGGCCCTTCGGTTGGACGGACGGTTCTATCCGCATTCTTGGAGTGTGATTTGGACCCGACCTCCAGCTGGAGAAAAATTGGTCTGAAGTACGAGCAAAGGTCGACGCAACCGGTCAGACTTGGCGTCGACGGAGGATGTCCGTGAAGGGCAGGGCGGAGGCGTGTGTCACTTACGTTTTCCCTCTTGTCCTTTATCGATTGTTCGTACTTCCTCTCTGTGACGACCATTGGAAGCCGCTCGAGCGCTCACTATCCTCCATTTTATGGAGGGGACGCGGGAATCGGGTCGACAGACGAGTCTGTGCACAACGTCCGTGTCATGGAGTGCTGGGAATGCCACACTTGGCGAGCCACAAACTCGCCTCGAGGTTGGCGTTCCTACGCCGCGAATTGACAGGAGATTCGATTATGGCGGGGATTGTTTGGGACGCGTTCCCTTTCCTTACAATCAGTCCCCCCATCTCGCGGGTTGATCGCCATCGTAAACCCCGGGATCAATCGGATTTCCTTCGCGAGTGTCGGTCAGTCTTCTTGGCTGATCCTCGGTCCAATGACCTTTCTCGGACTAGGAAGGTCTTCTATCGTCTTTTAGTGGAGGGATCGCGAAGGTTTCCTTACGTGAGCAGCTCGACGTGTCGGATGATGAGTTTCGCTCTTACTGGTCTTGGGCGCAAGCGGCGGATTACCTCAGTAACCCTGAGTTTTCGCTTACCTGGCGATTGGTTCGGAATCGACTGCCTCTCAATGACAAGGCCTTCATATGGGGCTTGGCGGATTTGCCAGACTGTGAACGGTGTGGCCTTGGTTTAGAGGAAACGGCTTCGCACGCCTTCTACCATTGCCCAAGTGTTCGCTCCTTATGGAACCATGTCGGCGAGTTAACGGCTCGTCTCGCATCCCGAAAAGCTCGTGTCCATTGATCGTGCATACGCGTGTGACAATGTGTCGCCCCCGTACGAATGGTGTTTCTGACGCTGCTGGCCACGGCTCGAATGGTGATTTGGACGACGCGACAGGAGGAAGTCTTGCGAGGCAATCGTCTTTCTCATCAGGATCTAATCCGATTCTTTGAGCATCAGCTCAAGATGAAGATTAGAACTGATAGAAAACGATTGCATTCGACATTCTTCAACGAAAGGTGGGTGACTGAGTCGAGCTTGGTTCGTTTGAACGGGGCTAGCCTTGATTTTCTCTTTTAGGACAACCTTTGTCACATCGGTGTGGTTTCCTGTGGAGCCCTCTCCTTAGTTAGGTTAGACAAGCTTTTGTGTACCTAGTTAATGTAAGTGTTGTTCCTGGCCTGTTCACGGCTATCTCTTTTGTTATGATCCAAGTCGAGATTCCCAACCTCCCCAGTTTGTTATTTTGGCCCTCTTTTTATCTCGACTGGGTCAGCTTTATATTTCCCCATGGCCGTATAATTTTTTATCCTTTCCCACTCCCTTAACGAGAGAGTCTCTTGATTTTGTCCCATGGGCAGAATACAGCGACCTCTCTGTTTTGAGGGTTGGACGGGCCCTACTAACATCAGTTATGTTTAGTTCACTTTACTGGGTTCATCTACCTCCCCTCTCATTCATCACTATTAGAATTTTATGTAAAATAATTTATCATCATTAGATTTTTATGGCACGGGGCGCGTTTTGTAGGTCCCCCTTGTGAGGATGCGGTATTATGGTGTATAGAGGATTGATTGGTGATGGATGAGTTCTTGTGGTGAATGAGCAAATTGTAATGAGTGAATAGGTCGTGAATCGGATTAGCTAAGTATATGATAGTTAAGACCAGCCCCAACCCTTCCCCTTTTTAGGCCTTGTGCCACAATTGTGTGTAAAAACGCAATAATTCTCGTCAGAAATTCACCCTGGAGAGATGCCAAATTAATCCACGCTAGTCAAAACTTTGACCAACTACACTTTTCCCGCGCAAACTTCTCTGACTCAACAAACAGCATTTCACTCTCCCAGGAACAATTGCTTACAATACTAAAGAAATAACACACTACTAAGTAAGTAAACATTCAATCAAACACCAAAACAACTAAAGGTACACAACTCTTACCAACTTTGGACATTAATTTAAACAAACATACGCATACACACTATTGACTGAACACTCACAAAATACATTTTGTACACGACCAAACACTTTGTTTAATTTTACACACAAACCTTAGTAACAGTTTCACACACACTGAAACTTGACATAAATACACTACATAGTTCAATTCAACCATTCACACTTGTCCAACAATATCTGGCTTAATTGTGTATGTTAATTTTAAATAAATGAATGTTATTGTTAAACTTTTATGTTGTTTTCACTTTGATTTCTCTTGAATGATTTGCCTTCAATATTCCTGATTCTTAATTTGTTGTGGATGAATGTCTAAGAACACCAACATCAATAACCCTTCTGATAACCTAACCTTTTGATATCTTAAAATACATTCGCCAGTCTACAACAATACATATGTAGCGGATCGTGCGGAGGTGAAGATGTGAAGAAGTATCAGAAGGTTAAACTTTCCTGCTGGCCGGTCCAGCTACATGGGAATGTCGGACTTTAATTAAATCCAAAGAAGACAAAGAAAACAAACAAGACCGATATACATGGGTAAACAAATATATATTAATAACAAAACAAGTTAAACAAAGACGTGGACTGTTACATAGAGTTTGTATGGAGAAATTATGTGTGTGTTGTGAGTGTTCGTACGTACGTGTATTGTTCTTAGTGCGTTCCCAGAATTTGGGAAACGCTGTATCTGTGAGAGGTCACATATTGGCCTAAGTGGAAAAAGAGAGATTTTACCTCACCTCCGCGCGAGGTAGCGGCCCAAGGCATAAGTCAAAAAAGAGAGAGAGAGAGAGAAGGGTCAGCTAGTATTTATAGTCAGGGGAGAGAGACCCCTGTTGAAGGATTAAAGAACTGCGGAGGAGATAACTCCGACACATACAACCTAGCAAGCATATATGCAGGCGTATATACCATAGAATTGATATTGGCAGTCATGCTTCTACTTTTGCCGAGGCAAGACGTTTATTAGAAGAGGCAGTGATTTTCGAAATTACAAAACAATGGTGCTATTACACCTTCTGATAATGAATAGGCTTGTCGCAGTTAGCTTCTCCTCATTTCCTTAATCCTTCAACAGAGATCTCTCTCTCCCACGAGTATAAATACTGGCTGACCTTTCGCCTCGGGCCGCAACCTCGCGCGTGAGGCGAGGTAAAAAAAAACTTTCTCTTTTTTTTACTTATTCCAATATGTGACCTCTCACACATACAGCATTTCCCATATTCTGGGAACACGCTAAAAACAATATACGCGTTCGTACGGACACTCAACACACTCACCATAACTTCTCCATACAACACTCTGTAACATTTCATGTCTTCGTGTATTAATGTTTGTTATTAATATATATTTGTTTGCATACATGTATATCGGTCTTGTTTGTTTCTTTATCTTTTTGGACCCCATTATAGTCCAACATTCCTATGTAGCTGGACCGGCTAGCGGGAAAGTCTAACCCAGAGATACATCCTAACATCTTCGTATTCACACCCCGGTCCTCTACAGGCTAGCCTCGTTGTAAAAAAGCCAGATAGCAATTTCATATACTGCGGTGTTTACCGCGCATTAACCATCTCAAACATTAATTCAATTGCTGATAAACTAGCCAACAAACAAGATTTAGCAAAATAGACCTGATATCAGCGTACCATCAAATCAAAATGCACCCAGATTATATATATATATATAAAAACAAAAAACAAACAGCACTTCTTTCCTCCTCTCGGATTTCACGAATGCAAATACCTGCCATTTGGACTAAAGAATACACTACAGCATCAACTTTTCAAAGATACATGAACAAGACTTTTCAACATGTTCACTGTACATTGACGATACTCTTATTTTCAACAATGATGCTTCAGCACACACGAAAGACGTTAAAAAAATAAACTGTTTTAAAAATCCTACATAACAATTAATCTAAAAATTTCAATAACAAAGTCAACATTTGATGTGACTTCAGCCGATTTTGGGAATTATATAGCTCTGATGATATTAAAACATACACAAAATAATTAGTGCATTACAGAATCCCCCCCCCCCAAGGACCTGTAAGCTGTAAGAAGAAGAATCTTCGTCTTTCTTAGGCCTGGTAAATTTTTATAGAAAATTAACATCAAAATTTGCAGACAGTCATGCCATTAACCGAAAAAAACGTACAGTGTAATCCGGATATAAGAGAAACCCGGATATAAGAGAAACCCGGATATAAGATAGATTTTCTCTGGTCTCAAATTAGAGCCTGTGTTAATGTATATATAATGGACCAAACCCGGATATAAGAGAAACCCGGATATAAAAGACTTCTTCTCCGGTCCCGACAACTCTCTTATATCCGGGTTACACTGTATATGCAATATTTATTTACATTAAATCATTTGGAATTGCAATCATTTAACGATAAAAGCAGAATCGGTGAATTCCCGTCTTTAGCTCACCAACGGTCTGACTGTACTGACTATCAGTTGATTACTGATAGCAATAATTATGGAATTGGTGCAGCCCTACATCAAATACACAAGGAGCATCAATTCCAATAGGCTTTGTTGTGTCGTGGATAATGCTGAATAAGTCTTTTTTTGTTCTAGTTGGTGTCGGTTTATATATATACGAGCTACCTGCTCATATGCAAATTATACTACTTTGCATATCACCACAGGCTTCTTCTTCTATACAAAGTTAACTCAAACTAGGTATTCGATTTTTGATAAGAAACTTTTTGTAGCATATTCATCTACGTTAAGCATATTATCGAAGGAAACAAGATTTAACTGACCATAAGCCTTTGTGCGGCGCATTCCGTATTAAACCCTTAGTTAGATAGACAACGGAGGCAAGTAGCAATTATCACAGAATATATATCAGATATATAAACATAAAGGAAGAAAACGTTAGGTGATTGCTTGTCTAGACCTACTCTAACAATCACGGTTGTGTGACTTGCCAGCTACAGCTGCTGCACAAGTTAAGAACCCTGAGTTTAAAAAGTTAAAAAATATAGAATTTTAGTACTGATAATAATTGTTCCATATGCTGTGATAATGCTACTTTGGAAATTTTTATTGACAGAAATTTAACATAAGTGTGAGAAGAGATCTTTCAATGATTCGGTGGGGAGATATGTTCTTTTGATGTCTTGAGTCGGTGGCGCCTATGAGCAAGACAGTCGGTAAATTTGTTGCCGCGCTTTGTCATGGAATTTGGAGCTGAAAGCGAGTCCTTTGTATCAGAAGATTTTGTCTTCAGTCAGAATTTTATCCTCGGACGATAAAGACGTGTTTATTCTGGCTCCGTGGTGAACTACTCTAGTTTGCCACGTATATTAATGTTACCTTAAATAATTCGAATTACAGTATCGAATTATTTGCATTTAAAGATTAATATTTATTTCTTTTAATAGCTATATTACTGATTTTATTTATGGATGGGAACAGGGGAGTGTGAGTTTTCGCATCGAAGGGCTTTGTTGGAAAATTTAATTGGCTTTGGTAGAAATCCGTAGCTAAGATTTATTTGTTTATATTTGAAAAACTTTGAAGAGAAGATTTGTTCAGCTTCGGTAGAATTCCGTAGCTAAGTTTTGTTTAAATATGTGGAATTTCAGAAGAGAAGAATTTAACTGGCTTCGGTAGAAATCCGTAGCTAAGATTTGTTTATATTTGAGAATCTTTGAAGAAAAGATTTCGTGAGCTTCGGTAGAATTCCGTAGCTAAGATTTGTGAAATTTGGAAGAAAAGATTTGGTTAACTTCGGTAGAATTCCGAAGCTAAAAGAAGTAATTTTATTCCCTAGTAGGGGAATTATTTCATTTGATTTATTTGTTTGTTGATTCGGAGAATCAATGTTTCTATTTGTTTGACAGTCAATCGATGCGGGGAATTCTGCCCCTATTCACGTTCTTTATTTTAAAATAAGATTTAAAAGAATTCCAAAGCTAAAGTTTTAAAATAGTTTGAAAGATATTCTTCATGGAATAAGAATTTAAGATCCTAGACTAGGTTAGGATTGTGTTTTTCAATTTACCCTTTCAGCTCCAGAGGAAGTGAAAAAGAGTTTCAAAGAAAGAAAAGAAAATATTTGAAGAAAGAAGAAACATAAAAGAAATTGAATTGATTGTAAAAAAAAAGAAAATGCTTTAACAATATTGTTTGTTGTAAAGAAAAAGTTGAAAGATGTTTGCGTTGTCTGCTTGCTGACAACATTGTTTTGTAAGTAAAAATCCTTTTGTTCATTTTTGTTTGTTACCCACTTAGGATATGGACCAATATGCATGTAATTATGATTTGTTGAAATAAATATTTAATCTGTGAACACTAACGGTATAGTCTGCTTCATTGAGTGGGTTTGTTGTTGATTTCCTTTGAAGAAGCCGAGAAAGAAATCGGGAGTTTAGTCCTGTGTGTTATTTAGTGTATTAAATTGTAATTTAAATATATTACTTTAAAATAGTATACGGATAAAATTTAAATTTGATTGAGAATTTAATTTTTCATTTAAATTTTGGTCTTTGACATCACCCTTCACACTGATGCACAGGAGACACTATATATCTCTCTAGAAAATTTTTTATTTTTTCTCCACTTTATTTCTTCTTCAATTTTTATTTTTTCCACACTACCAGAGTTCCCAGATGATACCTGGTAAAATACGAAAATCTATTTTCGATAGTATTCACACAATATCACACCGGTGATTTAAAACCTCGTGTAGTAAATTTATCAAAACAAGATTTTGGGGGCCTCATATGAACAAGAAAATTAAAGAAATGTGTAATGAAAAAAAGCAAAATTCAGAGACATAGTGCTATTCCCACTATTGAGTTGCCTACTGTTCGCTTTAATACGTTCACTTGGTCTACTCTCTGTTACTAGTAAACGTTATGAAACCTAAGTGGATCGAAGCAGAACCATTACCAGATATAACAGTCTGATCTGTGGCCAGTGCATTCGTTCACGCATGGATTACGTTGGGGTGCTCAACTTCATGTGATAATGGTTAACCGATCGTGCTCTATTCAGTTTGAGAGCGAATTGTATTCAGAGATAGCCTCAAATGGTTAGCTTCTATAGATTGCACACTACTATTTACCATCTGCACACGAACGGAGTAATCGAGCATGCACATAGAACAATTAAGACAGCATTAATAGCTAGAAAGGAATCATGGCTGGACACAGGACGCCCTTCCAATAATAGTAAATGGGTATCCGTACTACACCTAATTCTTCTAATACTTCACCCTTCTTTTTACAGTTACACTGTTACAGAAAAACGCATATAAAATGATTCCTCAGTTGCTAGTAGATGATTGTAACGATAACATAGATAATCAGAAGTTTGCTAAGGAGTTAAACGTACCTGTCACTCCTTACATTCAACAAAGATTATAGCTCTGTAAATAAATCACGTCAATACGTTCTTGACGAGGTTAAGACATGTAAAACGTGTAAATAGTTAAGAGTTGACAAGTAGTTCGCAAGCCTCGGAAAGCCCCTTACATTGGTCCCTTCCATGTGTTACGTACAACTGACCAATATTTTGTAATTAAAATGAACAATGATATACAGTCAACGGTATCAATAGATAGATTATAAAAACCACACGTTGAACCTCGAAGTGATAAGCATGTAAAAACGGAAAAGCAACTTAGCACAATATCGTCATCAGGATTTTGTTTTTTAAGACAAAAAATTGTTGCGTTCATCATTTTTCTCGAAAAAACAAAACCCTGATGACGATATTGTGCTAATGTCGAAAGTACTCAGAATAAAATGAATATGCTATGCTGCATCAACATGGTAATTTTCTTTCTTGCCTTAACAAGGATACTAAGAAATTTGTCCGTAATTACGAGAGGATCCTATTAAAAATAAGTAGACAAAACTTGTCTAATTATTTAATGAGACATATCTTAATGAAAACATGTCAAAACGTAATGTGTGTGTGTGTGTGCGTGCGCGCACGCTCTTTAAAAACGTTATTTTTAGTAAAAAAAAAAAAAAAAAAAAATTTATTTGAGTAGACACTCCGTTTAAATTAAACAGTATTTATTTCGTCTACCGGCCTGAATATTCGAGAAAACTTAATACTCTTAAATTTACCTTCCGGCACGATTCGAACCTGTGTCACACTTTGCAGGAGAAATCGTCGTTAGATCCGATAGTTTTTGTCAAAAATTAAATTAATCTTTTGTAAAAAGATACGTAAGCATCAAATTCTAACATTAGAAAATTTTTAAAAAATGAATAAAAAAAGGTAAAACATTAGAAAAATTGATAAAATTTTCCTTGTTTTTCAAAGTTTTATACTAAAAGAAAGATTACGATCCAAACATACAATATTCAAATTCTAACAAACTGCTAAATAGCCTGTAAAATTAAAAATATAACGAAAAACATTTTAATAGACAAAAATAAAAATAAAAAGTACATTTTTCTAAAAAAAATTTTTTAAACATACATAGAATATTTTAAAGGAAATTAATATTTGTATTATTATTTTTTAAACAAACTGTGTGAAAAAAAAAGAAGAAAATAAGCAGAAATGAAATAAAATTTTTATTGTATTTTTTAAGACATTTTTACAGCATTTACCCAAGATGGCAAGAGCCGTCTACTGATTCATTATCATTTTAATGGCAGAAGTGGAGATTATTCCTCGTGAAACGGCTCTCATTTTTTGAAAACATCTAATGGCTATATGAATAAATTATTCACTGAAAAATTATTGTTTTGATGAAACTAAAGAGATAAAATTAAAAATGTCTAAAAGAAGAGATCTTTTCTTGAAAATCTAAAAGAAAAGGGTCGACATATTTTTCACCATGGAGGGAGGGAATGAGCACGCATCAAATCTACCAACGCATCACAAAATAGTTACCAATATAAACATGATAGTTCAGTTATTACCGCATAAAAAATATTTTACTTATATTCGATCAATATATCTTGGTATATTTTTTGTATATGGAAGTATTGTTTTTGCTGCAATTAAGATATTAATCTAGGTGTTTCGAGAAATATCCCTTATGTGAAACGACCGATGTGCTATATAAAGTGCTATGAAAATAGTTCCTCTGTTGCAGACGGCAATTTGGATTCGGTCTGTTTGGATTTAATTTTCTTCTCTGCTAAAAAACAAAAAACTAAAAATCTATTTTTTTTTCGTATTCTTTCAATTGCTTACAAAAATAGAACCCAAAGTGCATCGCTTTTTTTCTTGGGCTTTTAACTTAAATAACAGAATGGAAGGAAAAGGAACTGTAAAATGTTATTTTGACGTAGAATCTGAAGGGGACCCTTCGATTGCTGGGCGCATTGAATTTTTGGTAAGCAAGAAAAAATGATTCCAACCTTTTTTCTTTGTTTTTGTTTGTTTTTCTTTCAAAAATATATTTGGGAAAATTCTTGTTGGTTGATTGATTTTTGTGTTTAAGTTATCTTTTTGTGTCAGATCTGTTCATAATTTTCATAAAAAATTTTAGTTTGTAATTTTTAAAATAATTTTTAACAATTAAGAAAATTAAATTATTTTTTTTAAATTCTTCAAATAAAAAAATATTGATTATAAACTAAAGTAAGGAATCTAAAATTACTGTATAGTGTTTTATGTGCATTTAAAAAAATAAAAATGTAATTAAAATAGAAAATGTTTTAATTTTTAATCTCTAAGTGATTTTTTTTATTTAATTGTATTTCAATTTTTTTTACAATTCTGAAAAATTAACTTTAAAAGTTAATGTTTTTTCTTTTTAAAACTAACTAATTTATTAATTTTTTTTTTCTAAAATTTTAAAAAGATTCAGATTTGTTTTGTTTTGAAATGTTACGTTTGAGGAATATGGTACAACAAATATTAAAAAAATAATGAAATAGAAAAGACAAATTATGTTATTCGGATAATAAATTCACATATGTATAAATAAAAAATAAATAAAATTTTGTTAAGCCTAGTCTGACACAAGGTCACATTTTTGTGGAGTATTTTAGTGAGGAAGATAAAGGTAAATAATTGATGAACAGACAAAAAAAAACTGATTTAAATCTAAATCAGGCTAAATCGGATTAAGAGATGATAAATAAATAGATTGGATTAATTATGAAAAATAAGCGTAAAAAAAAATATGTCTAAAAAAAAAAGGGAAAACTCTAAAAATTAAAAAAAATCCAAAATAATTTATATTTTATTTATTTTAAAGGCTTCTGGTTAATTTGCTTTTTAAACACCGCGCTAAATATAAAAATTTTCCAAACTGTTATATTTCCGTGTAAATTTACAATACATGCTGAAACTCGAAAATAACAATTAACTTTTGATAAAATCTACCGTTTTGGAGTTATCTACAAAATAAAATTACAAAATAAAAAAATACTAGAAACGAAATAATTAATGCGCAAACTTTGTTTATTAATTATTTCCTTTCTAGCATTTTTTATTTTGTAAATATTCATGCTCTTTACAAAGTTTGCGCATTAATTATTATTTGTTTTATTTTTAATTTAAAATAAAAGCTTTACAACAGTTGTCATTGCTTTTCTACACAGAGAAAGGGGTTTCCGTTTACTATAAAAAAAAAACACTTGTCATTGCTTTCCGACACAACTTAAATACGCAGTAATTTAGACGAGTAACATCAGTTAAGCAGTAACAAAGGCCGTTAATTAAGCTTCCGCGTGCAAAATGTTCCGCAGTGAATGTAGTTAAACAAGGCCAGTAATGGGAGAAGGCTGAACGCAACTGAGTCCGAACTTTTATTGTCGATAACTCCAAAACAGTAGATTTTATCAAAATTTCGTTGTTATTTTCGAATTAAGCATGTGAATTTTACACCTAACCGAACGATTCCAGAAAATTTTTATTAGATACTTAGCGCGGGGTTTAAAAAGCAAATTACCCAGGATTCTTTGTTTTTAAAAATTCATTCATAGATTGATTTAATTAAAAAATGTTTATTTACAAAGTCGAATCTGACTCTAATGAGAATATTAAGAGATTTGGAGAAATAAAAAATCAGGTAAAAAAAAGAAAAATGAATCAAAAAGATTTTTTTTTATCAGTCAAACAAAAAAAAATGATTGCATTAAAAAAATTGAGATGATCTTTAAAAATCTGCTCAAAACAAAATATATTTTTTTTTATTTATGAACGTTAAAAGAAAAGGAAAAGTTATTTATTTACCTGGAAAACAAAGAAATGAAGAAAAAGAAAATCAATTATCGATATTTTTAATTTTTCTGTTTTTTCTCCTTTTCTGCGCATTTCAAATCCAATTAATATTTAATAAATATTAAAATATCGATAAGAAAATAATGGAATATAAAAAGAATTATTTATTAACAAATTTAAATAAATTATTTTTTGGTTAATAAGAAAAAATGTATCTTTCTTTTTTACTCCTCCTTCCAGAAAAAGTGAATCATTGTTTAATTTTTAAAAATATCTTTCTTTTTTATCAATGATTATTTTTTATAAAAATAAATAAATGAAATAAAAATTAATTTTTTTTAATATATTTATTTTCCCTGCAAAATGAAGTTTATTATTATTAATTATTAATAATTATTATTGACCAAAATTCATCCTTTCATCATGTCATCGTCGATCATCATCAACAATAATAATAATTATAATTATCTTCTTCATTATCTCAAGTTGCAAATGATGTGACTAAGGCACACTTTGGTTCGATCTACGCTCATCATCTCTTTTTTAGAGAGATTTTATTTTTACACGAAATGTACATCTGAATAATAATTGCATTGTTAATAATAATAAATGTGAGAACTAAAAGCAGAGAGAGGGAGAGAGAAAACAAAGCAAAAAATGAATCCCCCCCTTCACTCCCATCATTAACGTTTTGTTGTTGAAAGGAATGAATAGTTTTTTTGTTTTTCTATCCTCAGATCGATTATGAGTTGGTGGTAATGAAAAGTCCTTAAGAAAACAATTTTGTTCATTTTTTAGTCAGATTTGGAGGGGGTGTCGGGTCGAGAACTTTTCAGCACCCCCTTTGTCGTAGATAAATCGATCATGATGTAAGTAATCATCTGTTGTTCGCAATATTTCTTATTTTTTCTTGAGACAAGTCGCGATTGACGTGGGTGGGACAATCAAGCAAGATTTATTGACACGATCACCGAGAGGCACAAAAAGATGAGACTCACTCACTTTCTCTTTAAATTTCAGTTATTTTTTAAATAAATAAATAAAATAAAATAAAAAGCTTGAATTTGTTCTTGATTATCAAAGATTTTAGAGAATCATCGCAGCCAAAAAGGCTTTTTTTTTCTCTTTCTCTATCAATTTTATGATATATTTTATTATAGAAAATTAAAAAGAAAAACTCACTGAAGACATGAATAATCATGTAATATGAAAATTGACACGAACCTTTTTCAGGGAAAGGAGGAAGGGGACGACAACAGCAACAACAAATGATAACAACGAATGAAAAACAAAAAGAAAACATTTACTAAAAAAAAAAAAAAATTATGCAATGATTGATATTTTCTTTCCTGCCTTCAGAACTTCTTACGGGAAAAGGTTTATCACGTGATTATTTCGCTATCTTTATGAAGAATTAACCATTTTGCGTTGTTTGTGTCGATAAATTTTCGTAAAAAATGCTGTCAAAAAGGAATCCCCTTTGGTAATAATATGTACGGTACAAAAATAAACATCAATTTTACTATCATCATCAGCAGCAGCATCATTATTAAAAAGGGAGAGAAAGGGTTTTTCTGATTATTTTTATGTTGTTTTATTCGATTTTTGAAAAATTCGATAATTTGGACGAGGATTTTTCGGTGAGTTTCAAAAAGGAATTTAAATTAAACAAAAAGTTTACATAATTACCAAATAAATATTTAGAAATTTTAAATGGTAAATAATTTATTTTATTTTTTATAACCTTTTTTTTTTCACACTTAATAATGACGATCAGAGATTTTCTGATTAGAATATTATTACTTATTAAAGAGAAATATGCTGCCAATTTCATTTTATTCTCCTAAAATCAATCCCTCCCCACGCCCAATCTGCTAAAATCGGCTGGGGTAAGGATCTGGGTTTTACTTTTAATCATTTTATTTTATTTTAGATTCAAAGTAGGTATCTGTCATTTTTATATTCTCTATCTTCAATACAATTATATTGCTCCATCCATATACTTGTAAAATCTGTGATGCTAAATAAAGGAAGGATTCATCAATTTAGTCAACTCCTTTGATAAACATTTCGTATTATCAACACTAACATGGGTCACATTAACGTGTTTTACTCTTAAATTTAATAAAAGAAGAAACTTATTTTCACAAATAGAAAAAATGAAGGTGGGTGAGCTGTTTCCGCTCACAAACATCTACCTCTAAAACAAAATGTATTTGAGAAACTTTTTGACAATTTGAATTTGATCTCCTCATTGTAAAATCACCATGGCAGCCTTCACTTTGCCTCCTCCATCACACGCTTATACAAAATTAGGCACTAGAAAAATTTCAAAATAATATAAATTAGCTAGGATAAAAAGAAAAGTGAACTTAATTCATTTTTTTTTATATTATGTTGAGCTATAATATTTTAAATGACTAGTTATGTTAAAAAGAATTCCTAGTAATTGTGTTTTGTAAGGAATGTTGTTTCACTAACAACTCATTTCATTATTGTTAATTGCTGCAATTAAAATTAAATTTGACTTTAACATTTTTTAATATAAAGTTTGAACTCAGAAAATGTTTAATTTATGTTGATTTCTCAAACAGGGATATGAATCTGCTTTGGTAAATACACATACTCAGTTTGTTTATAATTAATTAATTACCAAATTAATTGATATTTGAAAAAAAAAAAAGATATCAGTTCAAAATTAATTTCACAACTCTAATTTTTTTAATTAGTTAAATGATGAGCCATTTGATAAATGAAAAATGTGGCAAATCTTTTGGGATCTGTTTAGTACATGAATAATATTTTAACTGATCTCCCCACTTATGTCTTATTATATTTATAATAATTAAATATTTACCAGTTGAATATTAATTATAAAAAAATTAAATCATTTCTTTCTGTGAAGCTGAGAATTGATTTGGGAAAGGAAAAAGCAGAAAATTGGTAATGATTTTTAAATTATCTAAGTAAAGCATTTAAAGGTAATTCCATTTTTGAAGTCAAGTAGGCTTTTTTTAATGGGCACAAATATAAGTAAAAATGCAATTTAAAATTCATGACCTCAGTAAAAAAATTTGTCAGAACATTTTGCAAAACTTAAGAAAAATTTTATAATTAGAATATAGTTATAATTTTTCCTTTAACAAAAGGTTTTATCATTTAGAAATATTCTGGATCTAACATTTGTATTATTGAGTTTGACACTACATGACCCTTATAAATGTTAATGTGTCAAAAACCTTCATTTTCTTTAATTATACAAGCAAACATACCTCTTCTATTTTCAATTGTTAATGTGAGTTATGTAAGGAATGTGTAATAATTGAGCAGGGAAGATATGGTGAAATCTTTATTATTATAAACTTAAATTATTTAAAGGACCCTTTAAAAGATAGATAAACAAATGATTATTTAGTGAATATTGATTTCAGTTTATTTGACTGCATTGCGACCGGGATAAATAACAGCAAGCCACCCCCTTATAGCCAGGAACGCATTATTGAATAAATAGAATAAAAAAACAATATTTGAGAAGTTGCCCAATTTATTTGACAGTGCAAACAAAAAATCCTTTCTTTATAAAAAGCCCCCTAACTTATTTTTATCAACATTTTAGTGCCAAATTCAATCTCTTCTTTATTGTCAATGGCAACTAAATTTTTAGAGGGTAATTATATTACTTATATCAATTGCCTTACAACTTGGCATTTATTTATGTTTTGATTGGCAATCAGAATGTATTTATATGGTCTGTGTTTTGTAAATAGCTGCATTAGGGGTTCAAATTACACAAGTTGATGTTTATGGCCATTATTAAATGGTGAAATTCCTCTGCCATTCTGATTATGGAGATCAATTTGTTTGATATGAATCTTTAAATGTGAAAGCTAAATTATCACCGATTTAAAATATTACAATGTCAATTTTGTTTTTATATTGCAAGGAAGAAAATTTTTAATTCATTCATTACTCAAAAAGTTTATTCGAATCAATGGGCCTATTTGTTGGGGTAAATATGAAATATACTTCCCCACCTCACATACACACATTAAAAAATCCCACCGTTCTTTGTAAACAACTAAAATATATTCTTTTTGTGTTAATGCCATATTCCTAAAATTGTGAAGATTTTGATAAATATTGAATGAATCTCAAATAAATTTACTGTATCATCCATTCCTTTAACTTGAAAGAGTTATTAAAATTGGAATTGAAAAGTGATAATAACTAGCCTTATTACTAAGTGAATATTGACTTTCATAAGTAACCAAATGCTCTCAGTTAACAGCTTCCTTTTCCTACCGACAATTTTTTTTTTAAGCTAATCTATTCAACCTCAATATTTTCATTGAATTATGTCATCTTCTGCCCACTTTTCAGTATAAAAGTCAGTCTTATGTTATAGAATGAAGTCCACAGGATAAAATCAATAAATATCTTTTTTGTTCTGTTTGTGATTGTCTTTTGATAGATTCAGATTTTTGTATTTTCCTTAGTGTCACTCTTGATTTTAGAATCACTCATTTATCAAACTGAGTGACTATGATTTTTTTCTAACTGCAGCTCTATGATGAATCCTGTGCCAAGACAGCTGGTAAGTAATTTAATTTTTATTTTTCCTCTCCCCTCTGAATATTGCTTGCCTTTCCATTTTTTTCACTCTCTATTTGATAGATTTTTTATTTACCCTCATCCCAAAGTTGTGTGCAGGCTTTTTATAATTCAGGATTTACTGTTGCTTTCAGAAAACTTTCGCTGTCTTTGTACTGGGGAAAAAGGTTTTGGTTTCAAAGGTTCCAAATTCCATCGCATTATTCCTGGGTTCATGATTCAAGGAGGAGATTTTACTCGAGGAGATGGAACTGGAGGCAAAAGTATTTATGGAAACAAATTTGATGATGAGAACTTCAATGTGAAGCACTCAAGAAAGGGTAAGTTTTCTCTTTGCATTTTGGCTTGACCTGTCAGTTTTTATAAATGTGTGCTTAGAATTTTGCATGTTGTAGATGTGCATTTCTATGCAAATTGCACAGTTCCTAAGTAATTCTATTTTTAAAAAATACTTATATTTAAACATAGAATACCAATAAATTATGAGACTATTCTTGAAACAAAGAAGAAATTAGTACATTTAATTATGGAAAGTTAAACATTTTTAAACATAGCACCAAGATCCCCCCTCTAAGCTCTTTAAATCATTTTTGGATAATCTACAAGGTGGAGAAGCAAAACTTAGAGTAAAATTTAAACAAAAATCCTCTTTCCACCATTACATGAAATAATGTGAAACCAAATGCATAGGAAAGAGAATGCTACCAGCTCGTAACCTTTATCACTATGTATCTGATTTTATTTGCTGTACAAAATATTTATCCTGCTACTGAAGGTGACTGATCAATGAACAATAGTATGTTTGAAAATTCATAGTTGTGTTGTCATATCCTACTATGGTAACAGAAAACAACTTTGAATGAAATTAACAATAAAGATACTCCAATTGAGAAGCCCTGAAAAAGAATGCAGTGGAAATAGAAGTAATATTAATAATGCAAAGTGCTAAAGGTTAATATGCACATATTCCATAAATATTGTGAAAAATGAAGGACAAATGACAAAGAGTGTTAAAAATCAATCTGTAAACATCCTCAACATAGTTGTTATATCTTTGCACACTATCTATAAGGACAAAGGTATCCAGAAGAAGCCAGACTAGGATCAACAAGAAGTGGTGTTAAGGCGTCATCAATGCATTTTTGACCAAAATGGCAAAAAATCTTACAACATATGATAACTGCTAAACTAAAGGTGGACCAAGACCATCAGAACAGCCATGTATGATAACCTGGACCTTAAACATACACCAGGATGCCAAGGTGCCCCCTCATAGATTTCATTAAGTTTGGAAAGGTACAAAAAAGTGCTCAGGTACCTCAAGAATCTTAGATCCATTGTTAAAATATTCTCTGATGAGAAAATCTTCAAAGTGGATAATTTTTTTAACCATTGAAACAACTTGTTCTGTGTGGAATCCATCTCATGCCATAGTCTTGGAATTCATGGCCTCTAACAGGAAAAAACATGCTCCTGTTCTTTTATCAGTTTGAAGAAAACATGAATGATGATGATCCCTACAAGATCCTGAGGTACCATATTTTTTGAAGGTTCACAGCCAACTACGTAGAGGGTAACTGTGTGTGGACCTAAACTTTGCAAAATTAGATTTGCTGATGTCTGGCCAGTGGCCCTACTCAATCTTGGATTTGATCTTCCTAGACTTCTGTGAAGGATACTTTGGAGCTCATCACCAACAAGACCTCCCACCTCATATCAAGGCCATCAAGGTGGAGTAAGCAAAGTTGCCCAAAGACTTTGCAACTAATGGTTAAAGAGCTTTTCTAGATTGCGTAAAAATTGTAATTGAAAATAGCAGGAGCCATATTATAAGAAATTTAAGCTGCTTGAATGCGCATTGTCTGCCTTTTAGAGAGAAAGCAGACATCGTGTTGAGCTCTTGATTAATTTTTGAATTTCAAAAATATTTTTGGTACATTTCGATTTATGGGAAAACAACTGCATTTATTTTTTCAAAACCAATAAAATGGTTTTCCACCAGATTCCAAGAAGTGTATTTGGAGCCTACCTGAAGGTTATTTATGGTGGCCTTGGAGTTAGTTTTTGAAGTCGACCTGCTGCAGGATCACAGGTCACCTTGGTCCAGAAAGAAAAGCAACACAGAAGAAATTTGACAGCAACCAAACAAGAAATAAAAGGAACATGAAAGTCACTCTCACATCAAGGAAATGTCTTTGGCTGGTGTGCTTGTTCTATTCTTCGCTGTTACCACGAACTTTGCTTTGAAAATTGTACTAATTCTTTGAAAACTGTTCAGAGAAGTGTTTTCTCCTTTTCTTCATTTTATGTAGTTTTCTTTTCTGATGACCTTATGCACTATTATAATTTTGATTGTTCATCATTTGGCACACAATCCACTTAATTTGTGTAATTCATTTTTGTGTGTGAACTGTAAATTTATTCCTGTTTTTAAACTCAGTTTGTGTCATCTGTTTTTGTGTGCCCATATAAATTAAATGTTACATTTCTTTGAACTATTTTTTTCATAATATTGAATAAATTATTTGTTTTGATATTATCTCTGAGTTTTAATAATATACTTTTTTTTTTTTTTTAAATAATAATAAACCTATTTACAAATAATTTCAAAGGTTGGAGCAATTTTCCAAGTTTTCTTTTTCCCACATTCTGTAAAAGAAAAAAGGCACAAATTATTATTGATTGTCGAATGAGAGAAGTATTGTTCTATTTTCTCACATAATTGTAAGAGAATTTGATTAAAAAAAAGACTTTCAAATAATCAATAAAAATATTAGGTTTGTATGAGCTTACAGTCAAATCGCATTGAAAACACCGGTTCTCATTCGATCACTGAAGTTAAGCAATGTTGAGCCCAGTTAGTATTTAGATGGTGGACCACTTGGGGACATTGGGTACTGTAAGCGACCTCCTACAATCTGAAATATATTTCAGCTGATAAGGGTTATAAAAAATCAAATCAATCAATAGGTTGGTGAAAAAATGATTGTAGTTTTCAATCAACTTAAAAGCTGTAAAACTTAGAATAAAATTCATTAAGTGAAATAATAATGATTGTTGCCAGGATTCAAGATGCTGTCATGGAGGATTCCACATGCTGACTACCAAACAGAGATCAGAACATTATTTTGATTTCACCTGATACAGAACATTATCATTTTTAATATATAGCCTATTCTTTTGTCACAGATTGTTTTTTGTTGTGTAAAAGAAGCATAGAGTTGACTTTGTAACGGTGGTGGATTTTTTGTCTTCATTCTGCTCATGCAGCACACATTTTTTGCGCTTTCAAGTTAATGCAGTCACTGAACAACTGTTGAATGGTCAAAGTTTATTTCTCCTCAGTTGTTTTGCATTCATCTTCAATAATGGTCCTGAATTAGATGTCATTAATCAGGCAGACATCTGCAACCATTTTCATCTTCAAGGTTCTAAATCAGTTCTGAAATCTTTGAACTGATGTTGAATAGCTGTACATTTGTTGCCAGCCCTTTGGTTATGAGCAATGAGAACCATGTCCTGCTACCCCATATCTTCCTGCAGAGACTCAGATCAATGTTACCACCTACGTTAAAGTACTGGACACTAGTGATAAAGCTTTAGATTGAGGGGTAGCTGTATGTGTTCTAGCAAGACTTTGTTCACTCTCATATAGATAAGGAAATGAGAAGTGACTGACTGAGAATTTTCACTATAATGTTTCCTATGTTGTCTCCTGGATCTTCTATTTTGAATCCCAAGGACTACTACTTCTAGGGTGAGACTAACTGACCCCAACCCAAACACCAATACCAAGGACTCATTGAAGGCCACCATCATTTGTCTTTATAGCCAAAATGATTGAAAACCATCCTAATCCAGACATGCACTCACTTCAGAGGCCACATTAAGGCTTAGGGAGCTTTCATTGAAAATACTTTGTTTTTTGAAGTTGAATAGGTTTACAATATTTTTTTGGAAAATATACTGGTTTCAACAACAGAACAAGAACAATCTACTCCCTAGATTAAATAAAGGATTCAGTTTG